>BMAV01021053.1:0-112542 GCA_019973955.1 Trichonephila inaurata madagascariensis | reverse complement strand
GAAAACTGTTCATTCCCCATTTCGAGTTTTGTTTTTGAATTTTTTTGTGATTCGTGGGATTTTCATCTCCTTTCGTGTCTTCTTTTTCGACTCCCAAGCTGAAATTTCAACTTAAAACAGTATCACACCAACTGACTACCATAACACAATTTAGTGCCGAATTAAATTTGCGGAGCTCATTTCATACGGCTGGACTGTTGCCTTACAGTGGATCTCAAGTCATGTTGGGAACCCCGGAAATAAGAACGCAGACCAAAAAACCAAGCAGGGAGTTGATTCATCTCAACTGGAAGGCCCTTTGTCCTTCAAAAAAGCAAAGAACATTATATCCACAAACACTGACAAATGACATACTTGACCAAATTCTGCATTCACCCCAAAAACCAAGAATCTTGGAAAGCCATGGGAAGCCATGCCTACTGTGGTTCCTATCCCGAGGCACTTGAAGAAAACCGAGGCTGTTGTTTGCTTTTGCCTAACCACCTGTCATGACTTTTTGGGAGTATATATTCAATGGTTTGGCCTGGCTGCTGACAAGGCCTTTCCGATCTGCATCCATTCCAGAATGGATGGCGACCATCTGCTCCAATGCGCTGAACACGATGAACACCCGACTGACGACGTCATCAGTCGGTACTGGGAGGCTCCGTGGCAAATGGTCAATAAACCAAGTAAGAGTGCTGGGTATATAATTAAATAAATCTTCTTTCGGTGAGGTGTTTGTATAGTATGGAATGTTCTGAATAAAGTCGAAGCATTGTTACTTTTATTTGTAGGCTAATTATTTGAGTATTAAGAGCCTTTGCTCATGTTCTTCACAAAAAACTAACTCTAAAATAACATGTTAAGTCGGAGGAAAATTGAGAAGAGAAAAGGGAATTGATTCGAAAAAATATGCAGCAACAGAGTAAGAAAATCCATAGGTCTGCCAAGAAATCATTACTTATATAAAAAAAAATAAAATATTATAAGAAATGCCAGATTAAACTTCACAGATATTTTATAATTAGTTTCTGAGTTCATGCGCAGTATTGGAAATTATGTTTTGCTTTTTTATAATTAGCACGATAAAAGATAAATAGCTTCCATAAAAATATTTTTTATTTTTTGTAAAAAAAGGTTTTTAACTCATATTTATATTGATCTATTGGAATAATCTATATAATATTATGGAAAATCGTTAAAACCAAAACGATAACATGTTTAAGGGAATATAGATTGTTTAAATTTAAAGTTTTCGAAACATTTACGCTTATGTAAAAGAAAGAACTGCTAATTATTGGACTGTCACGTTAGTTAAAAGTTATGTTAAGTTTAAAAAGTAAATTTTGTGACAGATACTCAATATACCGGGGCTCAAATAGATATTACTTGAGTTATTTTATGTAAAAATAGTTTTTACTTGTTTGTATTCCTTTGTCCATTACCGAAGGTAATTGTACCACATACATATATATCTATGAGAATTTTTCACGAAGAACCAAATATAGTTCAAAGGTATAAATAGTTATCCTTTAATATTATACTTACAAATAATACTGTAAGATTGAATTAACTTACATTTTTTCCAAACATAATAGTGTACTGAATTTAAAATTTGTAACGAATGGTAATAGAGCGCCCTTTCCTGGCCGTGTGGACACTTGACCAGTCAGTCTGCCACCTCGGTGAAGAAAGGTCACGCCAATACCCTCCCACGCAAGCCCCTCGTTATTTGTATATTATTAACTGTTTATTTTAATTCTAAGTGTGCTCAATTAGAATGTGCCACTAATTAAAATTATTTGAGCTAGCCGCAATAGTAATTTTTGAGTGCAGGTTATAATTTATAATTATTTATGTGAGTAATTTTTGTTCATTTTTTTAAGAATAAGGTATTTTAACTTTGTTTTTACATAAAACACCAATACTTATTAAAATATTCCCTAGTTTAATTAGATTTGACAAGATTCTACTATATTCCATCCTTATAAGTTTCATTTATATTAATTTTCCCGAGGGCTTATAGTTTATATAATCTTCTAAATATGTTCATGTTTTGTTATTGTGTGTGTGAGGTACACTGGGTTCGATGTCCAGTATCCTATCCTTGAGAATAAATGACTGTGAAATGATTTCAAAAGGCTCATTTTAAAATAACATATTTAAATACAATAAATTTAAAATCGTAGTTTTAAAAAGAAAGTAATTGCTGTGGAGATAATGCAAATATATGTGCTGCGACTAATTAAAGTTGGATGAAAAAATCAAGACTGAAAAATCTTTTGATTTATGAAATGGGTTTAGATAACCCTAGTCTATTGGTTTGCAGAACTGAAAACCGTGAGTTCAGGTGAGAAAATTTTAGGATGAAAAATTTAGAATGCATTGGTGTCGAGATTGTGTGACAGGAATAGTCAGATACTTTGCCTTTACTTTTTATCTCCTTCTCTCTCTATCTTCATTATTAGAAATAAACCACTTTTTATATTTGCTATTTCTGTGGTGCATCTTGACGTGTAATAAATTCAATTTTTTAAATATTTCTACACAAATGAACTTTAAACTCTTAATATTAGGTCGGGGAAAAAGAAATCCATTATATTTGCATCAATGTTTAAAAATGTTTGGATTGTCCGATTTAGGTCACATATGCACCGTTTTGTTGTAATATTTGTTGCCATTTTAAAGGTAGCTTCATAATGTCGCTCTCATAGAAGTCTTGCCTCTTATTGGCGAAACATTCTAGTATAATCGATTTTCACAATCTAGATCTCAATTTCTTATCACTTTGGAAGCTTTGCAATGCGAGAAAAGGTGTTAATCGCTTGGTGCCAGGTCCGGACTATATGGTGGATACATTAAAGCTTCACAATCAAGCTCCCAGGATTTCTGACGAGTCACAACAGACGTGTGTGACCTAGCGTTGTCTTGATGGAACACAACACTTCATCTGTTGGCCAATTCTGGCCGTTTCTGGCCAATCGCTGGCTTCAAATGGTCAAGTTGTTGACAGTAGAGATCTGAATTTAGTGTTTGGCTTTACGGAAGCAATTCATAATAAATTGTTCCTTGCCAGTCCCATCAAATAAACAGTAGAACCTTCCTGGCTTTTATTCCTGGTTTGGCCACCGTTTGAGCTACTTCACTGTGCTTTGACTACGATTGTTTTTGCAAAATACTGTCGTATGTGACCCCTTTCTTTTCACCAGTCACCATCCTCCTAAGAAATGGATCGATTTCATTCCGTTTGTCCAAGGCTTGGCAGATAGAAATTCGATCCATCATGTTTTTTGGTGTTAATTGGTGTGGCAATCAAACATCGAACTTCTTTTTGAATCCAACTTTGTGAAAATGATTTAAAACTATTTTATGGTCGATCTTTCGCTCCTGGGCAATGCTACGACTACTAACATGCCGGTCAACTTTGATTATTTCTGTGATTTTATGGACATTTTCGAAGACTGGCCTGCATGTGCAAGGTGCATGTTTAACATCAAAAATGCCTAAATGGAATCGATGAAACCAAAATTGCATGTAATTAGCAGTTACAGTATCATCCCTATTAGCACCATGCACAATTTTAGCCTCCTGACTTGCAGTTCTGCTTTTATCAAAGTAAAAATGTAAAGTGTACCGAATTTTCTCTTTGTTGACTTCCATTTTTAACACCCTGTAACTCACAACTGAATGGACCAAACAAAAAAAGATAAAGTAATTTTTTTGTGTGAACTGTAACCTTAACAACGAGCATAAATTTGAAATTGTTTGATCGATATTTCAGGGGATACGGACACTACAGCCATCTACCGAAAAAATAATGGATTTCTTTTTCCCCAACCTAATATTTTTATCGTGGTTTTGATCTCCATAATGCCACACGCACAATTTAAAAGTTTTAATTTCTTAAAATAACTATGGATACGTTTGTTCCTCTACGAATTTACTCTATAAAATGTTAAAGATTTTCTGCACCATTTTATCATTTTAAAGGTTTCATGTGATTAGTTGCACATATAGAATAGAAATAACTAATATTTGTACATAACTAACATAATACTTCTTTCGATTCGTATAAATCCTTATTAAATATGAAGTAAAAAAGTGTTACCCCCCCCCCTTTCACCTCGGAAGCTTGACAAATGTGCTGATACATATCTTCATGAATTCCATGAATTTCTTATGTGAAACCTGTTCAGTCCCCCATGTCCTCAAAATCCAAGGCAATTGTTGATATTAAAGTTTTCACAAGAGAAAGGTAAACGTCTTTTCTTAACCTGTTACATTGTTAACGGGGTGGTAAATCCACGCTTTCAAGGGAAAACATTCAAATTGGATTTCAATGATACATGTTATCTAATTGTGTTTTAAATATTTAAGGGAATACTTAACAATCTCCAAGTGAGAATGGGAATTCGTGAAATTTTTGATGAGGGAATAATGAGTTGTTTGAAAGGGAAAATATAATTGCAAACGGTTATAAGTTAAATATAGGTCGTAAGAATCATGTTTCAATAATAATATAATTTATCCATTTTCATGAGGATATACAATTTATTCTTATAATACGAGAAGGTTTTTAAAGGGTACATAAAAACTGAAATGTTTTTGCATTTCTTACCTTTAAAATTTAGTTAGGTAAATTTACTTTGGTAAAGATTTTTCTCTCAAGGTATCTGATTACTTGCGACAACTTTAAAAAGAGAGAGAGAGAGAGAGATTTGTTTGGAGTATTTAGATTCTTTTAGTACATTGTAACGGAAATATTCTACAATTAAGAAGAGAAAAAGAAATTATTTTAAAATGGGAAAACATTGGCAAAGCATTACAAAAAATTACATTAACGAAGGCCGTTCTGTACAAAATATTTAAAAGCAAATTTTAAATTATTCATTTTTAATGTGTTGATTTGCTATTCTTTTTAAATGACCTTCTGGATAAAAGATATTTATATTTTTACAAACTCTACAGCACTTTATATTAGCTATTATAGGAAATTGCATAAAAAAAAGGATTTATGTTCACATAAAGACTGTGAATTTTGTAATAAAACAGTGAGTGATAAATCCGAAGGTGTTAAATCACTTCCACTATTTTACAGAACATATACAAAAAACACAATTAATTATTTTCAAAACTTTTTGATCAATCTCTGTCCCAGTTTGAGCATTTTCAAAAAAAAAAAAATCCAGTTTGCGCATTTTTGAAAAAACACATTTCGAGTAAAACGAATTTTTAAGTATGACATCTTGCTTAAAGTAGTGGCGTGTCTGCTTTTACTAAAACACTAGTAGTTTTTGTTCTAGTGAATGGAAAATAATAAACGTAATTTTTACTGCTAATAAGATGGCTTATAAAATAAAATCATGATAAAAATTCTCAATTTTGCGCCAAATTCAGAATTTTAGGGTAGTCGGATACCTTAAAATATTAGGTATAAATTTATAAATACTTCTTTGTAGAATACATAGAACACAACTGTTATTTATAAATCTGTTTTCATATAATGATAAAGTAAATTAATAAAATATCTATCCAATGATTGATTTTCTTCCATCAAGGGAAAAATATTTTTAAATTTAATATTATAAAAGCTTTTTGAAGAACTAAAATTGTACGTAACAATACCATTTCATGGGAATAGAGCATTCAGGTACATAGGTAAAAAGGTGAAAGAACCCCTGGTCCGAACATTTTAAGATTTTAAAGATGTTTTTTTAAAGGAACATTGTCTTCAAGAAAGAGAGAACATTTTTTCTAAAAATACCATAAAAGCCGGTGTATAACGCTCGCCTATACTTTCGCGTTGCAATTTTTACATTTTAGGCATATTCGCCGTATAACGCGTGCGGAGAAACTTTACATGTATATAAATAATACTCTTATGTTTTGAAGTCATTTCTTCGAGGTATTATTGCAAGCTTTAGAATAAAATAGTATATTTCCATAACTACATCCTTTTATGTTCATAAATAATGTCATTTCTTTTAAAGAAATAGTACTTTTCGATATATGTAGAAGTCTAATTTTTTTTTATGATCATTTTTTTTTATTTTTGAAGCTCTCATTTTCATATCCGGCATATAACGTGTATTCGTAAATTTCAATATTATATTTTGTGTAAAAAGTGCGCGTTGTACGATATATATATTTTACATTCTATAGTTGCATTTTCGGTAAAATGACATTTTGTAAAAAAAAAAACGTTGAAATATAGGATCTTTGCCTTACTTCAAGTCCAAATATTCTTCAGCTATGTTATTCAACATTCTTGAAAGCATCATATCGGTTGTATGGATTTTACTGAACCAATTAAATTACTACTGCCATTTATTATCTATTTCAATATGAATTTTGAAAAACAACTTAAGTGATTTATCATATCAAGACTTACCACAAATTTCATTATATGCATTTTCGATTGTATATTTAAAGGACAAAAAATGTGATAAACGTAAAATTTTACTTCTTCACTTCCACTATGATATATATATTCATATTTACATATCAATATTTAAAACCTGGCTTCAAACCTTTCCAAATGCCCTGTTACAACAGCTATCCGCAAATTTTCCGCCAAAAATGCCCTAATGTATCAGAACATTACGCATTGAACACAAAAAACTTGCAAAGGCGCACCCTTTCTTATTTTGCCTGGAGAAATATATTGTCACCTCTCCCAAGATACAGTTTCATTTCGGAATCCATCGTGATGGTTGTTGCTTAGCAACCTCATAAACAATCTCTTCTCCCTCAGTGGAACTTTTTCCGATTTTTGATGTGGTAAGCTGATATGACGCCAAATGTGTTGATCGATTTAAAATGGAATTATGAAATTGAATGGATAAGTACAGTGATACATCATAAATGTTATTTTAAATTTTGTGTTAAGAAAAAAGGGATGGTAATGGTACTTGGAGAATCAGAAATATTTCAAATACGTGTGGAATTAACATTTGTATGAATTCAATACTTTATGACGATTATAATAATGATTCTGTAAGTGTCTGCCAAAGGTTTCTTTTGTGGAATGTAGCTTTAAGGTATATGACTACGTTCGGATGTTTGATTTTAAAAAAGCGCATAAATGGATAATTTTCATGATATTTAGTGTCACTTAGATTAGAATACATGCATAAAGTTGTTTTAAGGACATTTTGACAAAAAAATTTATTTAAATACAATATTTTGGCCAAAAATTAACTTAGAATAACCTTTTTTCAAAATGTTCTCCTTTTATGAAAAATACTTGTAAATAAATATTATTTTGTGCTTATATAAAGTAAAGACTTCTCCAGAAAGTCTCAACTATTTTTTAATGAAAAATTCACATTATTTTCAGAGTTACCACCAATTAAAATAATTATCAGAGTTTTTTTCTTAAAATGTCTCCCCTCCCTCTGTTGTCGTAAAACATGGATAAACCTACTTCTAAGGGATATATTTCAAAAATTCTAGTTGAGCCTCTGTACAGAGGTCTGATCTATATACAGGAAAAATAGTATTAGAAACATTTTTTACAAAGGGAGAATATTTTGAAAATGGGTCCTTCTGTGTTCATTTTTTGTTAAAAAATATTGTACTTAAATAATTTTTTTATTGTAATATTATTCTTAAAATAATTTTATATACATTTTCTAATCTAAGTGACATGAAATATCATAAATATTATCCATTTATACGCTTTTGAAAGATCACGGTTCGAACGTGGTCGGATACCTTAATCTCGAATTTCTACTGTTAAAATCGTATGATTTTTTCTAACTAAGGAGACTCTAGGCGCACCTAAGACACATTTGACTCTTGCACCCCTAAATACACATTAATTCTTTCAAGGGTGGTCATCAGCTTTGATTGATGAATAATTGTTTAGTAACCTTGTTTTTCAAAGCAACGCAATTGCTATCGGCAACGGACCGCATAATTTTACGCCTCGCCAAAGAAACAAGGATTATATCTAAAAGATATTGTCTACTGGGAGACAAAGAAGAGGAATAAAGAGAAAAAGGAACAAACATGATAAATCCATTAAGAAGTTTTGCTTTAAGAGAAAATAGAGAGAATTTCATGCGTAAAAACCCCGAGATTAATAACGCTTAATTTTAGAGGAATATTCGAAATATATTACATTAAATGATAAGCAATTACTTAAAATTAAAAAAAATTATAAACTGTCTTGGGTTTTAACCCGGGAGCTGTTGCGCGGAGTACTGAGTCACCCCAGGCTCACTAAATCTTTAATTCTGAGAAAACTCATTATTTGTTACCAATGACCTTTTCCGTATCCTCCTGTATAACAGTCTTTATGACAATTAAAATGTATTTGTAACATATTTCCCTCTTTTTGGGGAGTGGTAAATCTTAAGGCACTTGTGTGTGTTTTGAATGAAATCCCTGTGTGACCACATTAGTTGCAAAATATTTTCTATGAACATGCTATATTATTCCCCTTCGAAGAACTTAGTGGTTTCTTTCTGCTGTGTTCTACTATTCATCATGATTTATTAATGCAAATGAGCAAAATATATATATAAAAAAATGAGTTTCTGAAGTCTCTATTGGATGAAGATGAAACTGATCAAGCAAGGGTAGAAACTGATTACATAAGGGATATTAATCATGATAACGAAAGCAAATATGAGAAAAATGATGAACATGAAACGTTTGAGTTCAAAGGAAAATTTTCAGATGCTACTTAAAAAGCTCCATGAAGAAAGATATGAAAACCTGAGTATACCAAAGGACACACTTTGCCCTGTCAAAAAGACACAAGAAAGAAAATGTTCAATATGCTATTTGTCGATCATCAATGGACAATACACTTACAGTAACTTGAACAAAATATAACAGATTTGTCTGAAATTACCTTTCGTGTGTAATGATAACGAAAAGTGTCTGTGACTTGTATACTTTATTAAAATCACACACATTTGAAAAATTTCTGTTCAGTTTCATTGGATTTTTTTCTTTAATTATCAAAGAAAAGTAGGTAAATATGTTTTCTTTTGGTTAAATTATTTACTACAATGACGATTTGTATCGTGTATAATACAAATATTAATAAAAAAAAGTATTGGGGTCACTCAGTCACCTCGCGTGACAACTAATGTTAGTATCGTGTGCGCGCCTTCTCCCTGGTTAAACGTGGGAAGTTAGAACTGGATTACAATTGAATTTCTTTCAAACGCTTTTTATAATGTTTAGTTACAGATTTGAATTGTGGGGTAGAAAACATGTTATTTAGGTACGTTATAATGGGTACCATTAATTTTTGGTTACTTATGTACTATAACAACCATATTGGTGACATTGAATAAGCCCACACGAATTCTCAAAATGGAAGACATTGACGGGAATATGGAGTACATAGTTGAAAAATGCTATGTGGGAAAATAATAGTAATTACACATAAATAATCAATAAAAAAAAAGAATAATTTTTATTATTCAATTTATTTTTTTAAAAATTTAATTTTTATTAGTTTTATATTATAATATTATTATTTTATTATTACACATACGGTAATAATGATGATATTAATATAAATTCTGTTATATTTTAATTTTTAAGAGTTCGGTATATCCCAGATTCGCCATTTATTTTTCGAGCTTGTAATATCACCGAACGGTTAGGCGTAGAATCGTAGTAAACAGAGAATATAAAACGAAGCACACAGGTTGCCAATTTAGTGCTTACTATACATGCAAAATTTGGGTTTGCCAGTTTGGTGAGTTATATTGAAAGTTGTAATGGTTGAAGTTTAACTGCATCCCAGAGATTGATCCATAATAATTTTACGAGTTACAGCACTCTATTTCATAACCATCTAAAAGGCAATTGCTAAAATTTGCACAGCAATGGCATTAAATTAATACATAAAGAAACAATAACCATTTTAAAAAAGCTAATAAAATACTCGTACATTTTTTATTTCATTTACCTAAAATATAATTTCCTCAATTACAATTACTTTTTAATAACTTACTGTATATAAGTCTACAAAGATATAATGATACCGTTACAAAGCATTTTTGAATTTAATTGATGATATTTTAACCTATTTTACTAAATTGAATAACGTTTTCTTCATTAGAAAATATTTGCTCAAATAAGACATAATTGATGCTGAAATTCTTAATGCCAGCAACCACAAGTTTGCATTAAAACTATCATCTATCTTTCATTCGCCATCTCAAATTTAGAGTCCTTCGTGTTTGGAATGTCGATTGTTAATATAATAAATATGTCAATACAATTATAGAACTTGAATGAATAAGCAGATAAAATGCCATTACTGTCCCAGGTTTGTTATTCATTGGATTATGGAGCCATTAAGCAATCTCACGCTGAATGACAGATGGTCTTTTAATTCGATTCTAGATAATTGCAATTAGTGGCTTCCTCTCGCTATGGTTTGAATCAGGATTTTTTTAAATAAATTCTAAGTATACAATCTCCTATGAGGGTGGATTATTTTTATATGGCAAGAAAAAGTATATTGTTACGATTTTTGTATAAAGAATACTTAAAATTGTGTAAATAATTTATATCTGGATGTGTAATACGTTTATATTACTCTAGCTTGTATTTATTTTATGTTAAATTTGTAATATTTACAAGCAACACCGTTCCTTACATTTTTATGTTGATTTAATGAAAACTTGGCGAAATGTTGGCGATAGAGCCAAGTTGGCGTCATTTTTAGTGACCATTTTTACGACTTTGCCGACCATTTTGGTTATTTGGCAACCATGCTGGGAAGTCACCATTTTTGGTAAGTTCGCTACCCTATGGATTCTTCGGGTAATTGGTGAAGAAATCTACTAATATTACGATCTGTAACACAAGCGTATTTTCCTCAAAGAATCCGTGAGGCTTATAAACGGAAACTGAGTTAGTTTTGTTTTTACAGTTGAAGAGTAGTATTGATTTGGCAGTGAAAAGTCGAGCAGCGAATAGTTATTACTTCAGATGTTGTGTAGGACGAGCGAGTGCTTACGAATAATCTTTAATCATACTTGTATTTTAGACACTTATAGTTGTGTCTCAGCACTGTTGAAGGTATGAAGAATTTCTGAAATTTTTTATGTGAATTTCGTTGTGGGTGCTGTATTTCAAGGATACTGTTCTTCAACAAAAACTTTCCATCTCTCCTGATGAACTGCCTTGATCTTTGCGACTGATTTGCATAAAATTCTCGAACTCTCATCTACGTTACCATTTAATTAATCGGAGCTCACATTTGTGGAAAAGATGTTGTTTGTTATGGAGGTTAGGAGAAAAATAAATTTTAAAAAATTCAAAATTTCGTATTACCATATAGTAGCAGAATTTCCGAAAAAATGGGAAAAGACTTAATTTTGGTTAGATGATTTTAGACTCAAAATAACATTATTTCGTGAATTATTGAATTTTTAAGCATTTACAGACTTTTGGGTCACCTGGTAATCAGAATTTGATGCTTATATTGTAAATTAATAAAAATAATCTAAATATTAATGACAAGTTTTAAATTTTTGGAAGGTAGTTTGAAAGTAAGCATAGATTTTTTTTCAAAGCCAGCGTTTAGTAATTTTTTAGTTTTTAAAATCAAATAAATATTTTGAATTAATACAGAGTATTAAATAAACTAAATTACTGACCAATAAGCATTATGTAACAAATTTCTTATCTTTGCATAAATTCAAAACTTTTATAGGTTCATATAAATGTAAACATACCTCCAATTTACCTTGTGACATTCAAAGAAAAATTAAATTACCCCAGAAAATTTGCACAAATCTTTTGTGAGTCTTTTTTACAAGCAGTTTAAAATACGTCTGAATTTATGAGATAAGGTTTATGTTGCCAAGAGCATGTTTAAGAGAGAATGCAAATTTAACTCGAGAAAATAGAGAACTTTTATGCACTTTGTATATTGCATATTTTTATGGTTTTCTGTTATTTTCATCAACTCTTATCTTCACGAAATAAAAGGTTTGTAGACTGTGTGGACAAAGTTTTCTTTCACTGTAGCACTGAATTTAATGAAATAATTCTTTTATCATTCGAAATTTTATTGTAGTTTTAAAGAGTACGAAAATAAGTTAAAAAAGAACAACAAAATTTGTTAGATGTTCTGTATGCTTGTATGTTACTTTTTCTTAGAACAAACTTAATTTAAAAGTTAAATTCACATTTTATGCTTGAATTTATATTTGTTTATACCAATTAAATTTTTTAGAATGTATTTTTAGAAAAATTTAACTTAAATATATAAATAAAGGGGCTCTCAAAAGTGTTCGTACACTCTTACAATTTTCTATAAATTTTAATGTTATCACAACTAATAAACATTAATATATCAGAGTTGTAATTTTTTATAATATCTACAGTTTGTTCTTAATGGAACAAAATGTAATCAATTTTTAAAACACAGTATCAGTCTTATTTTGAAAAATTAATAATCATAAAACTACAAAAAAATAAGTCACAAAATTTTCGTATACTTAAAATAACACTCAACATAGTTTTAACTATTCTATAATTTTGTTAATTTAGTACTTAGTAGGATATCATTTTTCGTCCTCAACTATTTTAAACGTATTCGTATAGATTTCCCTTTTTTTTTTGAAGTTTTTATATTGCATTTCCTCCATTATTTGTTGATGACCGTTTTTAGTTCACATATTACGTCTTATGTTAATTTTTATGCTACGTCTTCTTTCTCTAATCTTAAGTTCTCTCCAAGTATGTTCTATTGGGCTTAATATCAGGGGATTGAGGTGGTGTTTTAAGAATTTGGGGATAATTTTAGACACCAGAGACGTACGTTGAAAGCAGTTTGCTTGGAGTCATAATTTTGATAAAAAAAATAAAAGTAGTCTCCAGTACCAAAATTTGGGTGGATAAATTAAAGTGGTGTTTAAAATATTTAAATAATACTTATGATTCCTAATGCCATAATAAATAGACTAAATCTGACTGAAGCTGTCATACACCTTCACATAAGAACATATCTAACTGCATGCTTCATTGTTCCATATAAATTATTGGGATTAAGTCAGTGCTTCTCAAACTTTCAATATTTGCCACCCTATTTTCGTTCATAATTTTCATCGCCCCCCCCGTCATACACTAATAATATATTGAATGCAATAATATTGTACTTTAACACTAAAGCTACAACATGGCCTTAATTATAAATCGTACAAATTATCAATATAAATATTACATATTCCAAGGTAACTCGGGGGAAGACGTCACAGTTAAGGATTTTTCGATTAGTACATTAAAAATTGAAATGACAAGACCATGAAAAATTACGCCTATTTTTCAATATTTAATTGGTTATGTATGCAAGTCAATTCTCTTTTTACTATGGAAATAAATAAGAAATTTAATGTTAATTTGGGTACACAAATTGTCAAATTTTTTTGAACCGAAGAACTTATAACCTCTAACCTTTGAAGTCTTCAGTAAAGTGCTGCCATCTATTGAATTGAGAGCAGATTAACTTTTTCCGAGAATCAGTCGGGTTAGATAAATAGAAGAAGCCAAAATAAACGTCTCCCGATATATATTCGGGTAAAACAATACTATGCACTCAAAAAAAATTACCTCGAGTAATACTCGGGCGAGACATTTTGGAACACCAGTGCTGTGCCCGAGATTATCTTGGGCATGACTGTTAAAAGGTTAAAGAAATTTACTTAAGTGTAGCATCTTCCTCCATATATGAGGGAAGATGCCAACAGGCATGGTTTAAGATGCAACACCACCACAGTAAATAAAAAAAATAAGACAAACATTACCAAATTAAATGTGAAATAACACACACACACACACACACACAATTACTATAGAAAATCCATCCCCCTAAAATTAAATTATTTCATAATTAATTTGCTAAAAACGAATTTTCCTCAAAATGGTCTACAGCAGCGTAAATAAGTAGTCTTCAGCCCTGCATATCCTCGTCCTATGGAGTTCCCCTGTGTCATCCTCACGGCCTAATTATTAATTGTATTTATATTTTATACGATAATATACAGTGTTATGAAATGAAAAAAAATTAAACTTCATTTCTTTACTTCTGAACCATGTAGCGTCTTCCCCCAAGTATAGGAAGCAGATGACACACACGCTTATTTCCTTATTGCTGCAGTGTTATAGCCGTTTCTACATGCATGGTATGTGTAACATTATGCGTAACTCACTTATATTGCTAATTTCTTATTAGAAATAACAAGTACGTTTATAGACTTTAAGGTATCCGACTACGTTCTGAACCGTGATTTTACAAAAGCGCATAAATGGATAATTTTCATAACATTTAGTGTCACTTAGATTAAAATACATGTATAAAATTATTTTAAGGACATTTTGACAAAAAAAATATTTAAATACAATATTTAGGCAAATAATTATCTTAGAATAAACTTTTTTCAAAATGTTCTTCTTTTGTGAAAAATGCTTCTATTATAATAATATTTTGCCTGTATATAGCTCAGACCTCTGTACAGAGGCTCAACTATGATTTTTGAAAAATTCACATTATTTTCAGAGTTACAACCCATTGAAATAATTATCGGCTTCTTAATATCGGCTTCTTTAATATTCTTAAAATTCCCCCCCTTTGTTGTCGAAAAAAACATGGATAAACCCTTTTCTAAGTTATATATTTCAAAAATCATACTTGAACCTCTGTACAGAGGTTCGAGCTATATACTGGCAAAATATTATTATAATACAATCTTTTTTTCACAAAAGGAGAATATTTTGAAAATGGGTCATTCTATGTTCATTTTTGTCAAAAAATTTTATCCTTAACTTACTTAAACTTATTTTATACTTTTTTTAATTTATTATTTTGTTAAATAATTTTTTATTTTAATACTATTCTTAAAACAATTTTATATACGTTTTCTAATCTAAGTGTCACTAAATATCATAAATATTATCCATTTATACGCTTTTGCAAAATCATGGTTACAAACGTAGTCGGATACCTTAAATATGAGGAATGGAATATTTTAAAATTTGTACTCAGCACTTTAAATGTTTAAAAGATCAAAAAATAAGGCCAATTAAAGAAGATTAATTTAGAGAAATCCACAAGCCACACTCAATATCGGACCAGACTCTCCACACAAATGGCTCCAAATTGCCATCTATTGATGCATAAAAGTACTATTAACAAACTGGCTTCTTCCTTCGAATTACCTTGTATGTTACACTTTTTAATTAACGGATATTTTAAGTTACTCTTAGGTAATAGGATAAGTATTATGCTACTTTTCCATTCTAATTTTTATACTGGAACACGCTGTAAAATAATTTTTAATTAAACTAAATAGTTATTCCTTAATCATCCATTTCTTAAAGTACAAATGTCATTAGAAAAAATAGTCTTGTGTATGTTGCTCTCTATCTCATTTATCCATCACAACTGACTTTCTAGCGGACATCTGTGCAATCGTCTTGGATAAGTATTGTGAACATCTTTGCAATCGTCTTCTTTTGAAAAAGTTCACTCTGATCAAGAGAGTTATTACTAATTAATAAACTGGTTCATCGCTTAGTATTGATAATTAATTATCAAATACGGTAAACAGTACTGATACCTTTATGTTGTTGTTGTTGCTAATGCCATCTGTCTGACGTAGTCAAATCGAAGCCCAAGAAATTCATCATGGCAAGGGGCTACATCCATGCCTGTCATTGACTGTGGCCTTGAGCACCATATTTATAACAGTACGATTTTGTTCGATTCCACTTCTATTATGAGGGAGAATACCCTGGAACCACCTCTCTCCTCTCATCCCCTGCCACCAACCTCACGAGAGGACTTGCGGCTCGATGGCTATTTTAGAGTACCCCTATGCCGTAAAGGCACTATATATTTACAAACATCCATGTCTTCTCCAGGATTCGAACCGAGACCCTACAGCACAGCAGTCAGCGTTGCTAACCACTATACTGGATGGGCGATACTATAACCACTATACTGATTACCTTTAAGAATATATTATATAAGTGTAAATGTGTGTGTGTATTTTATTTTTTACTATGTCAGAGAATGTATAAACTAAGTTTTACTTCCTATCAGTAAATTAATAATTTTTTCAATAATCTTTTATTTTCGACTTTTTGATATGTTTCACGCGCCCCTCGTAAGTGTTTTAAGACCCCCTAGGAGGTTGCACCCCACAGTTTAAGAATTGCTTAATTAAGTTCTCGTTTATTTTTTTTTCCAAATCAGGATATGCCCATTGGAGCCCGAAATGTTAAATTTTGCCCTAATTTGTAAACAGAACTGTATTCTAAAACGTCTCAGACTTACCATGGACCAGACTTATATCATGGATTTAGCAAAGGAAAGGGGCAACTATATCTATTTTTCGCACTTAAAAAAATTTCTTCGAGTAATCTGGAAAATTTTTAGATGGCACTGAGATAAAAATGTTTCAGCTAATTCTGAAAAAAAATTTTATTTCACTTGCCGGGAATTTTTGATGCATAAATTTTGTAACAATGAATCACTGATCATAAGCAGTTAATTTCTTTGAACGTCCTATTATCGGCTTGTTTTAGATACTGTTTTTTCTTTAGAAAACCTTATCTCAAACTGCACCGTCGAATGAGGAACATATAAAAGGAATAAAGATTATTCATTTCAAATGTAAATAAAAGGGAACACAAAAACTAAAATTTTTAGAAATATGAATGACACAACCCTTAAGCGATGTGTTTAAAGTTCTATATTCAATTATTTTAGGGTAAATTCAAAGAAGTAATCTAAAATTCAATTACCGGATTTATTATGTAATTATTTGATGTATATTTTTTACAAAAATATGTATAATCCATTTTCTACTAATTAAATATAAAATAAAGTTAACAAAACTTTTCCAACGTTTTGACAACTCAAATACAGGAATAACATAAACGATTCCTTCGCCTTGAAAAGGCTATCATACACACATGAAAGATATATGAAAACCCCAGACTTGCCAAAATAAGAACCCCAAACTTGCTAAAATAAGAACCCCAAACTTGCCAAGTATCTGCAAAAAGTTTTATTCAGATGGTGGACCACGGGAAATCCATGTGCATTTATGACAACTGGAAGAAATTTGTCAAGGGTGAATTTTTTCTGTGCAGTATCAAAGGCAAAGATGTATGGGCCGTTCTTCTTCACCAAACGTACTGTGACTGCTAAATATCACCTGGTATTATTACAGTTGTGATCGTTTCCTCAAATCAGTTCTGACTTTAGGGATTTTACCTTCCTGAAAGCTGGGGTACCCACGCATTGGCGAATTCCAGTGTGTGCTTACCTACACGAAGAATTGTATCGCTGGATTGGATGTATTGGCGAAAATTGGCCTCTGGTCTCTATAACCTGGCCTCTTAGGTCTCTTTAACCCCAACGACTTCTTCCTGTGGAGGCACATTAAGTAACTTGTTTATGTAACCTCTTCTTTGTTGATCTCAAAGAACGCATCAATACTGCAGTGCAGGCAATTGAAGGACTATGGAACAAAATGTATGAAATGGTGAGTTTGTGGTCCTTTTCATAGATCTTCCATATGTGTCTGCTTAAAACCTTTGATAATATATTCTTACCAAAACTAAAGAATCATTTAGGCCTACCCTGTATGTTGCTACTTAGTATTAAGGTCATTTCAACGATGTATTACCAAATATAAACTGCCTGATACACATTCCCAACCAATGGTTAGTAACATTCCATATATTAACTGCTAAATACTAATTGCATGTCAAAGATTAACTATCTAAGATTCTATGAATAATGGAATTTTTTTTAATACCATCCTAAGGATAATTGTCAAAATTTGTTCGAATTTTGCAAAAGTCGCCAACGGCATGGAGTTAATACGCAAATATCAAACTATTCTGACATAGAAGTAATAACAATCTTAAGGTCCGTTATTTGATGCCTAGAAATAGTTTTGAGCATTTATTTTACTAAACAAACGTTACTTTTTATAAGACAAGTGTGTAATTTTAAAATATAAAATTATAGAAAGAAAGAGGTTGTGATGAGATCATTTTGTAGGATTATGAAAAAAGAAAGTGTTGGTCCTTTAGCTAATTGGATTTCGTTATGTTTTTAGGAATAGACCCAGAGTTTCATTTATAATATTAAGCATAGTTTTAAATTAAAATGTCAAAAGTAAATAAATAAATAAAAGATAAACACATGCAGATGAAGTTTTAAAATCTAAGTATCTTGTTTAAGTTCAAAACAAATGGAGCTTAGCTATAAGGGGAAATCTGAATTCATTACAACTGAAAACAAAACAGGAACTTCTCGAAACTTTGATAAGGAGAAAAATTTTTAACAATGAAAAATTCTCTTCAAACATTTTACTTCAAAATCTTAAATTAAACTGCTTATATTTTATCGTTTGTTCCTTTAGTGGGAGACGAGACATGCGTAAGGAAAAAGCAATAGTTTTTTTAGGGTGAATGAATTTTCTTTTATTCGTGATTCACTGCAAATGAAACTTTCACTTCTAAAGGAAAATGTCTTTAGGTGTATGGAATTTAAGATATATATCTGTTAAGCACAGAATAGTATTTTATTTTTGCTTCATCCTTCCTGTTATTAAATAAATTAAATAACTCATCATGCATTTTCAATATATATATATATATATAAATAAAAGAAAATTTTTTCGTATCGAATTGAAGCTCAAAAAATAACTCTATACTGCTGGTTCTACTTAATAAAATTCATTTCTCAGCAAAAGATGAAATTTATGTGAAAAATGTTACTCAAGTCTTAAATCCCTCAGTGATTTTCTATGGTATAGAAGAGAAAGTAACTTATTTATCTCAATGAGTGTTGATAAAGTCCTGGTCTTACCCCCCTGATTTTTTGGCACGAAAAATTTAGCTTAATGGCAATAAAATAAATAACGCGTTTTTGAAATTACTTCTAAGAAAAATGCAGCTTGCAAATGAACGAGGGGGTGAACCTAGGCGGAATGGCCCTACTTCACCCAAAGTACGTTGGAAGAGTATTCTTTTGTCAGGGCTACCCCAAACGCGTGAATACAGTTCCATTATGCTCAGCTAATGTCTACAGGTGTACACTGAGACTTAGTGAAGCTCGCTCAAGTCAAGTTTCATATTATCCTTCACCATGGACCTTGTGTTCACGACGAGGTCTTTTGAAACTGGTGTAGGTATTCCTGCATCAGGTGTATAAGGAACAATAACACATCACTCAATAAGTACCGGGCCTGACATATAAATGGCTATACCTTATACGTTTCCTAAGCATAACCTAGTAATACTAACTTTCAATCGACATGTGTGAGTCAATATTTCATGATAATATCTTATTTAGTTCAAAATTTACACTGGTTTTAGCGAACTAACTTTTATTTGCTAAGAAAAAATGGATGGAAAAGAATTTCATGTGTTAATTAAGCATTGCTCTCTTTTTTTTAAGCATGTTCAAGCAAAAAATTGACCAGATAAGTGTTATCCGTAATCTGCTCCATCGCCAACAATGGTTAAGAGGTGGTATGCTGACTTAAAACGTGGTCACACAGACATAAAAGACCCTGAAATCTCAGGTCACCTAAATTATGCAGTTGTCTCAGAAAACATCAAAAAAGTCAATGAAATCATTTTAGCCGATCAAAAATTGAAATTGTATGAGATAGCAGAATATTTGAAGTTATCAAAAGGCAGTGTATTCACTATTGTGAATGATCATTTGTCAATATATGATCAGTTGTACGCGTTTGCTCACTGTCGATCAAAATCAATAGTGCATCGACGATTCGCAGCACTATTTTGGAGTTGCTTAAGCAAAATAAACAGGTTATGTTCGTAGGTATGTGGCAATAGATTAAACATGGATCCATTACTATACGCATGAATCAAAAATATTGCCAACTGAGTGGACACCAGCTCTGTCGAAAGCTGTCCAAAGCGACCAAAAAATCAAACTTCAACTGGCAAGGTTATGGCCTGCGTATTTTGGGATGCAAAAGGAATTTTGTTAACTGACTACCTTGGAAAGGAGAAACCATTAGCAGTGAATATCACATGGTGTTATTGGATCTACTGAATGAAAAAGTAAAGGAAAAACGTCCGCAAATGCAAAAGCAAAAAGTGCTGTTTACCCAAGACAGAACTCCGTGCCTCAATTCCAAGAAAATGATGGTCAAATTGAACGAATTGAGCTTCGAATTACTTTCCCACCAACGGTACAGTTCAGATCACGCTTCCAGCAGCCACTGGCTGTTTGCAGGCCTAAAAAGAATGCTCCAAGAAAGAGGTTTGGCTGAAATGAAGAATAGATTGGTGAAGTTGAAGCCTATATTAGGAGCAAATCAAATCGTTCTACAAAAAAGGTATTAAAAAATTAAAAGATCGCTGGTCTGAATATATCACTCTTGAAGGGAAGTATCTTGATAAATAAAATTCAATTTTGCCTAAAAATTGTTATTTTATCAATTATGCCTGGGACTTATTGAGTAATGTGTTAGAAGGAAAGATTGAAAAAACGTAACTCCTAAAATGCAACAGTGGAAAAAACATCGAAAATATATGACCAGCGTTCTAAGACTTTTCTTCGCCGCGACCCATCTTTATGAATCAAAATGACATTGTGGTCCTTCAAGATCTTGATAATCACTACCTGATTCCCAAACATAACTGAGTGATTTAAAGGATCCTAAATAATCCTAAGATTGCCTCTGCTACTTTGCAAATTTTTTCAACATTTATTTTTTTGCAAGAAAAAATAGTAAACTTCTAATTTTAAAAGTAATACGAAAGAGTAATTCAAAATATACTTAACAATATTAATCATAGATTTTAATGAGAAGGATGATGCTTCATTTCTATTATAAGTGCGGTTTTATCAGTTATAGGATGTCTGAACTTTCAATTTTTTCACGAGGCCTTTCAGAGTCCGTAAAAGAGAAAAATCTTAACATTAGTAAATGAGAGATCTCCACAGATTCCTTAGAGAGGCACTGGGGCCCCACGGGTGTTCGAGGATTACAGTTTAAGATCCACTGTTTTAGACTGATTTAAAGCATCCTCTCTTTTTCTCTGTAGCAAAAGCATATTCTTTCCACATTTTTGAAACTAATATCAAAATGCCTATCAATTCTTTCTTCATCAACTTTCAGAATGGATGGAGTATATCTAGACGATGGGAAACCACATAGGAATGCGTGGTTGGAAGTAGTCCGGACACAAAAAATAAGATAAACAGGACAAAAATAACGCAGAAAACATGTTAATCTTGCCGACAAAATGGTAGTAGGATAGAAGATTATACGAAAGCTCAGCTTGCTGATAATTATCTGGTATACGGGGCACCAGTGAGCTTGCTATCGCCAGTCATGTCTTGATTTCCCGTATGCAGATCCTGCATACTAATAACGTGCACTCTTATCTCCCTTGTTTAATGTTCTGTTTTCTTAATTTTTTACTGTTCTAAAGATAATAAGCATGTATTATTCGTTTTTAATTTAAAGCGCTGTTAGTCCTAGAAGTATACTATTTTTTTTAAAGCTGGGAATAATACCTTGAATAAATGACTTAAAAACATAAGAGCATTGCGTGTACATTTCAGGTTCCTTTGTAATAAAGGGGGTGCGCGTTATATGGAAAATATATCTAAAAGTTAAAAATTGCCGAATTTTACAATATATTTGTCCAAAGTTCATTAGTTTTTGAATTGGTAACCAAAAGAAGTTACAAAATTATATGACATTGAATAAGTGACTTTTGGATTATATATATATATATATTAGAAACAATTTCAATTAAAAAAATTATAAACAAAATTAGATATTTTAGAGAAAACATAATACCGAATTCCTGTGAAATATATCCTGGTGTACAAAGAAATTGTGTTTATAAGGGTATGCATAAGCGAAAAAATAAGCGTATAGGAATTTTTTTTCTATAATGGACACACTGCTATAGAACTAAAAATCTTATCAGTTTCTATACTTTTACCGACAAAAATTCACTGGAAATTTCTCATCATTAAATACAAAATACATTTTAGAAAAACACTGTGATGCCCTTGGTATAAAACTGTATTTTATTCATCTTGTTTACTTGAAATGCTGAGTTACAAAATGGAAATAGTGAATTTTTGAAAGTGTTCTAATTAGTTTTAGAGCTTACAAACACAGAAGATAATGTTCTCAAATAGGCGATGGTTTTCCTTCGCTATTTTAAACTGGAATACTATTTGAATGGCCAAGTGACTTACATAATATATTTTCTTAAGAGTTCCATACATATATAAAAATTACACAGTGTTGCTATTATTTTCAATAACCATTCAGAATTTTCTTTCTAAACTATTCAGAATTTTAAATTGTATATGAAGTACCATGGAGTAACAAGCTATTCAAAGTATGATATGACTATATATTTAAAAAAGGCTCTCTTCTAAAACTATTCTACTGGCAGTATAAAAAGCGTTTGTAAGTTTGTATTCCTTTTTATAGAGCATTTACTACTCAAAAGAGTGTAATCTTTCTGTCGATTTCCAACTTGAAGTAGGAAATATATCAAATTTTCTATTCCAAAAGATTTGTTGATCGAATAAAATTTCATTCAGTTAATATACAAGGCTTCCTCTAGTACAGCCTTTCTCAAACTTTAGGGCACGCCCCCCTAAGGAGGCGTGGTAAGTCTACGAGGGGGGCGCGAGCATATTGAAAAGTTGAAAAAAAAAAGATTATTTTAAAAAATTATTAATTTACAGAAAGGAAACAAAATACATTTTGTCTTATAAGAAACAAATACATATTTACACACTGATAAAAGCACTTATAAATGTATCAGTACTGCACAATGTATTTTATAATTAATTTAGCAATTCTAAGTTAAGAACAAGTTTAACAGCTGCCATTGACCCCATGGGATTGTCATATATAAAGTTATATACAAAAATTAACACTTTTGATAATTTGTTCGGTTTAAAATTGATCCCTTAGCTGTCGATTAAAAGTTATGCAATTCGCTCCCAATGTCAACGGACACACTGTAAAGGTCCTTTTATAGTACTCCATAGCCTTCGGAAAAATTTTATGAACATTAATGCACAGAAAAGGTCGTACTTTGGATAGACGTATATATACATCTGGTGAAAATAATGCTTTGGCTAAGCGAGACGTTTATCTACGTCGGCGACACTTAAGAGGTTTAAGTCTATCGTAGTTTTAGCGTCAAAGTATAGTATTGTTTAATTCAATGTATTATTATTGTATGTAGAGGGGCGCAATGAAAAGTATGATTTAATATTGGGTCGCAAACATTGAAAGTTTGAGAAGCACTGCAAACAGCCCATTACGGCCAGGGCTTACTGTGCCCTTCCCAGTATACGTGACCATTGGGTGCTAGAGCAAATGTCCCGATCAGGTGGTCAGACCGAAGCGAGACCTCCGGGATTAAAGTCCCTATGCAAGCTTGGTACTCATTTATCACAATACACTGCAGTAGGGATGAAAGGCTGAATTAACCTTACCCCATCCGAGAATAGAAACTCGAACCTGTGGTGTAGAAGCACGATACGCTACCACTTGGCAACTGGACCTTTTTATCGAACTAATAATAAAAAATATATTATATAAATTTTGTGTAAATATAAATTTGAAGGATAGAGCTCTCAAGCCTTGGAATGGTAAGGACGTAACTTACCGCTGGACCGGAGGTCTTGTCCGGAGACTGTTACTGGCTTATGTAGATACCACCACCACAAGATTAGGATTTACATTTTTCATTAACAGGAATAAAATTACAGTTTATTCTAAAAACGTTTATCTTTATCGAAGTTATATATTTTGTTATTTTTTTCACTCAGTAAAACCCATTTTGATTTCCAAAATTTTTGTAATTTAGAACATATATTGTTACACATCAAAAGCTTAATTAATCATTGGTGTGGAATTTGTTTTGTCTTACTTTATGCTTCAATAATGCTGTTCCAGAGACTAAAATATAAAAATAAAAAGGATTTAAATTTATGTAGGCTAATTAGTATATTGTGATAGGGAATGTTATCAAAAATTAAAAAATAAACTGTTGAATGAACCCATTAAAGTAACAAAAATATCATAATGTGCATTTAAAAAAAATAAACTGATACAAAATTTTTTTCGAAAAAGTAATAATAAAAAACTTGAACTAGTTGTGAAAAGTTTTTATCTTGAAATTTATATGTCTCAAAAATCCGAATTTCTGCTTTTCCTCATGAACATTGCGTTGCTTTGACATGCATACTTTGTCACCATGCTTTTTAAACACCATTTGACATTTACAGCGTCAATTTTTCGATCTTTGAGTCATGGCAGATCTGTAGTAGAGCGGAGGATTTAAACGACTAACTTGCGAAATATCACGTTTTTTTTATGATAAAAAAATTGTTGGTTGATACTATTAAGATACATCACAATAATAAGGTTTCTTGGTGGTTAAAATTCTCCCCACAATATTGCTTTCAAGAATTTTAATGATCTGTACTCATTTTACGGAAGACAAGAGTTGAAAGAATCACTTGGGATCAATACGTAGAGAATATGGTGTTCGGATAATCTTCTTGGATAATCTCGTAACATATAAGCCAGCGTTTCTCAATCTGTGGGGGTGCGCCCCCTTGGGGTGTGTGATAACTGTGCAAGGGGGCACGAGCTTATTGAAAAGTCCTAAACAAAAGATTATTTAAAAAAATATATATATTAATTTACTGAAAGTAAACAAGCAAATACTTTCTGACAAAATAAAATACGCATTTACACTGATATAATAAACTTATAAATGTATCAGTACTGCACTATATATTTTATAATTAATTTAACACTACTGTAAAAACAAGTTTAATTATTACCAGTGACCCCCATGGGCTTGTCATATATACAAATATATACAAAAATTAACACTTATCTTGATAATTTTTACGATTTATAATTAATCCCTTAACTGCCGATAAAAATGCCACCGTTTTCCTCTTAGACATGCGGAGGTGTATTGAGAGGGTGGGGGAGAGAAAAGGCATAAATAAGTAAATCCTTCGCAAATACTGTCAAGATCATTTTTTTGTAATCCAAAGCCTTCGGAATAGTTTTATGGATAGCAATACACAGAAAAGATCGTACTGGGTAAAGACGTATATATACGTCCGGGGCAATCAACGCTTTGGGTGAACGAAATGTTTATATACACCCGTGGTACTTAAGACGTTAAAGTCGCGTTGTGTAGCTTTAGTGTCAAAGTATAGTATTATTGATTTCAATACAATGTTATTATAAGGAAAAGGGGGGCGATGAAAATTATGATTGAACATTGGGTCGCAAATATTGAAAATTTGAGAAGCACTGATCTATAAACTCTACATTATAAGTCCACCAAAATAAACATAGTTTTAGTTCTCTGCACTTGCTTTTCCACTTTGTCTTTTTAAATTTTCGATATATATAACGACTGTTTCAAGCCCCTGGAATTCCCTTCCATCAAGGCACCCTCGGACACTTTCCCAAACACCATTAGCTCTTTCAGGACAGAGTACAGTTAGGCCCATTTCAGCAACATATGTCGAAAGTTTTAAGAATGGACCATAAATCTATGCATATTACATGATTCCTGGAGGCTTCTCCTCACAATAGTGGACCATCAGTTCCATACACATGTGTAACAGGGCCACGTGTTACATGCTTCAAATTATTGGACATTATCTTCTGGTAATAGGTAAAGTCAATTTATTTCCCACTTGGAAAGAAAAAGCTATTTAATGCATCTTTTCGCCTGGGATGCCGAAAAAAAAAAGAAGGTGTAATAGACAATTGATCAACTAAGAGGGAGAAGCCATAAGTTACCACATTCTCTTCTCCCCTGTAAGTAGTTGATTGGCATGCAACAAAATGAATTCGAAAGAATGACGGAGGTTTCAATTAAGAAGCACAGTTTTCTGCAAGTATTTGAAATATGAATTCTTTTTATTCTTCAAATATCTGAAAAACTACAACTGAATCATTAAAACCGACATAAAATATTTTTTGAGTGATCGTGAGAAAAAATATAATTCCAACTAAATCTACATTATTTTTTGCCGCCCGTTCTTCTGCACTTTATTATATTCAAAAAGGTACGTTAGTCTAGGTATGAACCAGAAAGCAGAAAAACTCTTTAGATTGGACATTACATTAACGAGTTTAAAATGGCTGATAAACGAGAGGATTAAGTCTAACTGTAACCGCCGATAAACGAAAGCTCCGTGGGATATATGACCGAACAACAAAAAATTAAATGCGCGTTTGCTTGTTAAAAAAAACTATTATTTCATCATAAAATATATAACTATGGTATAATACATATTCCAATATTTTTCCTCATTAACTTGTACGAATAACATTTAAAAATATTTATTATATTGGCTGAAAAAGGCAAAGAACAAAAAAAAAAAAGTGCACCGTAACATTTGAAAAAAAGTCGCCTTAATAGCAAGGTTGTTAAGGTGTTTTTTTAAAAAAGCAATTCTGCCACCGTGAAGAAAATAACTGTCCAGACGACGTATAAAATTGGCCGTAAAGTAAATTCTTCACTCGACTGGTCTAAAAATAGCCACTAAATTCCTTTCGATCCGTTACGATGGTTATCCATCAAGTATTGGACGGAAGCAATGGACTGAACGCTAAATTTATTGCTTTTTGTCGATAGTTACGGCTTTATCCGATCGGTGTGTTTTCATGAAAAGAGTAGAATAAAGAAACAAAATAAAACACTGCCGACTGTTATCGAATAAATGAAAGAATGACGAACTCACATTGGTAGTCTAAAGTTTTCTTTGTTTTGATTGAAGTTTATGAAAAAAATTCATGGCTTTTTTTAGTGATAAATAATTTATTTACCTAATTAAACTTTTTGCTCTTGTCTTGAGCAAAAAAATTTGATATTACTTCATTTGTGATAAATTTTTGTTCTACATTTAGCAAGAAAGTAGACGTATAAAACTCATTAATTATTTTTACTTTTCCGTTAAGACCCTTAGTAAAACTAGGTTTCTGACTTGATTCATTATTGATTGTTAGTATTATGAATACCACCTGATCATCAAATGCCAGATTGAGGCCCACATAATTCATCCTGGCAAAGGGCTAAGAGACTCCTGTCGTTATACGTAGTTTTCAGCACCATGAAGTTGGCCGAATGATTTTGCTCTTTTTCCATCCCAAATTTGAGGGAGAACATCCTGGGGGTGGTCAAGGTCCTCCCACTTTTCTTCCCCTTCCACCAACCTCAGGAGAGAACTTGCGGCTCCACGGCTATTTAGAGTATCCTTATGCCATGAAGGCACTACACATATGCACACATCCATACCTTCTCTGGATTTCGAACCCAAGCCTTATGGCACAGCAGTCAGCGTCTCTAACCACTGTAGCGGATGGGCGACTGATTGTTGATTAATGATGCAGTGTGAAGCAACACAAGAATTGTTGCACTTTACCACACTTAACAAAGTTATCACATAAAGTTATATCACCAATACACAAATATCGAATTTAATTTCAGTTAAAATCAAAATTTAGTTTCACCTACATCGTGCATTGTTAGCGGAGATAAAAATAATATCAAATCCTCAAACTCAAATGAAAATAATAGTAAAACAGAACGAATTCCATGCCGTGATTCATCAAACCCTGAAACAAATATTTCAGAAAAAAATTTATAGTTAATCGAACTTTAAAATTCTTTCAGATCTTATTTAAAAAATACCAAAGTTGCTGCAATACTCTTAGCTATTAAAGCATCCAAAGATGTAAGTAAAAAGCTTTTGTACTTGTAAAATCGCTGCAAGATATTTAATTCATTATTTTTTAAAATTTTTCTCTTTCTAATTTTAATTTCTCCTATTTAGCATTTTTATCTCAATAGTTAAGTTTTTTCTCTAAGGGCAGTCATCTCCGTAAGCTTACACTACAACCAATGGCAATGCTCAATCCCAGTAGCCGAAGCCAGCTACCCTATTGGTCCAATCCTTAATGAAGCCACTCCTCCTCCAACAAGCCAAGCTATCAACACCAGAAATATCGTAGTTTCAAGACAGGGAGCGGAGGATCGAGTCATCGATCCAGTCTCCTGTGAAGTTCAACTTAGTTAGTTCACCTACATCGTGCACTTACACAGCTTTTAATTTTACGACACGTGTTCTTAGTTTTATAGTGCTGTATCTTTTTTAATTATAGTGAATTATTAATTATTATACATGCATATGTTTAATTCAAATGGTTGTGCTTAAAGAGAAAACTTGATGTTTGCAGTTTTCAAGACTTTTGGTAGCTGCCCATCCGGTATAGTGGCTAGTGACGTTGACTACTGTGCTATAGGGGCTGGGTTCGTATCCTGGAGAAGGCATGGGTGTTATAAATGTATAGTGCCTTTGCGGCATGGGGTTACTATAAATAGCCGTCGAAACGTAAGTCCTCTCATGAGGTTGGTGGAAAAGAAGAAAGATGAGAGACCCTGACCACCTCTAGCATGTTCTCTCTCAAAATTGGGGTGGAACAGAGCCAAAACGTCTGTCACCTGTGTATGGTGATGAAAGCTACGACTAACGACAGGCGTACATCTAGCCCTTTGCTGCGATGAATTTCGTGGACCTCGATCTGACATCGTCAGACAGGTGGCACGTCTCTTGGACGAATGAATACGGATTCATACAAGAAAGATATTGTGTTATATGCGTATTATATCGCGACAACGTCGTATGTCCCAAGTCAAGTGTGTACAGACATTTTTAAACGAAACATAAGTTTACATTTACGAATGCTGATAAGAAATTAGGTTATAAAAAAAACTGTGACTGGATATAAGCAATGTCTTTTACCAAACAGTAGGAATCAGATCTAAGGCGACCGAATGTAATTTCGTAATTGCTTATTGTGTAGCTGCCAAAAGCAAACCTTTCACAGATGGCGAATATATAAAGACATACATTCGAATGTTAATACATATCTTTAAATGATGCATAATTAACATATAATAGAACTCCAAATCAGTAAGCATGACCTCCATTCCCTAAATCTGCATATATTACCGCAGGAATCGAAGTATTTTAAATACTTCTTACTGTGCGTCTCCCTGTATCACATTGTAATACGTTTCCTAACTGCATTTATGTAGAGTAAAAATAAGTTCAAGAATAACTTGACTAGTAAATATAAAATTAACCTTTTATAATATTTTTTGGGTGGTTTTGTATTGTTGGTCGAAGGGATACTTCCTAATCATATTGATCTATACCCCCCTACAGTAAGTTACCTAAAAAAATAACCCGTATATTACTCGGGTGTGATATTTTGGAGCACTAGTGCAGCGCCCAGAATAAATTCGGGCATAACAATTAAAGGGTTAAATAAAGCAATACTAACAATAATAAACAAATGATGAACATGATAATAAAGTAATCATGCTAATAAAATTCAACAGGTAAGAAAGAAAAAGCAAGATTCTTTAGCATCCGTTCTTTTATTTTACATCCAAATTTCTAGTTCGGGAATTTATTTTGTTTGCCACATTACTTTTGCCCTTTTCTCAGCGGAAGACATTCCCACAAATCTCTGAGCCTTTCACTGAATAGAACTGTAGGAGAGAAAGTGCGAACGAATAGTTTTCCCATTTCAAGCGTAATGTGATTCGTAACTGCAGCAATGAATCAAGTCCAGAATAGAATGCTCCGTAAATTTTCAGGGGATTTTCGCCGTTTTACATCTTCCGCCATTTGTCAGAGAGTTCATAAAATATTCTTTAAAAAAATCGTTTCAGGAATGAATATTTACCAAAAAGAGATGAGTTTTCTGGATTTAGAGGTAAAAGGCATATTTGAAGAGATTTATAAATTTATATTTATGTATAAGAGCTCCTTATTGAATAATAAATATACCTATATTATGCGTAGAGATCATCAACCGTCACTTCAATCAAGAAATTCATTCCAATAAATTTAAGTTTTAAAAGAGATTTCGGGAATTCTTTAGACATATGGCAGTATGATGAAACTGTAAAAAAGATGGATTTGATGGCAACCATATTAAAATACGAATACAAATGTGAAAGGAAAAGTATACGAAGTGCTTCAGAAGATTTTTAGGTAGGGTTAGGTCAGGTGCTTTGTATTATTTTTTATTGACAAAAATGGCACATTTGAAAAGAAAAAATCCAGGATAGACATAAAAGGAAATTTAAAATGATTATTTATGATATCATTGACAACTAATGATTTTCAGCAATATTTGAAATAATTGAGCAAACGTTTGTTTACACAAAGATTCAAAGCAGACTCATGCAATTGTAATAATGGTTTCCTCACACATTAATGGTTAGATGTGACATGTTTTGTATTACTAGGATAACAAATAAAGAAAAATATGAATTTTAGGGACTGTAAAAGAAACTATATTTCTACACTGCTGGCCACACTGAATGAAACCCCCTGAAGGAAGCATGAAAAACCATGTGAAGTTTACATCATGCGTTGCTGGCAATATAATATACAAATCATTTGCATTATAGCGCAAACGCACATTACGGGTGAACCTAGCCCCACTCGAAAGTGCTACTTAAGGGAAGAAAAAACTAACGATTTGAAGTACGGCAATTGTTTTTATGGGGTATTTTTTCATTTGTAAGATCCTTATATATGCCTTGTGGAAGACATCGAACCTCTTTTGACTAAGTTTCAGAATTCGACTGAGGAGGAATAGTAGTCTATGGGGATTGCTGATGATCCTTCAGAGAAATTGATCAATGTGTTGGACGAAACCAAGTTACTGTGATGCAGGAAGTATATATCGATGGACCAGCGAGGCCAATGACTCAAGCCTCGTTGCACCACTGCCCGTTATGACAGGTGTATTGTGCCCATGGTAGTAATGGATCGCGCAGCTACTTCACGAACCATGGCACAACAGATTCCGTCTGTTACGCATCATTCGGTGTCCGCTCGTACCATTCGACACAGTTTTGCAGCAGAATGGAATGTCCACAAGAGGTCCATTGCTCCATTTACCCTTGACTTAAAACCATAGGCGTTTGCGCCGACATTGGTGCATTGAATGGCGGATAATTATACCCGAATGGAACGACATTGTGTTTACTGATGAATCACAATGGTCGAATTCGAATTTGGAGACGCCGTGATGAGAGGCTGCTGAACTGTTGCGTAATGCATCGCCACACTGGTCCTGCACCCAGTATCATGTTTTGGGGGTGATATTGGATTTCACTGTCACACCCTTCTAGTACGCATTGCTGGTACACTGAACAGCCAGTGCTTCATCTCTCTAGGGCCCGTGGTCTTTCGAAAGCTTTCCCTCAACCGTACTCCAACAGGATAATGCGTGAACACACGTGGAATACAATGTTCAAGATTACTTTTTTACCCATCTGATTGATTTAATTTTTTGGCTTGCTTGTTCGCCCGATCTATTGCAAAACGAAAACGTGTGGTTCGTGCTTGCATAACGACTGGTTACCACTCGCTTCTACACCATATCAACTTTGGCAGTATGAGGAAGCCGCATGGACTGTTGTATCCCAATGATACATCCAAAGTCTTTTTTGATTCTATACAGAGGCGTGTGGTAGTGGTTGCATCTAAAATGGCGACTACACCTAACTACTGACTTTGTCATCGTCCACACTTCAGAAGAGGCTGTAATTTTAATTGTTTGATCTATGTACAATAAGTTATCTGCCAAATAACTTTCTCTGTGGTACCTCTGGTCTTTCTTGGTGTTGCATTTTGAGTGGCCAGCAGTGTGTTAAGGAATGAAAGATGTATTTCTCTATAAAGAATTTTCTGATGATTTTTTTTTTGAAGAATATGTCATTTAACTTTTGGAAACCAAAGAGTATTAAAAGTAAATTTTTTTTTTCCAAGGTATATTAAAACAAAATTTTGTAACTTTTCACAGGTTTACTAAAATTTTGCCAGAAGCGTTTTACTCAAAAGATTTATCATGTTATTTTAATGATAACAATTTAAACTAGATTTCGTGAAATTTGTTTGGATTTGATTATTTTGGACTGTATTAGTTTAGCATAAGTGTTTATTTACGTGACTCAAATCAATATTTTCTCTAAATTTTATATATACAACTTGTGCTACACTCCAAAAATTTAAAATTACAATTAATATATGATTACGTTCTTTCATGCCATCCATACAGTAGCATGGCTAATTGGAAAAATGAAAATTGTTGCACTTTTTTGAAATGCAGCCTTTTCTGAGTTGATAGCTGTTGTTAGTTGTGTTGAGTAATAGCCTAACTATAGCCCTTTGATCGACCAATGTCTAAAATTGCGACTTCTTCCAACAGTAATAATTTATACGGATCAAGCTATTTTAATTACAATAAAATTCTTACGCTTTTTTACTGTGCACTGTATAATTTTACTTCACTTAATAAAAAAAAATCGTAAGAGTGGTTTCAATTTATCTTCAACATATTAGTGTGAAAGTAGTTGACAATGCTTAATGTATAAAAGAAAATCCAATTAAAACTATTTTAACATAATTTATATATACAAATGAAAATCTCATGTATTTATCATATGTGATCAAAGCAGGTGTATATTACAGGAAAATTATATAAAATTTGATTTCGACATTTTTTACATTTATTTTTCGAAGGAGTTCTGTTGAGGAACATTGATAGAAATAATTATTATATAAATTATACAGAAAGGTGGTAGCATTATTGTGAAAAAAGGTAAATACATTTCTTAGACTTTTTATTACTTAAAAATCTATTCTAAAACTTTCTTAAAAATGTGTGGAAGGTTGTAAGGTTTTTAGTAGTAGAATTTTTAAATCTGCGTGGAGATATAGGTATTTACGTACCATCGCAAACATGCCAAGATAACTCACCAAATTGGCAACCCTGATTTTGCACGCGTCACAGACGCTGAAATGGCACCCATGTGCTTCATTTCGTATTTATTCGCTTTCCGCAATTCTAAACTTAACCTTTCGTTGATATGGCAAGTACGAGTACAAAAATGCGAATCTGACAATTAATGATTTCTTAAATAATAATAATAACTAAAAATTATTTTATATAATAATAATAGTAATTATTATTATTATACAGTAATAACAGTACCTATTACAATAACGTAATATAAAATAAAAAAATAAATTAACTAAAAAAATTAGCTATTTTTTTCTTTTATTGATTATTATTTACTTGTAATTACTTATTATTTTTCACGTAACATTTACATTTTTCTACTACACTTTCCATGTTCCAAATAGCGTATTCTTTTTACAACAGTCTTACGGGTTGTATTTAATGTGTCGCCAATACAGTTGCGATAGTACGTACGTGCCAAAAAGGTACTAGATGCTTTAAGGTAATTTATCACTCTCTGTTCGTAGTATATATTACTTTATAAACAATTAACTTTTATGTTACTGTAAGTTCCAATATGGTTTTCACGTAATGTACAAGACAAAAAGATCAAAAGCAAATAAACAACACAACCCAATGGTGCAGAATAATTTTATTGCTCGACGAAACAAGCACAGTGTGTGTGTGTGAGTGTGGTATACAACATTCTCCAAAATATAGATTATATGAATATATATTTGTTATATATATGTATGACACGAATGCGTGTGTGAGTTTTCACCCGGTTTATACGACGGTGTATGTATGCACTTAGACTCGAGAGAGAACACAAAAATAACGATCATCCACTGTAAGCTCTTACAGAGAGAAATTGGGACACGAATGCGTGTGTGCAGTAGGTCACGTGTGCTGGCATGGGTTTTCTACAGTGTCTGCATCAAAACAGGTAGTGCGACAGCAAATTTTCTGAACGCATGCATCACTAATTCATTTGTATAGGTAATCCATGCACTTTCCGAGTAACTAAAGGCCAGGTAGTTGTGATAAAGCAAAGAAATAACAATTTAGTTTCAAAAACACTTTGAAATATCGCGGTATGTGAAATGTATCCAAATGTACTACAAATCAGTACAAGCAGTTTATGTCTCTAAAAAATAATTTTATAGGGTGTTGGTATGGATAATCATCACTCAACAATTTAAAATTAATCAATAAATTAATTAATAAAATACACAGAGAGAATGTCATTTGATTAAATTTTTTGGCATAAAACACCTCTTATTTTCTTAATTTAAGGGGACACAGTACGATTCAATTGACAAAAATCGGTCAAAAAATCAAATTTAATTTTTTTTAACCAAACTTATTCTTTATATACTTTTCTATAACCTCACAAAATTTGAAAGCTCTAAATTTAAAAAATGCAGAATTATGATAGTTTTTACATTCATTTTTATTCACATCCCTATGGCAAATCAAAATTTTAAACTTGCTTATCTCAGAAAGATAAAATAACTAGTTTGTTTTCATTTAAAATGCTAAGGCTTTTTTTCTATTGTGCCTAATGCTTTGATTTTTTTTACTTATTGCTAATAGTACATGCAACAAAATTTGGTATGCATTTTTGAATCAAAGCAATACTTATTTTTTTAAAAATAATTGAACTCAGAATTTATACATTTTTTAAGGAATATTCAATAAGCATTCATAAAAAAAGGTGTACAAATATGAATGATGTTATCCCAACACCCATACTAACTTTTGCTATACATAGTTTGATGTACTTGTAAATCAAATTTCATGGGTGTACGAAAATTTTTGTAGGAGGAGTAGCATTTTAAAATTACTTCACAAATTTTAAATTTTTTTCCTTAAAAAACTAAATGACTAGTTTTTTATGAAATTTTGAGCACAAAATCTCTTTTACGTAGTATACTCACATAGGAAGCAACAAAAAAAAATTTGAAAATCCTTAAATTAAAAATTTTTGCGTAAATCGTACCATGTCCACTTAAAATGAAATACATAAAATGTGTGTGTGTGAGTGAAGGTAAAAAAAAAATTAAAATATTAGATAAATGAATATCTCTCTTTTTCTCTATATATGTATAATTAAATCGCCTCAAAGTCAAAAAATACTATATAACTTTAATTACTCAAAAAATTATTTAAACAAAATTGTGGTAAGAGAAAAGTAAACATGTTTGTTGAAATAAAAGACTAAACGTAAAATTATACATTAATTTTGATTTTCTTTTGTGTATTAAAATATTACTTGGCTTTTATATCCCATTAAATTTGAATAAATGCTTTTTCTTCTATTTTTATGCAAAGATCTGCGTAATATTTTCTTTTTCACTCATTTTTATTTACCACAAAACCTTATTCCATATTCACACATGATTTCGAAAAACATTATGTTGTTTACTTTCGGATATTTCATTCAATAGTTTTTTCTCACAGTTTGACTACAATTGGTTTATTTTAATGCTGAATGAGAATTATTTCCTTGTTTTGTTTATTTTGGATTTAATTTAATATGAAGAAATACATACTTTTATAATAATTAAAAAACTAAAAACTCACAATGCGAAGGAAACCATTCTCGTTTCCACTTTCATTTTTAACTGGCTGGAATATTCAGCGTTGTCTAGGATTTAACCATTTTTTGCAATTATGTATTGTTTATATACATAATTACTATAGAGTATTATTTTAATGTATTTATAGTTAATATGTAAATACGTTTCTATCTCACGATATGAATATATACACCAGGAGTTAAACTTAAGCAAGCATTTGAACATATATGTTATGGAAAATTAGAAAGTATACCTTAACTAAAAGAAATTTTAATCTTTAAAGTAAGTTTAACTTAAAGAGTAATGGATTAACATTTCAAATTTATTCTGAAGCGTAAACATTATTTGGAGTTAAAAGAAAAGGATGTGCTACACTATTTCCTTTTTCAAAGAATGATTTTCTCTTAAAATTAAGAAAATTAAGGGAAAAAAACGAAGGAAAAACTAATTTTCAAGACAAAAATGCCCGCCTAATAAGTGTCTTAAAATTTTAAGTAATGTTACTCTCTTTTCAGTCTTTTTTTTATATTTGTGGTTACGTATCAAAATCACACGTCGATCCAAAAGTAAGATTTACTTATTTATTTATTATTATTTTTGCATTTTTACTTTAGTTTTAGGTCAATAATATTAAAATTTCTTTTATGATTAAAAATATTTTTTGCAAATTGGATTCATTAGCGATAAAAGCAGGCAAAGAAAGTGTCAAGTAAAAGTTTTTTTGTGGCAAAAATTAAATAATCCTTTAATCTAAATAATAGAATTTTTCTACAAATGTTTGACATTCTTTCCGTTGCTTTTATTGTTATTATTATTAGTTTGAAGAAACGTATTCTCTCGATTTCTCTCTCTCTCTCTCTCTCTGAGAAATTTAAAATTTGTAAACTGAAGGTCTTTCTAATATTTTTATCACTTTTAAATAAGACATTTAAAGAATTATCTGTACATACATACGATAATTTTTAGAATTTATATAATGATGAACCTCTATCACATCATTCTGTTTCACAAAGAAAATAATAATTCACAATTAACTGGTGATACATGCGTTGTAAATATAAGCTGTCAATTCAAAAAACAACTTGTTTCTGATCAGATTCCAAGGTTGTAATTAACAACATAGAGACAGTTTTATAAATACACAGACATTCCAAAATAATGCAAATGAACCCACTTGTTACAGATGGAAACAAATTTCAGATGCTTTCAAATTTGAAGAGACGTTTGAATGGTAAAAAACTTTGAAGCATATTTTAAATCTTCAATAATATTGTAACCAGCTTCTGCAAGACATTAAATGATAAAATTCAACATGTCTAAAGCACAAGATCAGGAAGAAATTTATTGTGTGTAAGTTAGTGATGCCAATAAGATGGTTTGAATTCCTTAAATTTTTATTTTTAAATTTTCAAGTATCCCATTTATAGCAGATATAAAATTGAAAGTATTAAAAATATAACAGAGACATTTTACAAAGACAAAGAAGTTATATTTAAAAATCATGATCATTTTTTTCAGTTGCTTTCTTTTTCTAACCTTATACCAATTCAAATACTCAAAACAACCTACTGAATAACTAATTTATAAAAATACACCAGTTAGACAAATCTTACAAAACCTAATAATCAAACTCATAATATGGTCTCGAGCAATGCCTGTTCTTAAATGTCATTGATCAATGTTTACATTCTTTTAGCTTTAAAAACATATCATTCTAGGCGACGGTTAAAGTACGCAGTAGCATCGCTACTGATAATCAATAATGATTGGGCGACGCTTTGGTGACGTGCATTTAAGCTACTTGTTCAGTGGCTAAAGGCGAGGTAATTGTCTAGTATGATTTTGGAAAGGAACTATAGAGGTGGTACAATGTGTTGCCTATTCTGATGAACAATTAATGGGCTTGACTCATAGTTTCGAGGATATTTACTCGAAAAAGTGAGTCTGATTCAATTCTTGATTACATAGCTCATCGAATGAGTATTTCCGTATATATGAATCTTGAAATGAATCCTGATCTAGTTATATACACTGATTGTAAAGATCTTGTTGCAGAAAAATCATAAATTATATTTAATAGGGACGATCGAATTTTTAGGAATGAAAAAATCTTATTTATGATTTTATCTAGTAATTCATGCAATTATTTTTTTAATTTTGTTATGGAAACATTTTGATTTAACCGAATTTAAACTATCCAAACACGTTGAAATAAGTCTGTTCAATCAAGCCACATGTTTTTCCCCTTATTTTATTTAGTAGAGAGAACCTATGCTTCTATAAAATATATTAGTTTGTAAGATACACAGAGACAGAATTACAATAAAGTACATAAAATTAGAAAAACTGGAAGTGGGTCTTTTATTACCAAAAGTGAATGTTTAAATTATTTGAAATCTATAGTGGAGAATCTCAAAATATTTAAAAGGGTTCTCAAAATATTATTAATGTATTTCTAGGAAACCTTTTCAACCCAATATTTATATTATATTTTAGTGTATGCACTAAAAAAAATCGTTCCTTAAGAATATTTTTTGAGTTAAGGTATCCGAGACTACTTTCGGAACCGTGATTTTGCAAAAGCGTGTAAATGGATAATATTTATGATATTTAGTGTTACTTAGATTAGAATGCATGTATAAAATTGTTTTAAGGACATTATGACAAAAGAAATTATTTAAATACAATATTTTGGCAAAAAATTAACTTAGAATAACCTTTTTTTCAAATGTTCTACTTTTGTAAAATATGCTTCTATTGTATTAATATTTTGCCTGTATTCAGCTCAGACCCCTGTACAGAGGCTCCATTAGAACTTTTGAAACGCATAACTTGGAAGTCGGTTTATCCATGTTTTACGTAAACAGAAGAGAAATTTTAAGAAAATACGCCGATAATTATTTCAAATGGTTGTAACTCTGGAAATAATTTGAATTTTTCAAAAATCAAAGTTGAGCCTCTGTACAGAGGTTTGAGCTATATACAGGCAAATTATTAATACAATAGAAGCATTTTTTACAAAAGGAGAACATTTGAAATAAAGGTTATTCTAAGTTACATTTTTGCCAAAATATTGTATTTAAATAATTTTTTTTGTCATAATGTCCTTAAAAAAGTTTTATACATGTATTCTAATATAAGTGACACTAAATATCATGAAAATTATACATTTATGCGCTTTTTTAAAATGATGGTTCCGAACGTAGTCGGATACCTTAAGGCATGTTATTTTATTAATAGTCTCAAATGTGTAACATTTCTTACAATATTTATTCAATCAGCTTCCCCTAGGTAAATGCATGTAGTTATTTTTTTTAAATATTTTTTTCTTTTTTTATTTTAAGAATTTTTTTAAAAACTGCAACATTTTCACTTATAATTGTGTCATTTGTAAAATTTTGATAATTCATTTTAAATATTACTGTTTAAGTTTTATTATCTATTGGTAGTGATTTTTGAAATAGTACTCTGAATATGTTTGGATACTTTAAACTTTATACAATTTAAAGGATTAATGCAACACATGCACTTTTATTAAATTTGATATATTAAATTTTAAACAATAATAATGGGTTGTTTTTTTGTATTCTGCTTTGACAGTGAGAGAATACACTCTAAATCTGTCTTGCCAATAATGCAGATTTTTACGTTTTAAAGGAAGTCAAAACTATTTTGAATTAAGTAACGTAATTTAAAAACAAAAAGGCTCTTTTTACAGCCTATTTGAATACTAAATCAGAATTCATTACCAGATTTTAGCTCTTAGAATATTTCAAATAGAAGTAATTCTTTGTGACACACGTTCGAATCAGTTCATCAAATGGAACGATAGAAGTCACTGAGTGCAGTATTTAGATCCAAAACCAATGACAAAACCAATTCATTTGAAAAAATGCCTTGAGATTATGTCTTTCAAAAGCACTGCTTTTTTTTCTTATAAACACCCATGTTTTGACAATAACTACACTACAAAGGTTTAATTGCCCATGTATCAGTATGGGCATAAATAGCACAGTTCCTTTGCATGCCCACTATATTTACAAAAAAAAGCACTCTGACCAAGTTTCGATGGGATTGGATTATAGTATTCAAGCTATCAACTAACACCCATAGCTAATTTTCAAGAGGTCCTTCTTTGTCTTCTGGCGATGGATACAATTGTGCTTCGACTGCGGTAGTCCTGAGGTCTTTTAGTGGTCACCACCAGCGACTTAGGAACAGTTTTGCTCTTTTCAGCCGACTTTTTTTGTGATTTGTGAGAATGTTTAGAAGATGATTCCTTAGCGGGTTTCTTTTCAACTTCTTCTGCAGGTTCTTCGATAGATCCAAAAGAAGCTATGCTACCCACAAGTGAGGTTGGACCGGTGGAAGTCGTAGGTGAGGCAGGTTCTTTCACGTCTGTATTCTGAGAAGCTTGTTGCTCTTTCTGTAATTTGTAAGGCGAACATGGCAAGCTTCTAGACGCATCTTCTGTGATTCTCAACGTTCCAAATTTCGGCCCGCTTTTGGAAGGCCTCTTTCCAGAAGTATGTACCTTAAGGGCCACTACTGAAGGCTTGACGAAGACCTCTTCCAGCTGGAATCCGGTGGCATCTTCAAATCTAAATTGTTCGTCTGGTCTAGTCTTGTAAGCAAAAGACAGACCATAAGCAGATCTACCACCGCTTGACGATATACTACCAAGTTCACAATCTCCAAGATCCATGTCGTCATATAAGTAGAGTGAAGTCGTTTTCTTGGTAGTAGGCATATTGTTCCTGCTACGATGAAACCTACTCTTGTATATGAGGAAGAGTGTGAACAAGCTGATTAGAATTCCTAGAGTGGCTGCAATTCGGATTCCCGTCCAAGGATCATAAGCGTCGAAGTACTCCTTGGTGAGGACATCCCGCGTGGCCGGACTGAGGTCTCGCATCTTGACCACTCTGGGTCTCCTGGGGATGAAGTAAGGGATTCGGGTGGGAGATCGTCCTCGGGTGTAGTCCGTGTCGTTGGACTGGTGAGGCAGGTCGTCGTCGTCTCCTTCGTCCATGGCTCAGACTTCATGAGATTGAGATGGAAGGATTGAATGTCACTGATTGCCCTAAAACATCAACCTGTAAAAATGAATAAAAAATTTAAATAAAACAAAATAAAGACACAATATTTAAAATGAAATTAATTGAATATGATCTTATATAAAGTCTGAAGATTAGTCACAATTATTGTATAGTTTCAAAATATGTTTCATTAATACAGCTTATTGTAAATAAGATTTGTGTGAAGAATTCTAGACAGTACTCTAGAACAGTGCTCTGCACCCTTTTTATCACTGCGGACCGGTCAACGTTTGATATTTTTGCCGCGACCCGCTGAGGGGGGACATGTTGTTTGTTTATATTTTAGATTGTTTTGATTTAACAATTTTAATTTAGTGACATTTATATATAAATATGCCTTCAGAATCAAATATAGTTACACCAAAAATGAATAAAAGTGATTTAACGTGGAATAAAAAGTGATTTCCGTGGAAATATGGCGCAAATCCGAGAGAAATGCAACACTTTAAATAAAATGGCAATAGTTTAAAGTTCTTTAGGCGGCCCGGCACCAATTGATCCACGGACCGGTGTTGGTCCACGGACTGGGGATTGCGGATCACTGCTCTAGAATACTAGATGACAACGAGATTTATCGAAGATACTACTGCTGCGCTAGTGGTATAGCTGCGTATTTTGTGGTTGTACCTCTTACAAGGAGAGGGCACGACTAAGGAAATTCATTTGGGTACGAGAATTTGTGCAATAGTAGTACTCCTTAAGGGTATGCAACCCCATCAATGTAATTCCGCCGAATGAGCAATCAATCCAGAGAAATGAACCTTCGAAATTCGGACTTAGCTTTTATACAATTAAGTTTTAATTACTTCCTGCAACGCTTGGTTGGAAAAGAAACTGTTTACTACGCGATCGGCCTCAGTTCGAGTAGCGCGATCGTTTTATTTGTTTCAAATTTTTAACTCATTTAATTATTTTCACTACTAAATAAATTTATTTAAAAAAAGGTTTATTAAACATTAAATGATATTTTAGATAATCCTTTTGTATATTAAAAAGCATGAATTTCGAAGGCTATTTTCTCCGATTTAACTGGCCATTCGGTGGAATTACATCGAGGGTTGAGCACCTTAAATGAATACTACTATCGCACATAATCTCATTTCCAAATGAATTTCTTTAGTCGTGCCCTCCCCTTGTCAGAGAAAGGTTAATAAGTTCCGTCATCGAGCTATCGTGCAGAGATTTTTTTCTGCTGTACCAGAAGTGATAGATGCCACCCTGGCCTATTTTTTCTTTTCTGTACAACGTTTCAAAAACTCGGAAAGTAATTTTCTGAAAATAATTTTGTGTGTGTGTCATCATAAATAAACCAATGATACTTCCTTAGATTTCCTTACTGATGCCAAGACACCCACGACATTACAGTATTATTAGTTAGCTTCCGATATGTAATTTATTCCTTTGAACATCTGTCTTAACGAGTCTGAATTTATGTCCTAATTATAACCTTAATGATTAAAGTGTTGATTTACGGTTTTTATACACTTAAAAAGAACTGCTTTATTCTGCAATTAAGAATATCATTATATCAGTGTTTCTCAAAATTTCAATATTCGTGACCCAATATTCAATCATAATTTTCATCACGTCCCCCATCATACAATAACAATTTATTGAATTCAATAATACTACATTTTGATACTAAAAGTACTATACGACTTTAACCTCTTAATTGCCACTGGCGTATATAAACGTCTCACTCAAATGAGCTAATTTTACCAGACGTATATATGCGTCTTTTCGATCTTTTCTGAGCATTGTTATCCATAAAATTATTCTGAAAGCTTTGAAATTGAATAAAAGGACCTTGACAGTGTTTGCGTTGAATTTAATCATTTCAGAGGATCTTTTTTATTGCTTTTATTCATTCCTTTTCTCCCTGCGACTTTTATTCCGCAGTAAAAGGATTTATTATAAACCCTACGAATTATCAAGATAAGTGTTAACTTTTGTATATAATTTTATATATGACAATTCCATGGGTCACTGGTAATTATTAAACTTAATCTTAACTTAGTATTGGTAAATTAATTATAAAATACGTTGTGTGTAGCACTGATATATTTAAAAGTGTAATACTTAGTGCAAATGTGTATTTTTTTTTTTAGGTCAGAATGTATTTTGTTTACTTACTTTCAGTAAATTAATAAATTTTTTTAAAAAATAATCTTTTGTTTTTGACTTTTAAATATGCTCGTGCCCCCCTAGTAGAATTGTCACACCCCCCTTTTTGAGAAACGCTGCATTATATGTAAAATTAAATTAGTCTATTTCCATAAACTCTATCGAAAAATGACTTTAAACTATTAGAATACGTAGAATTGATATGAAGTATTATTAAAAAAGGTTTCATAAAACGAAACTTGTTATGAATACTTTTAATATAATGCGTATTTAACTATTAACATGTTTACATTTATTAAACTTCGAAGAATATTGATTTCTGAAAAAAGAAAACTCTTTGATAAAATAATGTACGCAATTATATATTTCTAAATTTAATGTTTAAAAGTATAACTTGTACTTTGAATAATTTCCTACAGTAAAAAATTATCTTAATTTTTCCTTTATACATGCGTGGAAATGTAAGTGAAACGCATTAAGGATTTAATTTTTCGTAATTATCTGATTTGGGGTTTTAAGCTACATTGTCTGTAATTATTTATCTTACATCATATGACTAATACATATGAATAGTTTCCTGAATTTTAATTAAAAGTTCAAAAGGTCAAATGGAAGGAGGTAAGTCTTACATTTTAATTTTCATGGACCAGATGTATTTTAGTTAGTAATAAAACATTTTAATTCAGTTAATTTAATATTTAAATTACTTCCTTAAGACTTTTGGTAGAAGGAAATGTTCATTATAAGCTGCTTAAAAATTCTGTCAAAGTTCCAAGTGCTTGGAAGGAAAAGGTTCAAAATAATCTTTACATTCCCGTGCTGTCCAATATATTATATTCTGAAAGTAACTGTTAGTTTTTCGTAAAATTGTTAATTTTTTCGTAAAGATATTATGTTATATTCTCTTATTTTTATATTATGATTTTAATAACATTTTCATCCAATGAAGTTATTTAGAGGTAAGCAATGCAGTTTTTTAATTTTCTAGTAAATAAATATGATAGAAAAATTTGCTTGAATTTCAATATATTCAACTAACAATGATTAATTTTTCAGTATGTTTGCTTTTTTCATTTTCTTGATTTCCAAACAAATAAAGGAAATGTTTGTGTTAAAATTATGTAGAATCCCCTTTTAAAATAGTTTTTTTCTGTGCCTTCATTTTTATATGATTTAAAATGTTATTAAAATTATCTCATGGATTTATACTTCTTTACACTAGACTATAGTTACTTCTTTTACAAAGTGTATAAAATTTAAAACATGGAATCGATTCTCATAACTAACACAGGTAGATTCTTTCGGACTAAGTCGTAATTTATTCCAAAAACCATCCTGCAGTTATAAAATTTGTGATTAACAGAAAATAATTTACGCAATCTACAAGAGCACAAATTCAAATTTTACACAACAGTACACAAATCCGTTGTCACAGTATCTCAAATATCTCATTTGGTCAATGAAAATGCATATTCGATGTCAGCTTTGACTCATCTCTGTTGCTTTCTCTGCCTCCTCCTAAGTTGGTATTATTTGGCGATTAAATTTTTCGCCAAGAGAGAGGTCACTCCGAAGCATTTATTATTTTTCAATTCCTACACTATTAGCTCGCACTGTCTATATTTATTTATTTATATATGTGTATACTTATTTATTTATCTTGGTGGAATTTTCAATCGTTCATAAAATACATTTCAAAGCGTTGAATTCAAAATTTATATACAGGAAAATTTTGGATGACAATACAATAATTTAATTACAATTAATAAAAATTAATTGATTAAAATTAATTATTTACAGAATTAAAAATGCAGCCACGTTGGCAACTTAGCGACCCTTTTAGCGACTTGTGTCAAAACTTGAAAATGCTTTTTTCTCACGTGTTATAGCATTCAGTTGGACTGAAATTAAAAGAACAATACGATACTTTAATGATAATTAAAAAACTAATTACCACTTCATGTTGTGATTCTGTCATATGAATATACATATTTATATTAATTGTAACTATTTAATAAAAAATAGCTGAAATAAAATTTTTCGTTGTTGATCTAAGTAGGAATTGACTTAAAAACTATTTTTTTATATTACTTGTTTAAAAAAATGTTTCCCTTCCGCCCACAAACGATATTTTTGGCCACAATACCGTTTCGGCAGAAAAGCAAACAGGGTCTGAAGTTTTGGCAACAATGTTTAGCTTGAGTGTGCTTTAATTATTGGAACTAGCAAAACGCCACTCCTTACAATTGCTTACGTCCATTTTTATATTAAATGGTAGTTTCTACATTTTTGGTTGTTCATGATTTTGATAGGCTTAAAAAAGATTTATTATACACCGAAGATTTAATAAATTAAAATAGCCTTCAAAAACTGTGCATTAGCTCATTAGCTCTTCTCATACAGGTATATTAAGTCCAAACATTTTTGTATATCTAAAATGCAAGATGTATTTATTCAAACTGAATATTCCATCAGTGTTTTATGCTCTTATTTATTTATAATTTTCTAATTGAATGCATAGTTACTAATGAAGTCTGTGGACGTTCAGAACGTTTGTGGTCTTTGGCACTTTCCTTGACTTTGCTGAAACTTCGATGCCACTCAAAAGATTGTATTCGCACTAATGTATCACAACCTTACACATGCTTCAAAATTTCGTAATTCATCGTAGCAATTTTTCCCGAACGAACATAAAATTTGATATTCTTTGTCTGCTCAGCAAACGCAATGTCTTTCAAATGAGTTCAATTTAAATTTTTAAAAATATTTTTGATTTCCGATGAACAACAAGGTTGTACTTTGGCTTCTATTTTTCCTTTTTTCAATAGCGCTGAAAAGTTGAGATATTTACTTATATCAGTTCCATTTTTTTTCTCAAACTTTTAATGGTTGCGACCCAATTTTCAATGCTAATTTTCTTCACACGCCTCCTCCATACATTGACAATGCATTGAATTTAATAATAATGTACTATGACGCTAAAGTTACAATATGACTTTAATTATAAACAGTACAAATTATATCAAGATAAGTATTAAATTTGGTATACGACAAGGCCATGGGGTAACTGATAGTATAAAATATGTTCTTTAACTAAGTATTAATGAAATACATTGTAAAGTACTGATACATTTAAAAGTAAATTATATCAATGTAAATATGTATTTTATTTTTTATTATACCTGAATATATTTTCTTTTGTTTCCTTCCAGTAAATTAATATTTTTTAAATTAATCTTTTATTTCCGACATATTCGCGCCCCCTTGGAAGGATTATTACACCCCATAGGGGTCCCGCCCCACAGTTTGAGAAACGCTGACTTTTGTCTGTGCGAAATTTCAACATAAAACATGTTTTCTTCATAAGTATATTCTGAATATACGCATAAACAGGACGTTTCTGCATTCATGGGATGAATATTAAAGAGTAGTAAAATGCACCGCAGTAAACATTTTTTTAAAAAAAATAAAGGAATCGTGTGTTGAGGTAGATATGCAAAAAATATGCATAAGATCCAGCATATATTATTCTCAAAGATCATCCTAACAATTTTCCGAAATTTGTTTATGAAACAGTGCTCATATATGCTTTAAAGAAAGCTTTTACAACAATAGCTAGCTAATTTTATAGTAGGAATACTGAGACCCATGTTGGAAATGTTCCAAATGATATGAATTTATAACTTTAAAGAAAAGATAAAAAACAAGGCGCAAAAGGAAGAATAGGAAGAGAATAGCGAAATTTTAAAGCGAACAACATTTTTTAACTTAAAAATAATTTCATATAATGAATATAGGAAAGAGGAAATAAAATCAAAGTCAATTTGCGGTTATGGAATTGCATTCGATGAATGAGTTTCCATAAAAATCCGTTTCCTCTATAATTTAACACTGAAGATTTCAAATTTTAAAAAAATCATAAACATAGAACAACATTAATTAAAATGTTAAACTAAAATATGGTCTTTTTTTTTAAACTTTAAAAATAATTCTTGATTGGAAGAATTAACATTAACATAACGACATATTTTTGAAAATTTCTAAAAGACGAAATTGCTGAAATATATATATATATATTTTTTATTTTGAAACTCTTACAACAAACCGTCATCTGGCTCCTACATCAAATATTTTTCCGTAATGTGTATTAGAGTGGATATAATTTTTTTTCTAGAATTTTAAAGCATATCTATGCGAAAAAGATGCCTTATGGTATATAGATATAGGAAATAAAAAATAAGCATTTCCACAAAGGGACTGAAATTTCGGTATTCAAGTTTTGTGTAATAAAAAGTCAAAGTAATTTTTTCCAAAAGGAAGCAGTATTTTGAAACTTTTTAAACATATAAGCCCCGTTTACATGGACGAAAATAGTCGGTAAAATACTGGCATTGATCCTCTCTAGACCCGTTTATGCGACGAGCCGGTATCATATTTGTTTGAAAAGCGGGTTTGATTTTTGTACCCGCTTTGAAGCAGGGTAAATGAGGAGAAAAGTGAGTTCATTTTCAAGTTTCCCCATGATGCATTGCGACGGAGATTCCTTTATTGAAAGATGGCTACTGTAATTGATTGTGCTCGTTGGTCCACTGAAGAAATAACATCTGAGAATATAAGGAAATACAACCAAAATTTGATGAAACAGACAGGGATTCGGAAGTATATGCAAACATTTGGTGGCGAATTCAAAAAACTTCGATATGCTCGGACAGTTCTACAAATTCGTAGCAAAATAAATGTTTTGAAACAGGACCTTTTCGGCTCAAATTTGATATAGGAATGCTACGCGACTAGTTGTTGTTTATGTTCGCAAAGATGATATTTTTATCGTTTTTTAATGTGATTTCCATGGGAATGACTTTTATTATAGTTAGATTTTATTGATTTCTATTTTTTTCGCGATAACCATTGTATAGAGTCACGTGAATCTATCAACCAATCACAAGATTCTCATGTAAATATGCTGAAAAAAAATACAGATAAAATACTGGCTTTCTCCCCAACTCCAATTCGCCGGCAATTTGTGGATTTGCGTGTAAACGGGGCCTTATTGTGATGAGAGGACACATACAAAATGCTTGCAAGGAAAATAACCGCTGGTAACAAATTTTTTAGTACTAATTTTTAAACAAAATTAATAACAACCTACTGTCGAAATTACTACGCACAGTAAAGAATGAGACGGAAAACATCTGAGATCGAACGGTGGGGATCGGCAGAAGAGAGCTTAGTTATGAAATGCTTAAGTGTTACACTGTACTTAGTAGGGAGTAGTGCTTTAAATTTGGGGTTATTTGTCTCACCAAGTATGCCAAATAATAACCATATTGATGGTCCTTAAAGTTTGTTTCAAAGTGATCATTCTTCAAAAATATTGAAGATTTATTAAAAAATAAATTACTTTATAGAGTGCATCTGATCAAAGACTTTAAAATTTTAATAGAAGTTCTCGTTATTGGGACTATTCTAAAAGCATCATATTTAACCCTTGAGATATTAACTATGATACGTATGTAATAGTATGCATACACTTCATGAACATATTACGGTTAATTAAGTTTGGTTAAAAAGAGTTTTTAATTTGCTGTAACAATGTCTCAATTTTCCTTTTTTTAATTTAAACTCTAATAAGACCACTCTAGAAGAGCTGCTTGTTAAGTACAATTATTTAAATAGATTTTGTCACTCAAATTGAGTGTAAAAGCGATAAGGTTCTTTAGTAACTGTAAGATGAAACTCGTATCTTAACCCTCAGGCTTCCGATGAAACAAAGCACACGAAAGCTAATAGAACGCGATTAGCATTCTAATTACTTACGAATTATCGTTGATACCTTTTCGTTTACTAGCTGACAGAGTCACAAAGATGAAATAATAAGATTATGCATTTGCCTCTTGTCTTTGAATATATTTAACACATATAGCCTAAAACGTGTAAGAGAGATTAAAGGCTAAATAGGTTTTTGCAATAAGTATGCTTGAAAGTGAATGCATGCAGAAATCGTTACTTAATTTATTTGTTAGGTTTGTTTTGTTGTTGCTTCATACCATGGAGATAATAATAAATAAAGATTATAAAATCTCATAGATTATGGGTCAAATGTAGATCGTTGTATTTAAGGAAATGCAATCCAAAACGGCAAAGGGGAAAAAACATTTCTTTTATATTATCTTTTTACTGATCTTTGAAAATATTTTGAAGTAGTTTTTAAAGATAATATTGAAATAATATTCTTTAATAAATAAGAATACTTTAAGAAATTGAAAGAAAAATGTACATTTCTTCCAGGAACTTCGGAAATGAAAATAATCACTTATTTTAACCTACCTTTTTTTTCTGATTTTTGAAAATATTTTGAAATTATTTTTTATAAGCGTTTCTACAATATTGGTTTTAAAGAGATAAGAATATTTTTGAAAATATTCTGAAGTAGTTTTTAAAAATAATATTGAAATAGTGCTTTTTTAAGAGATAAGAATATTTTTAAAAATCGAAAGAGAAATGTACATTTCGAGGAACTTTGCAAATGAAAAGAATCACTTCTTTGAAATTACTTTTTTTTCCGATTTTTGAAATTATTTTGAAATAATTTTTTAAAAATAATTCTACAATAGTAGTTTTTCAGACATAAGAGTATTTTCAAAAATTGAGAGGAAAATGTTCATTTTCACATAGGCATCAATTCTGTATTTATTGTATTTTTTATGAATGCCACCAGCTTTTTATACAATTTGAAAATAAGAGTTTTAAAACTTGTAATTTTTCAAGATATAATTGTTAAGTAAAAAATTAAAAAGGATATCGATATTCAATGGAGCATATTTTATGTTAAACTGAAAAATATTAATAAATTTATTTTTAATTAATAATAGATATACAACTTTTGTTCATATCTTGAAATATATACGTACTATAATAAAAGAAAATGTATACAAATATTTTAATGTTATTCTCTTCAACGATTGCCTTTAATTATGATTCAGGAAAGAAAAAAATTATGTGAGATTTTATGCGGGGAAAAAAAAAGAAAGTAAAAAAATACATAAATAATACTTATAAATGCAGACGATATATTTAGAATTTATCGTTTATACGCACGTATTTACTCTGTTGCTATATCTTAATAAAACGTCTTCCAGTATTTTGAAGAAACAAATAGCAAAATACTTAGAATAAGCGGTAAGTTTCGTACATTTTAAGAGGTTTAAAACTTAGAACTGTATTTCAACTGGAATACTAAATCCAGAATAATCTCTTCCATTTAATTCAGACTGATGTGGATCCTATTTCAATATTATCACTTAAAAACTGTAACATATATTTCCAACATATGAGACATTTCGCATCTCTCATATCAAAAATTATTTTTTACTTTCAACAAATTGACCCATCATCTCGATGAAACTATCTGTAGTTTCTCTCTAACTTTTTAAACTGAGCGATAAATAAAGTTCTGTAAGCAATACTCAACACTCTAAATACAAATTCTTTCCGGAAGTTTCTGGCACTAGTAATGCTCTTCAATTACCTTAGTGCACGCTTAGGATTAAGTAAATAGTATTTTAGAAGTTTTCCTATTGACCTACTTGGCAAAAGATCCAGTATAATAGAGCACTGAGCATAATGATATAATCAGTGGTGGGGAGAAACGAGTATATATTGATCTTCAAAATAAAGCAGTATGAGTTTTAATAGACGATACTATATTAAGTTCGAGGAATAAATAAAGATAAATATATTATGAGAGAAAATCTAATCAATAAGTAAATAAAAAATATTTTAAGTCAATTCCTACTAGATCAACAAAGAAAAATTTTAGTTTAGCTACTTTTTATTGAATAGTTACAATTAATATAAATATTTATATACATAGGACAAAATCACAACATAAAGTGGTCATTAATTTTTATTCATTATCATTAAAGTATCGTATTGTCATCCAAAACCATCGTGAGTATAAAATTTCAGTTCAACTGAATGCTTTAAAACGTGAGCAAAAAACATTTTCAAGCTTTGACACAAGTCGCCAAAAGGGTCGCTAATTCACCAACGTGGCTGTGTATTTGTAATTCTTTAAATAATTAGTTTTAATCAATTAATTTTTATTAATTATAATTAAATTATTGTATTGTCATCCAAAATGATCCTGTATATAAAATTTCAGCTCAATTCAGCGCTTTAAAATATATTTTATTAACGATTGAAAATTCCACTAAAATAAATAAATAAACAAACAAATAAATAAGTAAATAGAGAGTGTGAGTTAATAGTAGGAATTGAAAAAGGGAAAAAAAGCAATTCATAATAAGACTACGTATAATAGACTATACTGATTGCTGGAAATTCACTGAGATATGTATTATTAAATAAAATTTTAAGAAATTACACACTTTATGATAGAGAAATTACACACACAAAAAATTATCAATTAATATTAAATACAGTATATGCGTTTTATAACGCTAGATAATGGATGTAGAATGTCGAATAAAGTGATTCACTATCTGAAAGCTTTGCCAGAAAATGGACTTTTTCAACGCTTCAATTGAATCCTAGATTCACTGCTATATAAAAATAGCAGTCCGTTTTATTAAGATATTCTTTTGTGAGTCAGTCCATTTTGCTTAGAGTACACATACATATATATTATAAATATAATTATGTAGGAGATAAATCCATTCTTGTAAAAATTATCCTTTATTTCGAAATATTATATGCATATTTTATTGCTAATTTAGAAAGTGACAATATGAAGTTTTGTTCAAATTTCAAATACAGTCTAGGAAAAGAGATTCTGATCTATAACTTATTAAAAAATAAAATAATATTAAAAATGACCAATAGGTGGCTTGAGTATGAAACGTTTTGAAGACGATTAAATAATGTCTGTCTTTGTGGTTGAAGCAATAACTCAAGCATTAAAAAAAATAAGCTGTATAGTCATACAAAGTCTCTTAACTTTTTTCAAACTTAAATGAAGTAAATGCTTGATACAAAAATTTCATACACTCTCTCAAATACCGAAATTATATTATAAGTTAAAGTAATAACAAAAGTAAAATCCAATAACTATAATCCAAATTGTATATAAAAGATTATCTCATTTCTTACATTAGTGCATAACTTGTTGAAAAATATTCAAAAATTAATCTTTTTCAAAATAGAATTTGTAATACTATCTAAGATTGTATAAATACTTTTTTAGAAATAAGAGACGCATGTACAAATGTAACTATATTCTTCGCATTTGCATTTATATATGAGTTTTATTTTATTTTACACTTAATACATTTTATGTATCACTATTAAAAAATCCTGTAGTTGTGCTGAAATAAAACTAATATTCGTAATGTCACAACCTTACTCTTGAAGACAGAATATATTTCAGGGAAAATTGTTTTCGTATTGTTTTTCGTTATTTTCCCCTCTAAACTAGGTGGTATATTCGGTTTTTCAATTTATTTGAAATATCTTTTTCTACAAACAATTTAATACGATGTACTAGCCTAAGGGTTTAATATCTTCAACGTTTACCAAAACGCATCCACCTTAGTATAAGTAAGTTATTACTTTTATTTCCAACTGATATATGATTCGTAAAGAATTAAATTTTGAAAAGGTAATACAGCTTTAAGCAACCAGGTAAAATATAATCATATCTACGAAAAAAATCTTATCCGAGGATAATTCGGAAAATGTGTACGCGTTATATGACCTTTTAATTCCCCCAAATAGATAAATATAGTAATAAAATAATAGATTTAAATTTTGAAACTGTATTACATTAGTCTAATTTACAGTCTTTTTGCTTTGTTGTTTTACAAAAAACTTTCGTACTGACTTACTTTTTTCAAATGACGACCATACTGGTCACGTAAACTTCCCCCAGTTTTGTCTATTTATTCCTTTCCTTATTTTGTAACTATTATTTCACTTGTTATTGACAGTTCTTCCACATTCAATTCCAAACGACAAAAGAAAAACGGAGTATTTTCTTTTGTGCTTTTCGTTGATACAATCTTTCCTTTTGCGTATCCATTGGATTGACCAACGCCCTATTCATCAACAGTTCCAACAAGAGAAAAAAAAAGCTCCTGACGATCAATTCTGTTTTTCCGGTTGGTTACGAGAAAGAAATGACAGAAGAAAAATAAATTACAGTAAACCCTATTCCGATACCACTGTAGATACGCTCTCTGTAGCGAGAATTCGTGTCCTACAAGTTACTTACATCAGTGCTTCTCAAACTCTGAATACTTGTGACCAAATTTTCAATCATAATTTTCATCGCGCCCCCTCCATATAATAACGATGTACTGCTTTCAATAATAATATACTTTAACATACAGCAGCAATACGACTTTAATTACAAATTATCAAAATAAGTATTAAATTTTGCATATAATTTGATGATATTCACATAGGGTCACTGGTAATTATTAAACTTGTTCTTAACTTAGCACTATTAAATTAATTATAAAACACATTGTGGATGGAATAATGATACATTTATAAGTGAATTATATCGGTGTAAATCTGTATTTTATGAATTCAGAATGTATTTTGTTTTCCTCTTTCAGTAAATCATTAATTTTTTCAAAAATAATCTTTTGTTTTCGACTTTTCCATATACTTGTAGGGTTATCACGCCCCCTAGGGGGGCGCCCCAGAGTTTGAGAAACACTGACTTACATTAATAACCAAAGTCTTATAAAAAATCATTAAACAATAATCATTTAGTATAAAAATGTAACTTTGGTATCACTAGATAGTTCAATTGTAGAAGTTTTTTTTGAACAATAGATGACAGGATTGTTCTTTCTAGAGTGACTCAGAGGAACATTTATAAGGTATCATTTCCGGTTAAAATGGCATCGATTTAAGAGAAAGCTTCTGTTAAAAGTATGTTCTGGTTTCACGAAAATAATTCGCACATTAGTATTCAGCGTAAATTTCGACATTGCTACGGACAGAAGCCTCCTGACGCAAATTCATAATACAATGGTAATGAAATATTTAAAAAAATAAGAACCCAACAACATCTCCTGGCGGAAACTGAAATACCGCCTAAACATTCTCCGAGTTACCAAGTTGCAGACGCTGCTGTTTACTTAGGTAAATAGTATATATACATATAATATAGATAGTTTATATATATATATATATATATATATATATATCATATATACGAGGGTTGGGGCATAAGTCAATCCAACTATTCTTTTTCTTGTAGATATGTGAACGGATCCCAAACGTATATGTGTCGTGTGGAAATTGTACAGGCATAGTGTGTATGCAGAACATCAGATGGCTCTGTGATAGCTGGTAGTAGCTCAGTGAGGGCTGAGAAATCAATCAGTTGGTGAATGTCGTACTAGATCAGAGGTTCCCAAACATTTTTATCTCGTGACCCTTGCCACGTTTTTCGGTTTTGGGTAGACCCCTGCTTACTAATATGGAATTTTTGCAAATTCACCAATTTAAATGTCTTTTTAACAGCTGGTTTTGATCTACTTACGTACTTTAAACGATTTAAATTTCTAACGAAGTGAAGTATGATGTTTAAAACTTAAGAAAAACATGTTAATTAAATTTAAATTTAAATAATACATAAAATAAATGCCCTACAAACAAATGCTTTCAAAGAGAGGAATATATCAGGTGCTTCAATAACAATTTTTCAACATTTGGAATCAATTGTGTCAGGTTTAACCCTAAATTACCTCGGTTAGTAGTGTCCAGAGCTTATTCCTCCCACCTTCCCTTTTTTTGTTTGTTTTGGAGATTGGCAACCACGCTGAAACTCGAAGACAACCACGTAGAAAAAGTAATTACAAATATTTTCATTCGATATTCCATAATTCGTTATAAATGACAGGTAATGGCTTTTTAAAGGCAAAATTGCGGACATGGTCTTTGTTTTTAATAAGATTTTGCTGTCACCTTGTGACTACAAATTAACCTTATTAAAATTAAATAGATAAAATCTGGATTCCAAATGACTAAATTTTCTTTTAAAACTAAAATCATGATTTGGTTTAATGAGAGCTACAATCATAGACCCCCATTCACACCTCATAGACCCCTAAATTATTTTTTCGTTGACGTGGATCCCTTGCAGGTCGTCATAGACCTTTAGGGGTCTACATAGACCACTTTGGGAATCACTGTATTAGATGGAAGTAACCCGTGTTGAGCAACGCTTACGTCAAAATATCCATTCTCTGAGAAAGAAATACGATGGAATGTCACAGTGAATTAGTGGATGCCCTTGGGAATAATGTCCTACCAAACTATACAGTAGAAAGTTGGATAGGAAAGTTTCAGGAAGGATGTGTAAACCAGTGATGAGCAACGATCGGGAAGACCGGTCAGAGCGCGAACCGACTTGGCACGTGCCGTCGTCGAGCAGCTCAAAGGATTTCGATGGGGCCCCGAACTACATTAAGGGGGCTATGGCCCCAAAGGTTTTTTATGTCAACATTATCTGTACTGTGTTGTCTTTCTTTTGAAACCCTGGGAAAGGCCCTATTGACCTGTATACTAACCCTAATAAATTGGGGTGTAGTAGCGGGTTGAAATAGCGATATTTCAGTGTTATTCATTTTAAATTGGTTAAAACCCTTTAACTTTTCAAAAGCCATATGTCACATTTTCCCAAACCCGGGCTGGTAAACCTCAAGAAAAAATAGTTGCCATCATTTTTTTCCCCCCCCTCGTTTTTATATATATATATATATATATATATATATATATATATATATATATATTTTTTATATATATATATATATACATTTTTTTTCTTAACACCAAAAAGGGTTTCCCTTCTGAGAATGAACAAAATACTGTTACGTAGATCCGAGGGTTTGTAGTTTTTTGCAAAACAATCACAATAAAAAAAAAGATCTAGGCGATTTAATTTTATTATCAAAAATCAATCCTTTAAATACAGGATTCCGAATATTCACAGGTAAATATCCGAAGGTCTTCACACCTTTCACAGCAATCAAACACAAAACCAGCGTTTAAAATCCCGCAAGAAAAAGATTATTCCCCAAGCACAGCCGAGCTAAGCTAGTAAACACTCCCCCTACTCCTGGTTTAATCAGACTCCCCGCCGCCCCGGCGGCGTCTTTTTTATAGGCGCGACAAAAACCTTCCGGAAATATGCCCCCGTGACATTGGTGGAAAATCCACCCCAGAAGATTCCAGAGGGTTCCGAACTGCCAACATGTCGCAAATGACGAAAAAAATTATCGCCCTTGGTCGCCAAATATGACCCAACTTGGCTCTACCCCCAAGATTTCGCCAAGTTCTAAAAATTTTGTCAAAACGAAGGGGCGGCATTGTGTGAATGGTACAATTTTAACATGAAATATAAAAAATAACTTAAGTAATATAAAAACATTAAACACTCAAATAAAAATTATTTATCCATTTAAAAAAAATTTGTAAAATAGGGGGAAATTTTGTAGGTGATTTGGGGATGTTAAGAAAGGAGGGAGTTTACATATGCTTTGCAGAAAGGAAGTTAACATGGCTTTGAAATACCATTGGAATAGCCTGTGACCCGAGCTAATTTCGCTCTTACCATAACCACCGTACAAAAAAGTCTTATCTCTCATCAGTTTGCTTTTGAATCCGGTGAAGGTTAAAAATCGGTGAGTTTGGTTCGTGCTTTCTTTATTTCCTATTTTAGAAGAACTTTTTTTTAACAACACAATGACAAAGAGCTCAGGGGGAAAGCAAACCACAATTTCACTTAAAATGAAGAGGGGGCTTTTTAAGGCTGTTGATCAAAAACAGAAGACGAAAATGGGAATCTGTGTAGATTTTGGTATTGCGAACTCTACATTATTAACAATAAGTTAAAATAAGAGTGAAAATTACGGAAATGTTTGAACATATCTGTGTAAATAAAATATACTTCAATAAAACTAATTTTGTGGAATATATGTTTATTTTGCAATATCTTTTAACACGAAAAAATATTGTAGTCTCCCTGAGTTTCGTGTTAAGCGATTTTCACTGTAGCATCCTTTCTTCACAATAGAGCATAAAAAGAAATCCCTTTGCAGAATCTTGCTTTAAACATATCACCATTTTGGTTTCAAAAAAACAGTTTCTTTTCTCTTTATTCTTGATATCATTATTGTTCCATTGACATCTTTCCCACCGTATCCTGCTTTGATAAAAGTATCAGATAAGTTGAAAAGATACACACACAAAAAAGGTTTTTTTTTTCCCCCACAACCGGTTTTTTGTGACATTTTATTACCTGGATCATAGGTGCTTCACGAAAAAGACATTTTTTGTGGGTATTTGCCTATTCTTTAACATTATTCAGTGAGTTTTTGTATCCCTTCATAGGTGTTAGATTATTTGTCTCGTTAATTTCTTAAGAAATCAAACATTTTTGCAGCTTTAGAGCAGTGATATTTAGAAACGGAACTCTTAGAATTATAAAGTATTTTCGGAGAACCTCTGTACACACACACATACACACTAAGATGAATATATCCTAAAATAATATGTAAAATAGATCAACACGGTATAAGTGATTTATGTAAAGACAGTTAAAAAGTGTATATTTGTGTAAATAAAAAAAGCTAATGTAATTTTTTAATAAAATTTAATCATTAATAATATTTATCTGTGATAAAAGGGTTCCTTACCCATGCATTATATTTAATAACTGGAATATGTTTTTGCATATTTTTGCACAAACTTTTGAAGTCTAGTTCCAATGAAATTACCTGCAATCGCATTTCATATTCTGCTTTTAATTGTTTTTATATTTGTTTTTGTAGCTACTTACGATGGCAAATATTTTTCACAGAAATGCACTGTTCTAAATACCATTAAAATGTTTACAGCTAAGTGAGAAACCCTGTGTATTTTGCATGAATTTTCAACCTACAATTTAAGAGCTGTTTTTATTTAAATTTAGAATTTAACATCAAATAAGTTGTACTTTTTTCTCCTTCATTATTGGAGTTTTTTCCCCGCTATTGTGTAAAAAGGTGCATTTTCCTTTAGAAAACTTTTTAAATGTGCAAAACATTGCACTAATGAGTATAAAATTATTTCTAGTAACCCCCGATAGTAAACAATAGATATTAATAATCTAGTAAATTGTACATATAGAGAAAAAAAAGTATTATTATTTTATTATATTACAGTAAAAGTTTAAAAATGTATCACAAGGTAAAGTTGTGTTATGTATAAATAAAAATTTTAGTTTTAATGATTGAAATAAGTCTTAAATTCTTGCGGATATATAAACTTCGTGAAGAACGGGAAATCCATTTTGCACATACAAATATCTCTCCAAATATAATTTTGTTTTCGATTCTTTATTATGACTAGCGGAACTTCTGAGGCTCCCACAGTTTGCAGATAACAGCTTCAGAGCAATGAAAGAATGACATACAGGAGAAAATTCTAAGTATCAAATTTATCGTTTAATGTGTTTTATCTTTTCTATTTGAATAGAATAATTGATATAGAAAATAAAGTCAAACAATAAAGATTTAAAAATATTTTAAACCAGAAACTTTCTAATTCTAGAAATTTTCTAAACTTTCTAACTCGTCTTAAGATTCCAATCTTTTCATCCTAAATTTTCTCCATTTTTGAGTTTCCACAAAAAAAAAATGCACTTTTTCTCATTTTTAAAGATGTCACCATGAGAGTCAAAATGTGAACTTAAGGGGTAAAACAGGTAAATTATTTTCAAAAAAATCCTGTCAAGTAAAACGCTAGACGCCAATAGCGAAAGTTTTATTTCTGACAACCCTATGTGAAGCTAACACTTTTTTTCATTTATTTGTTATCTTGTACACTGTGCTAGTTATTCTTTCTGAGCCCACGTTTCTCGTCTTACAGGAAAAAATCGCTGTATGATGAGCGAATGCATTCGGTTATCTCAATGAATGAATTTACGAGCTATTCAGAAACTCGAATTCTGACACTGACTTTGAAGACTGTATGTATTTCTTTTGTTTAAAATTTACATTTAAAACATCCAAATACTTAAAGGCATTAAAATCACTAGCGTGGTGCTACCGAAAAATGTTAAAAATTAACTTTTCCTTATCTACGTTTCTTCCAAGATTGGTGAATCCGTACATAAGCTAATGTAAAGAAATATACGGTATTTTATTCTTCAAAAAGAAACCACAATTCGGAGCTTATGATTTAAATCATGATACACACAATTCTCATGTCTCTACTCACACAATTCATTCTACTTTTACTTCTTTTCTCTCTCGCATCTTTTTTTCATTTATTTATGCTTGATGGTAAAGAACAAAGAAAGAAAATATTTATTTTTTTTCTTTCTGTAATTGACGAGGAGGGCTCTAAGACTCTTGGAGATTAACTGCAATCCAATGAAAGCAAGTAACCGTACAGGTAAAAGCAGATTACGTTTTCTTTTCCTTTTTCCGATTTTTTTAGATCTTCTTTGATTACATGGTAGCAGCTTAAATAAAGACAAATAGGTATCTGTTTCATTCATCTTTTCGATAGAGCATTATCATTAAAAAGGCGTGAAATAATATCTAGGAATAATGCTTAAAAACGTTAAAAAAAAAACCTTTTTTAAGTAACATTAATTTATAGGAAGTATTTTACTCTGTTTTGTAAATTCTGTTACCCATGCTCATGTTTTTGAAGCTATTCACGAAGCATATAAAATGTTGAAGAGGGCTTCAATTTTTAATTTAAAGTGGGTTTTGGAAGCAATCGAAGATGATGATGGTGTTTTTAACAGCCCTAACTCTTAAAAGAAGATTTTTGCCAACCCTTGTCTTAACTGATTAATGAAGGGTTGTGCAACTATCAGCCCGTGGGTCCCACGAAGCCTGCAATTAGTCTTTTTGTGGTCCACCAAGATAGTCAGAGAACCAAATAAGCAGATATATTTGGGGCAGAATATATTTTTAAGCAAGGTTTTTCTTTCATAAAAATCACCAAGATGATTAAATATAGATACAGGTTGTTTGACTATGCTGATTTGCAGGCTATGTTGAGAATTTCAACAAGCAATATCCCCCTTGAATAAAAAAAAAGGGAGAAAAGTGTTACATGGTACTTTTGTCTCATTAAACAGATTCTAAAATTAAATTTGATTACAGCTATAAATGATATGAAATTAGCATAATAAGTAAATGGAATAAAACTGTCACTATTTTGCTTAACTTATAATAGTTGACTGTTAAATGAAAGAATTTATACCATTTCTGAGGTACAATCAATTTTTAAAAAGCGCCACCCGCCGGTATTATCCGCTTCCATAATGTGGCCAAAGAGCCAAAAGAGTCTATTTTAGAGTCTATCTAAGAGTCTATATCCTCAGAGTCTATCTAAGAGTCTATAGACTCAAGCCAAAAGAATTGCCCATCTGAATTTAGAGTTTGAATGTAGTCAGCATAATTTCTAGTTTCTTCACGAATATTTTATGTGCACCTCACATACAATCTTGACATTTTTCATAAAATTTTAAATTTGCTACTTTTTCAAACTTGAGCAATCTTTATTTCACTGAAGATAATCAAGCTTACAATAGCCTAATTTCATTAGAAATACTTGGTAATTTATACAATTAAAAACAAGAAAACTATTCAACTCTTTAGCCTAGCATTTGGGAATTCCACTGTATATTCACAGTCACAAGAAGATCATCAGATTCTAAAAGAAAAGTGTTGTATAGAACCCGATTTTCTTTTAGTTCTTATATTTTATGTCAATAAATTTAGTGTCAGGAACATCTGTATGGGCATATTAAATCCTCTTTTTATTTACATTGAAAAATGAAAAAAAGCAAATAAAAGATAGATATATTCACGTATGTGTATGCACTCACTCACAAACGCATATATCCTGCGAAAATAAAAATACCAATACCAAGAAAGAGTTGTACTAGAGAACGAAATTCAATAGGCATGTTTATACATCAGAAAATGGTTTTGATTCAAATTTCGAGCTAGGAGCATAACTTTGGTCTCTGGTAGCACCACTTTTGAGCATGATAATCGATATGCTTTAAATACTTGCAATAAAGTTTGTGAGCGTTATTCATCGTTGAGATTTGGCGTGATGAGTTATTGTTAGTCAAGAATGTCTTTAAAGAATGCAAATACTCCATTATCAACAGCTCGCTGAGTTTGAGCGATGTCGTATAATATGGCCGAGAAAAAAGTGGATTTTCTTTCTGCGATATTGCAGTAAGACTTGGTAGGATGTATCCACTGTGCGTGGTTGCTGACATTAATGATTCCGGGAAGGCCCTACCTCAAGAAATTATGGACTCACCCACGCACGGGTCACCATTTATATAGAAGACTGTCCTATTCACAGCAAGGGTAGGGAGTATCTTGGTGTATCATCAGCAGAAACCATGGCTTTTGTTGGCACCATAAGGACACAGAGAACGAGCACTCTTGCCGTTATTTCATACATCCTGACTGCAAACTTGTACGTCAGTCTGGTGATTCAAACTGTTGAGCAGCAATTTATAAACATTATTCAAGATGTTTTACAACAGAATATAACGAGTGCCTTCATTACCCTGTTGTAATACAACATTTTCTATAGGGTAATGCTGCATTGCCTTGATATGCTAGATTACTAGATCTTTCTTCAATTGAGTACGAATGGGGCATCACCGGAAGGCTGGCCTTACAGAGTTGAACATTTCTTCAAAAGATTTCTGACAACTTATTGAATCAATGCCACATCTTGGTGCTGCTCTTCACTGGTAAAAATCAATTAGTAATACTTGATATTAAGTAGTCGTTTATATTACTTCTTTGTATATAATAGGAAAATTTCTTATCAGATGTTTGATTTCCTTAAGATTTGTCTCGAATGCATGCACACACATCTTTCAAATATATTTGTAATAAACTACATTAATAGATTGCTTATAAGAATGTACCGATTTTTCATCAAAGTTATTAAAAAAACTATCTAAACTATATCTTTTATAGAAAAATAGAATTCAGCAAAGAAGTCATTTCATGTAGATCAGTGATACTCATCCTGCTGTCCACGGTCCGCATGTGGCCCGCCGGGCCCGGTCATAGCTCATTGGACTAAGAAATTCAGTTATTTAAGAACAATGTACTAAGAATTTAGTAGGAAATTCTATCATTTAAGCAATCAAATCTGTCAATTGGCTTTTTTTAAACCAGAACATAAACAAGTGGTTTGGTCATGAATGAAAGGAAATTGAAACTACCCCATAATTCATTAAACAATACATAAAAGTAAATATTTTTTGAGTGTGTTTGATAGAAAGGTTAATATAATATTCAAGTAATAGTCAAATATATATATATATATAGCAGTAAATAAATTTAAAAGAAGACTAAATCATAAAACATCTTCAGATCAAACCAAAAGAACCAAGAACATGGAACCATTACAAACCAAAAAAGGGAAATTTAGCTAGAGTGGAAAAAACTATTATGATTTTCTGAGCTGTCACTGGCTTAGGACAATGAGACAGGGTTAAATAGTGTTTTGTGAGATCTCAACCTTTCCCTACAGCGGAAATTTTCGACATAATAGCACATGAGATAATCCAAGGCAAAGGCCCAAAACCCACGTTGGTGAATATAACAGCAAAAGAATTGAATTGGAATAATAAATTACTATATGAATCTGGGAGAATATATATATATATATTATGCAGTGTTTTCTTTTTCATTATCTTCATGGCACGGCCCGCGTGAAATACCTGTCATATGTATGTTGCCCGGCGGGAAGAAAGGTTGAGTACCCCTGACATAGATTGTAATTTTAAAGTTATGGATTTTAAAAATGTATTGTAAATACTGTGGACACGTCTCTATGTAAGTACTAATACAAATGATTACGGCAAAATAAGAATAAATTGATACTTATTGTTTGCGATTAATACATTTTTGTATACAGAAAACCATGCCCATTACCATCTTTATTATTCACATGAAAATATATTTCTTTAAAATTGCTATTATATAAATTGTTCCATTTTTACTCAAACCTTCTATTTACTAAACAAACGTAATAAAAAAAATAAAAACTCCCCACTCAAGTATCTAAATCTTATTTTACAAAATTTGTTCGGCATTGCATCAAATACATCAAAATGGGATTAATTGTTCTAGACTTGCTTCATTTCGTTTTGTGGTATTGATTTTTCCATTATAGGAAAGGAAACCCAAACAAGTAATTTGTACTTTTGGAATGAAATGTTTTCTTAAGTAGAGAGAGATTTTATTCTTAATATAGCGAAACATTTATTCATTATGGGATTCAATTTCGGCTGTATAATTATTTATGTTGTTTTCGCAAATGATTACTTTGTTTTTATTCTTTAGCAAAATAACTATGCTCTGTTTAGAATTCAAATTATTTATACTAAGTTACAATGCATTGCAAGTAAATATTATTCTCAGTACCTTTAGACAGATTAGAAATTAAATTTAGCAGGAAACTCTTAGCTTTTGGATTTTATATATCACTTTTGCTTTGAATTAAATAAATGAAAAACAAATTCATTTGTAATAATAAAAGGCATGATAAAAAAGAATCAGATTAAAATATTTAAAAATAAATTTAAGATTTCGCAAAGAAACAAATTAAGTACCATAAGACGATCTTTTTTTATTTTACTCTTATATTGTTAAATTAATGTATATGAATACTACACCAACTTCTTTTTAAAAAAGGGGAAATATGGGATTTTTTTTTCTGGTTTTTAGATTTATTTAGTACATTTTAAGAAAAATAGGCTAAAATGAAGTTGAAAAAAAAAGTATTATTTTTAAAATGGGAAAAAATTGTTAAAAACTTACAAAAAACTTCATAAACGGGGCCCATTCTGCGCAATGATTCAATTTTGATGTGTTGCTTTGCTATTCATTTTTGAACGATCTTCAGAATAAGAGAGATATTTTAGTTTCTACAAAAACTAAAGCACTTTATCTTAATTATTATGTGAAATTGCTTAAGAAAAACAGTGATTTTATTCACATAAGGGACTGTAATTTTTTTTTTTTTTTTTTATAAAACAGTGATTGATAACTCTGAAGGTTTAAACCCTTTTGCTATTATACAGAACATGTACAAAAAATTAATTTAATTATTTTAAAAACTTTTTGAGCAATCACTGTCCCCGTTTGAGCATTTTGTAAAAAGAAAAAAAAAAACACAATCCGAGTAAAACTCTTTTTAAAGTATGGCATCTTGCTTCAAATAGTGGCCTCTGCTTTTGCTAAAACACTTGTGAGTGGAAAATAATAAACTTGGTATTTTTTTTTATAAAAAGCAAATAAGCCTATCAAAGCCTAAAGCCTAAGTCAGCCTATAAAATAAAATCATAATAATACATTTGTCAGTTTTTTCCAAAATTCACAATTTTAGGGTAGTTGGATACCTTACTTGAAGTAGGAAATAGAGAAATACTATTTCTTATATTTAGAATGAAAAAATTAAAAGCCTTACACTACTTGAATTAAAAGTAAACGTTAATTTGTAATGTATGTGTGCATGTGTTTGTGTGTGTGTATGTGTGTAAATCTCCAGATTTGTCTCCTTTGAAGATATGTAACTATACTTTTGAAGCTGCAAAACAGTTTACGTATACTTAGGAATTTTGATCTCACACATGTAGAAACGATATGGAAATTGAAATAAACAATAGAATTTGTTTGGCTAGTGGAAGTTTTCATGGCCTCAGAAACCAATTCAAATCTAAGTTTATTTCCACGAAGTTGAGAATATATAAAAATTTAATCAGGCCTATGGCGCTGTATGGAAGTGAATGTTGGACCCTCAATAAAGCAATGGAAGAAAAATTGCTCATTTTTGAAAGAAACTCTTTGTAAAATCTTTGGACCTATTCAAGAAATCATTAGGTGGAGAATTCTTTACAATCATGAAATTTACAGGAAATATGGCAAATTTGGTGAGTCTACATTGTGAGAACTATAAAACCATAGGTGTCTGAGCTCTCTGTACAGATATACCAATGCTATTCCTACTAAAAAAGTAACTTTTTAAAATATTGAAGGGACCAGACATAGAGAACGACCACTTACGCGATGGTTAGACGATGTTGAAAGGGATCTCTAACTAATGAGAATCAAGCGATGAAATACCATCGTGACTGATAGGGTTATGAAGAAGTGCGCGCGTGTGTGTAATACAGATAAATTTTATTAAAGTATAATGTAATACTCTAATAAAGTATTATTATTTGCATAATTTATTTTGTTTGAATTATAGAAAAATCTCTTGAATCAACAACATAATCCCCGACAACGATTTAACATATTAATTTCGTTTTTCTTTGAATTAAGGTATCCGACTACGTTCGGAACCGTGATTTTAAAAAAGCGCATAAATGGATAATTGTCATGATATTTAGTGCTTCTTAGATTAGAATACATGTATAAAACTGTTTTAAGGACACTTTGACAAAAAAATTTATTTAAATGTAATATTTTGGCAAGAAATTAACTTAGAATAATCTTTTTTCAAAATGTTCTCCTTTTATAAAAATTAATTCTAAGATAATAATATTTTGCTTATACAAAGTAAAGACTTCTCCAGAGAGTCTGAAGTAGGATTTTTGAAAAATTCACATTATTTTCAGAGTTACCACCAATTGAAAGAATTATCGCCGTTTTTTTCTTAAAATTTCTCCTATCTGTTGTCGTAAAATATGGATAAGCCTACTTCTAAGTTATATATTTCAAAAATTCTAGTTGAGCCTCTGTAGAGAGGTCTGAGCTATATACAGGTAAAATATTATTGTAATAGAAGCATTTTTCACAAAAGGAGACTATTTTGAAAATGGGTCATGCTATGCTCATTTTTTGTCAAAATATTGTACTTAAATAATTTGTTATTGGAATAATATTCTTAAAACAATTTTATATACATTGTCTAATTTAAGTGACACTAAATATCATAAATATTATCCGTTTATATGCTTTTGCAAAATCACGGTTCCGAACGTATTCGGATACTTTAAATCATCAAAAAACATTATACATTAAAATCAACCAAACATGTTAACTCTTCTAAAATGGCGGAACCCTAGGACAGAAATGAGGATAGCAAAAAGAAGGAAATAAATATATTGTCGCAATTGTTGAAATATGGGTATTGTTGAAATATATATTGTTGAAATATGGGTTAAATGACGATAAATAAGGCTAGCAGTAATTCATAAATTTATTTTTATCCTTGAATGACCTCGATCTATCTTCTAATTTCTTAATAAAAACAGTGTCTACTTAAATTGTTTGTTTTTTTTTAAAAAATTAAACCCTATGAGAGCAATCTGGCATAATTAAAATAATAATTCTTATAAACTAACTATTTTAAATATTATATATTAAACTGAAAGTAGATCAAGAAATCAAGTGATTTCAAAAGACATATTATATAATACATATGCATGTATTATTTGTATTATTATTCTAAAATGAAGACCTGGAATTTTCAACATGTCATATTTTCGTTCCGATTTTTTTCCCCTTAAACTGTTACTATAGCAACAGCAGCTAAGCAGATATATATTTTTTCAAAATTTCCTAGTTCTGTTATAGCAAATGCAAGAACTCGCAGACATTCAGAGAGAAAAAAAACTCTATTCGGAAAACATATTCTCTGAAGAAAATTCCAAGAACCAAAGTCGAATTTTCAAAAGCATTTTAACGAAATACAGAAAATCATTTGCAATTCAGATCAGCAAAGCATACATATTGACGCAAATTCCTGTGACATTTCAAGCGAAGACTTCATTCTTAATTAACTACGCTTAACACCTGTAACTCTAAAATCCTTTGTTAAACATTTGGTTTGCATAAATTCATCAGTTGTGATACAAAATGAGTTAAAGTAAACCGAAGTAATTTATTTAAATATTATTTTAAAGCATGTATATGTCTGCCTTTTATTCAGTTTCTTAGCACTTCCGAAAATCTTTTAGACAATTTAAGAAGCAAAAATTTTTTGTAAGCTCCAACAAGAAGTAAATGAAAAATGTTTTGTGCTAAAAAGTATTAAATCCTACAAAACATTTTTACTGCACTATAATAAAAAAGACATTTGTGATCCCTGATACACATGTAATTGCAAGAGGACACCGTTTTCAATTAGTCTTCTATTTTTTTTCTTCAGAAAACCATTCTGAGTTTAATTTCTTTTTGTCTTAGGGCTTATAAGGCTCGAAAAGTGTAATAAATGTCGCTTTCAAAATATTTGTAAAGCTGAGAGCTTCTTTTGGATTTGGCTGCCACTATTTTTCTTTTATCTGAAAGTTTTTCTTTTGGATAGAAATGTTTAAAAAATGTTTAGTGGTAGAGATCGAAAAAACATTAAGTCTTTCACCTTTAAGTATGTAGAATATTTTCGACTATATATTAGAAAAAGGGGCGTAGGATAAAATTTTAAAAGTGGGGTAAATAAAAAAACACACCTAATATAGCTTCTTCTTATACATGCTTATAAGATCTAAATTAAATTGATTGTGAGCAATATTTAAATTGGGGACCCCCAAAAGAGGAATTTTAAAAACTTTCCCTTTTTAAAGTATCCGACTACTTTCCCGGAAACCCGAGTTTTTAAAAAGCTTTAAATGGATAAAAAATATTTTAAAAAATTAACTTAGAAACCTTTTTTTTCCAAATGTTTTTTTTAAAAAAATGTTTATTGTATTAATTTTTTCCTTTTGTATTCACCCTCAGCCCTTTTGTACAGAGCCCTCAACTAAATTTTTGAAATGCAGAAGTTGGAAGTCGGTTTATCCATGTTTTTACAAAAAACAAAAGGGGGAAAATTTTAAGAAAACACGCCGATAATTTTTCCCCCAAAATGGTCGTAACCTGAAAAAAATTTGGGAAATTTTTTAAAAAATCATAGTTAAGCCTCTTTTAAAGAGGTCTGAGCTATAAAACAGGCAAAAAAAGTATTACAATAAAAATTTTTTAAAAAAAAGGTGAACTTTTGGGAAAAAGGGTTATTCTAATTTAAATTTTTTTGCCAAATTTTGTATTTAAATAATGTTTTTTTGTCATAATATCCTTACAACAATTTTATACATGTTTTTTTGGGATCAAAGAAAAACTAAATATCATAAAAAATTATCCATTTATGCGTTTTTTAAAAATCAGGGTTTCCCGAACGTAGTCGGATACCTTAAATATGTGAATTTGGGAGAAAATTAAATTCAAAATGGTGAGAAAAAAAAATCCCTTTACAATTCAGTTTTTTAAAGGAAAAAAGGGGAAATTTAAAAGCTTTAAACATAATACTAAAAAGTGTATTGCAGAAACAATGGGTAATAACCGTAGAATATCTGTTGAAATATTAGAAAAAAAATGTCCCAAATTTAAAAATTTTTTTTTTAAAAAATTATTTGATCCTGAAAAAATATTCAAATCAAGTCAAAAAAAGAAACGAAATTAAAATTTTAAAAGAATGTTATTTTTTTTAATATTTATCAAACATATATTTTTTTTCGGCAGTTTCTTTTTTTTGGGTTTTAAAAACCGGGGAATCCCAAGAAAATTAATGGTCTAAAGAACAAATAAAGTTCTCTCTTTACTCCATTACTGGAACAATCGTCTTTGTAGCGGATGGATAGAATTTACTAGCTACTTTTAAAACAGTGAGTGAAGTACTTATTTTACAACGGGATCTTACAAAAAAGACCCATGAAAGATATTTTTTTTCCCGTAGCAAAATTTTCCTTTTTTATTGCACCTTCCCCTCCTGCGGGCCCCCTTTTCGACACATTCTAACTTTCATTTATCCCCTTTGGGTTTTTAAAAGAGAAAAAAAGATTTGATTTTTTTGGGAATTCAAAATAATTTTTTTAAAGAAAAGCTGATTGTAAAGATCATAATGTCGAAAAAGAAATGTTTATGACAATTCAAAAAAAAAAATTATTCAAAAAGAAAAAAAACAAAAGGGCGATATTCCCGGAACATTTTTTTCGATTAAATTATTTACAAAGTACATACAGTAGAAAAACAAAAGTAACTTATCTGTTTCGAAAAAAAATAAAATAAATTTTTAATGCATTTAATTTTTTTGCCCTTTAAATTTTTTGTTTTATTATTTATGTAGAAAAGAAAACTTTATTCTTAAATAGAATTCGCTTATTTTTTTAGTATGTTTGTTTTTGTCATTTTGGTTTACTTTTGGGAAGACGAGAAAATGGGAAAAAAGCATACAAATACAATCACGGAAGAATATAGACTTTATTACAAACGATGATTCCATCATAGAACAAAAAAAGGTGCGCTTTCCATTCGAGAGGGAATCCATTTTTGGGGCGAAAGTCTGACTTTTTTCTCAAAAGATACATCTTTTTTTTTATTTGGGATTGAACCGAGCCCACTCGATTACAACCGGGGGTCATAACTCCCTTACGGCTGTGTGGGGGGAAGTATAGGGTTCGGCTGAGTATAGTTTAAAAATGCCTTATGGAGATATTTAAATTTTTAAACCCCCCGTAACTCAGTCAACAGGTGAGTTAAAGTTCGGCCGTATAAAACGTCTTCCCGAAATATAATCATTTTCTTTGCGCTGCTATCAATAAAACCACCCGAAGATTTTGAAATAAAAAGGGCCCTTTTGGAATGTTTACCCCCCGAGCGAAAGGTTTTTACTTATTTCAGAAAAAAATTTTACTTATTTATGCCTTTTTTTTTCCGTTATATACACCGCATACGCGTATTATGTAAAAAACGGTGGCCCGCGTAACCTTAATCGGTATTTAAAGGGGGTTAAAGGGGCAGGGGAAAATTTGTAAAATGATAAAGGGAATTTATAACGTCATTTTGGAGAAAAACGCGCCCAGTGGAACAAACAGAGCTTTATGTTGATAAAACAAGTTGATATACCTTTGGGAAAAAAAATTTTTAAAATAAAAAATTTCATTGAATTTTAAAATGAACTTTATTTTACCTACGACCCTTTTTTTTTTTAGTAGTCAATTTATTAAAATAAAATTGCAAGTTTAATAAAAAAAAATTTTTTGGAACCAAAAAAAGACTTGCGTGACTATATTTTATGAAAAAATAACTTTTTTATTTTAGAAATTGTATAATTCTTGTATGTTAATTTCTCAAATTTTGTTCATTTTTTCCTATAAAAGCTGAAAATATGAACAATTTCAAATTAGGGGATAAAAGGGTTTAAAAATTTAAAAAATTCTATTCTTTTTCGCATTATTTATAATTGAAAAAAGAGGTTTTTAAAAAAATGTAAATTTCTTAAAATTTTAACTATAATTTTTAAAAAAAATAAACTTAAGGGAAAATCTAAGGAACATTTCTGAAATATTAATGAATTTTATATTCCCATGATATTTTAAAATAGTATCCCTTTTATTAAAAAAAATTTATATATTCAATTATAAAACGTATCAAAATTCTTTTAAAAACCCAAATTTAAATTTAGTATTATATACTTTTTGTGTTTAAAAAATTTTTAAAAAATTGGGAAAATTTAAAAAAAAAGACAGTAATTTATTTTTTTTTTTTTTTAAAATATTTTTTTAATTTTATTTTTTATAAAAAAGCTACAGTGTAATAAGGATATATTTAACTTGGGGAAAACAACTTATTGCTGGTAATTGGGCTACTATTTTATAAAATACATCATGCATGAAATAAAATGTAATTATTTCCCACAGAAATGTTTCTTATTTTCATATGTTTTAATAATAAAAAAAATATGATTATATATTAAACTTTTTTCAATTTTTCTATATATATATATATATATATATAAATTTTATTTTTCCCCTTTTTTAATAGTGTGTAAAAGAATTGGAATTTTTTAATCTTAACCTCAAAAAAATTATATATAATCAAAAAAGGTTTATATTTTTCCATTCTTGGGACAAATTTAAAATTCCTGAGACCCCTTAATGTCTTTGGATCAAGAATTAGGGATCATAGATATTTTGTTTTTTGGGGTGTTTCAAAAAGTAAACCCATGACAAATTTTTTTAGAAATAATTTTAAAGTTGTTGGTTTGGGACCAACCCCTTAAATTAAATTTTCTAAAAATTTTAAACCCTGTTTTAATATATAATTTTAATCTTTAAAAAGTTCCCCCGTATTTAATTGCTCAATTACACTTTCTTTGGGGTAAGGTTAAAAATAAAAAACTTTTCTTGAAGAAAACAAAAAAGGGAACTAGAATAAGAAAAAATTGGCAGCAAACCGAATTTAAAATTTAACTCATGTTTAAATCTAAATCCAAATTCCCCCGGAAGTTAAAAGCGTTAGCTGCCGGGAAAAAGGGAAACTTTTAACTCCCGAGCCCCACGATATATGTTAAAGTATTTAAATTTTCTTCCAACTGTACATGTGAAAAAAACTTTTCTTATATATAATAGGGGGGAGGGACCCCCCGTCCCCTAATGATGACCAACCCCCTTTTACAAATTATACAACTGTTTACACTAATTGCTCAAATTTAATTTATATCTGGAGGTTTTTTTTGTACCCTTTTAAAAATACTTTCTGTGGAATTTATTTTTATGATTAAAAAAAGTTACATTTGGAAAACAAAAGCCATTCCTTAAAAATTATAATGGCGTTTTTAATGGAAAAATTTGGGGAAAAACTTGGGATACGCCCAAATTGGCATCCGTTTTTGGGGACCCAAAATTTAAAGGGCTTGGATAATATAATTTGGTCATTTTCATATAAAACTATTTTTCATTTTTCAAATTTTGTTCAAATTTTTCCGTATTCCATCATTGTCCTGTAATGCTTAAAAAAAATAAAGCATATATATTATATACAAAAAAAGTCCTTGTGGGTTTTTAAATATGCTAAGTTTTAAAAATTTATTTGTTATTTAAATTCAGCTATTGTCAAAAAATTCTTTTTTTTAGGTCACATGATGAAAACATTTTACGAAATAAAAATTTTAAAATAGAATTAAAATAATTATTCTTGTGTTTTTTAAAAAAATATAAATTTTTTAAATTTTTTAAAAAAAAATAGGGAAAGCTATTTTTTTTTTTTTCTATAAAAATAAGGTTAACATGTAACTTAAAAATTTTATTACATGTAATTATTTAAAGTTGAAAAAAAGATCGTTAGAATGTTTCCCAAAATACATTTACGAATAAAAAACAGAAAAATAAATTTTCCCCCACCCCCTTTTAGTGACGCTAACTGTTGTGCCGTTGAGCCTGGTTTCAAATTTGGGAAGGCATGGGCGTTTGTAAATCTATAGTGCCTTTGGGGCATGGGTAAATAACCGTCTAGCCGCAAGTCCCCCCCCATGAGGTTTTGAAGAGGTGGGGGGTCCTTTACCATCCCCCGGATGTTTTCCATGAAATTAAAATCTTAATCAGGTGCCGACAGGTGACATTGGCCCAAAAACAAAAGAAAATAAATTTTCAATGTTTTAATTTTAATTTTCTTATATTTGAATGAATTAGACAGTGTATCTCCATGTTTGAGGTAACGCCTTATTTTGTATTTCGAGCTTTTGAATATAATGTTTAAAACACTCGTTTTGAATTTCTTGGATTTAATTTATTTTTAATGAGCTACTTCATTTAAAATAATAAAAATATTAAGATTTTTCATTTTCGGAAATATATTTTAAGATTATTTCCACTTAAGAAATTGTTCCACTAATCAATATTTTTTAAATATTTTTAATATTTTGATGGCTTAAAATTTTATAAAGTACTGCTTTAAACAACCATGTGCAAAAGATAACAGATTTACTCCAAAATATCTGAAAATGAAAACAAACACAATAGCAACGAAAATTAAAAATGCCGGTATTATCTCAATCAGAAAGTAATAAGCGCCGAAATAAATTATAAACTCTTATCTAAAAGAGTTGTTAATTAGAATTAAACTTACAATACGTAATATTTTCGTTCAACCCTAAAAATATATTTGCCATAGACTAATATTTTTACATGCTTTATGCTTGTATATTGTATTTTGCAATCGTCAAGGAATATAATTAAAAATTTGAATACGGAATTGTCTAACAAATGAAAAATTAACAAGAACATGTCTCACATAATTATTGCTTATAGTTCCTACGTGTAATTTCTTGAATGGAAATGGTGTGAAATAAAATTACCTGTCTTATTACGTCTAAGCTAAATATTTTGATCATTTGAATATAGCTAAGCTCTTATTCTTAGCATACTAGTACATATAACATGATGTATTAACCCGCATTGATGCATAAAGATCATACACATTTATACTCATTTGAAATACCCTAACTGTCAGAAATGAAGAGATATATGCTTTTAGTATGAAGAAATATGTTTAGAAGCACCATTTACCCTTCCTTTTTCCATTAGTTGATGCTTTTTACATTCATCTTTGCAGACAAATGCATATCTGGGACTGCTATATTTGCAAAGCTTCCTTTCATGGTGATAAAATAACACTGATATTATAGCGAACACATATATAAAAGAAAAATATGTTTATGGCATCAGAATATAAACTTTACGCGTCGGGTACGATGTCTCGCGTATACAATAAGGAAAACTAATGCGTTAAAGAAGCTTAGTCTCCCATTACAAATACAAAATTTTTAAAAACATCCGGGGGTACTATCTCTTTCTTGGTTTATTTTCTAAAGAAAAAAAATTAGATAAATCATTCATTATTCGTCAAAAGGGGATGGTGTTTCTTAAAGCAGTCACGAATCTTTGAACCCCTAGCTTTAAATGCAATTTCTTTGAAAAAACCACTGGAATTATTAACCACTGTATGGTGGACCTTTAAACCCTTGCCTTTCGGTTTTAAAAAATTTCTAAAATTTTCTCTTTTATTTGCTCCACAGAAGTAAAACCCGTTATCGTGGATTCAAAAACTCCCCCGGGGTTTTTTTGGGTCTAGCCCAATCGGCCGCACGTGCCCGCGTTATTGACAACTGCAAACGAAAAACTTGTACGGTTTCATTAGTAAAGTTGTGAACCCCCGCCAAAGTGCATTGCGTAATGTGTACGTTGGTTAACGGAATTTAAAACAGTCACGCGTATACAAAGGGGATTAAAACAGAACGGAAATTTGATCTTCCACATCAAAATCTATCCATGATGGGAAAAAACTTTTAAAGGCGCGTTTTGGATTCCGGCAAATATGTTGTTTTCGGGATGAAGACAGACGTTGTCGTTTGGCTCATTTTTTAGGAGTCTGAAATCTTTTTGGAAACCAGTTGCATTTCATTCTGTTCGAAAAGTCCCGAACCTCTGACTAACAAATTCCTTAACCCAAAATGCTCATTACATTTTTGGGGGATCCACATCTTTATATGAAATCTGTAACGTTTATCGTCCGCGATGGCCGAATAATGCGCGCACTTGGGATCATACTAGACCCAAAAACCCCAAGGACTTCTAATTACGGTTAATTTTATTACACGTGGTGTTCTGAATCAGTGCTTCTCAAACTTTCAATATAAGCGTCCCCCTATTCAATCATTATTTTCATCGCCTCCCCATATAATAACAATATTGAATTCAATAATACTACCTTTTACACTAAAGCTACAATAAGACTTTAACCTCTTATGGCCACCGATGTTTAAAAAATTTTACTCGCCAAAACACTAGTTTGCTGGACGTATATATACGTCTTTCCGAAGTACGATCTTTTCTGTGCAGTGCTATCCATAAAATTATCTAGAAGGCTTTCGAATGCAATAAAAGGACCTTGACAGTGTTTGCGAAGAATTTACTTATTTCAGAGGATTTGCTTATTTATTCCTATTCTCCTCCCCTCAAAATCATCAAAATATCTAGTCTATGTGGAAAACAGTGGCATTGGGGGCAATTGCGTAACTTTTAATCGGCATTAAATGAATTAATTATAAACCATTTCCTAAATTATCCCAAAATAATGTTAATGCAATTGGGTCACTGACAATCAAACTTGTTCTTAACTTAGTATTGTTAAATTAATAATAGAACATACACATTGTACAGTACTGATACATTTGTAAGTGTATTATATCAGTGTACATGTGTATTTTTTTATTTATTATATCAGAAAGTATTTTTTTTGTTTACTTTTCTAAATTTAATAATTTTTTTTAAAAAACCTTTTGTTTCGACTTTTCGATATCTCGGGCCCCTCGTAGAGTTGTCTGCCCCAAGAGAGGCACCACACAGTTTGAGAAACGCAGCCTAATACAACTATAACTTTTAGATACTTTAAGCCCGGACACCCCATGTATTTTTATTAAAATTGACACTTGTTTGCATCTCTACTTGCAATTTCATCCACAACTTCAAGAAAAACAAGAACAAGACAATATCTCCAAACTGAAATATTATGCCGGCAATTTACCATGGTTACCAACTTTCACTTTCAAATTTCGATAGATACACCTGAAAAAGTAGCTAAAAATTCCACAAATTCGGAAGAAATTTCGCTAAAAGTAGAAGCTAAATGTTTTAAGAAAAATTATAATCCATATTCTACACTGGTGTGCAAAACTTAAGCAACAGGTGGGTTGTTTCCATAACTTCACGAAAAATCATCTGAGAGCATGAAATTCTGGAAATGAGGAGAGTATTTTGTACGTAAGGATGACGAAAGCATCGGCGCTGAAAAAGGAACACAACGCATACGGTATGGAATCAAACAAAACAAGCTTTATTGAACACATAGTATCGTGACTCATGATTGTCTATCCAACAGGAAGAACAACAAGCAGATGTTTCTTAATATGGTATATGCCCTCCCTTACTACAATGGTTGCTTCGCACCGTCTCCGCATACTCAGAACCAGCTGGTGAAACATTTTTTGAGGTAGGAGGGCCCATTCTCAATCAACATCTGTTTGAGTTGTTGGTTGTCCCTCGGATGATATGAGCGTGTGGCAATACGTCTCCCCAAAAGCATCCCCCATATGTTCGATGGGATTTAAATCTGGGAGCACGCTGGCCAATCCATTCAGTGATATCTTCACTTTCCAGGAGCTCCTCAAAAACAAAAAGTGCGATGTGGCAGTGCATTGTCATCCATAAAGATGAAGTCTGGGCCAATGGCACCTCGGAAAAGTAGCAGATGGGGAAGAAGTACCTCCTCCCACAATAGCGATCCCCGGTTACAGACCCTCTGTCGAAAATGGGACGCTCAGTTCCGCCGTTCAGCATAATGCCACCCCGACAAGAACTCCAGGACCACCGTAACGATGTCTTTCCTTGATGTTCTGGGGTAAAACCGGGTCCCCCATCTCTCTCCAAATCAAAACGCGTTGAGAATCGCTTCTGGTACTGAACCGACTCTCATCCGTAAAAGAACACGACTCCATTGATCAGTTGTCCCGTTTTTGTGCTCTCTGTCCCAATGTAAACAAATGGCTTCGGTGGCCATCTTTCAACGGGGGGCAACGTTCAGAACGACAGGGGAACAAAGGGCCCCCCTTTTGGAAGGGCGTCTGGCCACAGTAAACCCTACACTTGTCGACCTGTTGCTGTACAGAGTTTCTGAGCAATTGCTTGCTGACTGCTGTCGACTTTTTCGCCTTCAGGATGATATATCGGTCATCCCCTGCGGGTTTTCGTCCTCGGGCGGCCACACCAACCTTTCAACAGCTGTACCTGTGCTTTGGAACCCTTTCCCAAACGCGCGAAACGAGACTTTTGTTGATTCCGAACTCTGCAGCTACACTGGGGACGAGTACGCCCCTCCTCCAGCTTCCGATCATTCTTCCACGTGTGAAGTCATCCAGATGATTTCTTCTAGCCATATTTCACGAACTGACTCACTGGCACTTGCAGAGAATATGGTGAATTGCGTCTCCGACCTTCATTTCATTCTACTGTTGAGCAGCGCGCGCCGACATCACGCGTTTTGCGTACGCTCACATCGCTTCTGACGTTTTGTTCCTGATATTTGTGTACGCCTGACGTTTCTACTGACTTACGTGTTCCCTCTACTGATCTCCAGACCTCCTTTTCTGCAATTTCATGGCTATCTGTTAAATTTTTACATTGTTGCTTAAGTTTTGCACAGCAGTGTATGATACGTTTTGTTACTCATCATTCTTGAAACAGAATCTTTATAAATATGTAAAAAATGTTCCAATTGTTCTGCGGACCATCAAAACGGTTTATCAGTGGTCGAACATGAAAACAAGTGAAATACAGGTTGACCACCAATGACTTAATTCATTCAAATGTTTTTTGGAGCATTATTATCATAATTACAACACATTTCTTTATTGTGTTGCCTTATGTAGTTTAGTAAAAAATTTATCCAATGCCCTGTCCTGAAATGCTGAAGAACTACATGGATATTTCATTGCTTCCTCCGTAAAGAACGTATCAAAGGACATGACAAATTTACACTTGAGAAAAGGCTCCTGTTCCTAATTACATCCTATAGTGAGGGGCTTAATTCAATTAATATTACGTGGTCTCACACTCTACAAAACTCCACCAATAACTATTTCTATCCGTTTAAAACATCGTATATATGTTACCGTTAAATCTTGAAAGCCGTTAGGGTGCAGATTACTTAGCTAATCTGTAGAATAAATGATATTCTATGCTAAGGTACCTGACTAAGTTCGGAGCCGTGATTTCAAAAAGCGCATAAATAGATAATTTTCATGATATTTAGCGTCACTTAGATTAAAATATATGTATAGAATTGTTTTAAGGACATTTTGACAAAAAAAATTGTTTATATTGTCAAAAACTAACTTAGAATAACCTTTTTTCAAAATGTTTTCCTTTTATAAGAAATGCTTCTAACATAATAATATCTTGATTATATAAAGTAAATACTTCAGAGTCCGAACTAGGATTTTTGAAAAATTCACACTATCTTCAGAGTTACAACCCATTGAAATAATTATCGGTTTTTTTTTCTTACAATTTCTTCCCTCTGTTGTCGTAAAACATGGATAAAACCACTTCTAAGTTACATATTTCAAAAATTCTAGTTGAGCCTCTGTACAGAGGTCTGAGCTATATACAGGCAAAATATTATTATATAATAGAAGCATTTTTCACGAAAGGAGAATATTTTGAAAATTCGTCATTCTATGTTCATTTTTTGTCAAAATAGTATACTTAAATAATTTTTATTGTAATACTATTCTTAAAACAATTTTATATACATTTTCTAATCTCAGTGACACTAAATATCATAAATATTATCCATTTATATGCTTTTGCAAAATCACGGTTCCGAACGTAGTCGGATACCTTAAAGTGTGGAATCAAGATGCTTTTTGTATTTTAAGTAGATAAACTTTAAATTAAAACTTGTTTCTCTAATTTGAAGAATTCAGAATTTTGTTTCTCTGATTTTCTTTCATCTTGGAAATTTAAGTGAACCTTAACTTTTGCCAAAATAATTTACCCTAAGCATTTAAAAGCAGAGTGGCAGAGCTGGCAAATAAATTCGATTGAGATTAATTTTCTTAGTTGTAATAATATGTTAAACTGTTGAAATATATGTAGTATTGTTTTTTAATTGATTGATGATTGATTCTATCAACTAATGTGTTGATTGTTCGATTGTAATAACAAGATTCTTTAGATATAAATAAATAAACAACGTTTAATTTAACAATAGAACGTTCAGGAATTTGATTACACTTAAACGCCCGCTGGTGTCGTTTCGACTCACAGTGATACAAAAATGTAAAATAATTAAAATAACTAAATAATTTCTGGACTACTTTTCAGTAGGGTTTAGGTTTAAGACTTTTTTAAATATAATTTCATGTAATTATCATACATTATGGCCTTTTATATAATAGAAAACTGTAACAAAACAAATTAATTAATCTTGTAAAATGGAGTAAAGCAATAATATTTGTAAATATTAGTATAATAAACAAAATCGTAATTTTTGTGAGAATGCGAGGTTTTCATCATTATTTATAGTTTTATGCATAATGTTTTGGATATTTTTAAATTTTTAAATAAAAATAGGAATGCTATTTGTTTTTTTTGCTATAAAAATATAGTGTTAACATGTAACTTAAATTATATTACATGTAATTATTTAAAGTTACGAAATACGATCGTAAGAATGTTTCAATATACATTTACGAATAAATCAGAAAAATAAATTTTCCACGCCACAATTATAGTGACGCTAACTGTTGTGCCGTTGAGCCTGGTTTCAAATTCTGGGAAGGCATGGGCGTTTGTAAATCTATAGTGCCTTTGCGGCATGGGTAAATAGCCGTCTAGCCGCAAGTCCTCCCATGAGGTTGGTTCGAAGAGAAGTGGGAGGTCCTTGACCATCCCAGGATGTTTTCACATGAGGCATAGAGGGGGGGCAATCTTAATCAGGTGCCAGACAGGTGACATTAGAAACAACAACAGAAAATAAATTTTCAATGTTTTAATTTTAATTTTCTTATATTTGAATGAATTAGACAATTAATATCTCTCCATGTTTAAGAGTAGCCTTATTTTGTATTTCGATCTTTTGAGATATAATGTTTAAAACACTCGTTTTGAATTTATTTGGATTTAATTTATTTTTATTAAAACTACTTTACATTTAAAATAATAAAAATATTGGTACTGTTTTTCGGAAATGTACTTTAAGATTATTTCCATAAGAATTTCCATAAGTCCAATATTTTTTAAAATATTTTTTAATATTTTTGATGGCAAAAATTTTATAAAGTACTGCTTTAAACAACCATGTGCAAAAAGTAACAGATTTACTCCAAAATATCTGAAAAAATGAAAACAAACACAATAGCAACGAAAATTAAAAAATGCCGGTATTATCTCAATCAAGAAAGTAATAAGCCCGAAATAAATTATAAACTCTTATCTAAAGAGTTGTTGGTTAGAATTAAACTTACAATACATATGTTTTCGTTCAACCCTAAAAAATATATTTGCCATGGACTAATATTTTTACATGCTTTATCTTGTATATTGTATTTTTGCAATCGTCAAGGAATATAATTAAATTTGGGCCGGAATTGTCTAACAAATGAAAATTAACAAGAACATGTCTCACATAATTATTGCTTATAGTTCTACGTGTAATTTCTTGAATGGAAATGGTGTGAGAATAAATTATATAATGCCTGGCTACGTCTAAGCCTAAATATTTAGATCATTTGAATATATCTAAGCTCTTATTCTTAGCATACTAGTACATATAACATGATGTATTAACCCGCATTGATGCATAAAGATCATACACATTTATACTCATTTGAAATACCTAACTGTCAAAATGAGGAATATATGGCTTTAGTAGCAGAGAAATATGTTTAGAAGCACCATTTACCCTTCCTTTTCCCGTGGTTTGATGCTTTTTACCATTCATCTTTGCAGACAAATGCATATCTGTGGGTGTTGCTATATTTGCAAAGCTTCCTTTCATGGTGATAAAATAACACTGATATAGAAGAAAATATGTTTATGGCATCAAAATATAAACATCACGTGTCGGGTACGATGTCTCGCGTATACAATAAGATGAAAACTAATGCGTTAAAGAGGCGGATTCAGATATACCACATTACAAATGCTGACATATTATGCAAAAAATCCTTTTGGTAGTACTATCTCGATTTGATACTGCACGATTTATAATATTCTAAAGATAAAAAAATTAGATAAATCATTCATTATTCGTCATAAGGGATGGTGTTTCTTAAAGAAGCGGTCACGAATCTTTAGAACTCCGTAGACTTTAAATGTACAATTTCATATTTGAAAGACCACTGGAATTATTAACCACTGTATGGTGGACTACGATATAGCCACAAATTGACCTTTAATACAGGTTTAAAAGTGGCTCCACAAAAGTTATCTCTTATTATTATAGAACTAACGCACAGAAAGTAATAAGCCGTTCATCCGTGGATTCGAAACTCCTCCGGGATTTTTGGGTCTAGTCCAATCGGCCGCACGTGCCCGCGTTATTGAACAACTGCAAACGATAAAGCTTGATACACGGAATTTCATTAGTAAAGTTGTGAACACCACAGCCAAAGATGCATTGCGTAATGTGTACGTTGGTTAACGGAATTTAAATCAGTCACGCGTATACTGTGAGGTATTAAAACAGAACGGAATGTCGATCTTCCGACATCAAAATCTATCCATCGATGGGAAAGAACTTTAAAAGAGACGCGAACTTTGGTATCTCAAACTGGCAAATATAGTTAAGTTTTCGGGATAGAAGACAGACGTTGATCGTGTGGTAGTGACTCATTTTGTAGGAGTCTGATAAGTCTTTTTGTAAGCCAGTTGCATTTCATTTCTGTTCGGGTACGTCTGAACATACATGACTAACTTAAAATTCAAAATGCAAACAAAGTGCTCATTACATTTGCTGTGGCATCCACATCTTTACTAATGAAATCAATGTAACAAGTTTATCGTCCGCGATGGCCGAATAATGCGCGCACTTGCGGCTGATCATACTAGACCCAAAAAACCTCGAAGGGACTTCTAATTCACGGATTAATAGTTTATTACATTCTGATGAGTAGTTCTGTAATGCAGTGCTTCTCAAACTTTCAATATAAGCGTCCCAATATTCAATCATTATTTTCATCGCGCCTCCTCCATATAATAACAAGTATTGAATTCAATAATACTACACTTTGACACTAAAGCTACAATAAGACTTTAACCTCTTATGAGCCACCGACGTGTATAAACATTTTACTCAGCCAAAACACTAGTTTGCTGGACGTATATATACGTCTTTCCGAAGTACGATCTTTTTCTGTGCAGTGCTATCCATAAGAGTATCTAGAAGGCTTTCGAATGCAATGAAAAAGGACCTTGACGGTGTTTGCGAAGAATTTACTTATTTCAGAGGATTTGCTTATTTTATTCTATTCTCCTCCCCTCAAATCAGCTAAATATGCTAGTCATGTGGAAAACAGTGGCATTGGGGGCGAATTGCGTAACTTTTAATCGGCATTAAGTAAGATTAATTATAAACCATTACCTAAATTATCCAAGATAAGTGTTAATGCAAGCCCTTCAGGGTCACTGACAATCAAACTTGTTCTTAACTTAGTATTGTTAAATTAATATTAGAACATACACATTGTACAGTACTGATACATTTGTAAGTGTATTATATCAGTGTACATGTGTATTTTATATTTTATTATATCAGAAAGTATTTTTTTTTGTTTACTTTCATTAAATTTAATAATTTTTTAAATAACCTTTTGTTTTCGACTTTTCGATATGCTCGCGCCCCCTCGTAGAGTTGTCTCGCCCCCCAAGAGAGAGCACCACACAGTTTGAGAAACGCAGCCGTAATAACAAGCTATAACTTTTAGATACTTTAAGCCAGGACACCCTATGTATATATTATTATATTGACACTTGTTTGCATCTCTACTTGCAATTTCATCCACAACTTCAAGAAAAACAAGAACAAGACAATATCTCCAAACTGAAATATTATGCCGGCAATTTACCATGGTTACCAACTTTCACTTTCAAATTTCGATGAGTACACACCGCACAGAAAAAGTAGCTAAATTCCACAAATTCGGAAGAAATTTCGCTAAAAGTAGAAGCTAAATGTTTTAAGAAAATTATAATCCATATTCTACACTGGTGTGCAAAACTTAAGCAACAGGTGGGTTTGTTGCCATAACTTCACGAAAAATCATCTGAGACATGAAATTCTGGAAATGAGGAGAGTATTATGTGTACGTAAGGATGACGAAAGCATCGGCGCTGAAAAAGGAACACAACGCATACGGTATGGAATCAAAACAAAAACAAGCTTTATTGAACACATGGTATCGTGACTCATGATTGTCTATCCAACAGGAAGAACAACAAGCAGATGTTTCTTAATATGGTATATGCCCTCTCCTTACTACAATGGTTGCTTCGCACCGTCTCCGCATACTCAGAACCAGCTGGTGCAGCATTTCTTAGGAGGGCCCATTTATCAACATCTGTTTGAGTTGTTGGTTGTACTCGGATGATACTGAGCGTGTGGCAATACGTCTCCCCAAAAGCATCCCACATATGTTCGATGGGATTTAAATCTGGGAGCACGCTGGCCAATCCCATTCAGTGATATCTTCACTTTCCAGGAGCTCCTCAAAGCAAAGAGTGCGATGTGGCAGTGCATTGTCATCCATAAAGATGAAGTCTGGGCCAATGGCACCTCGGAAAAGTAGCAGATGGGAAGAAGTACTGCCTCCTCACAATAGCGATCCCCGGTTACAGACCCTCTGTCGAAAATGGGACGCTCAGTTCCACTCGTTCAGCATAATGCCAACCCAGACAAGAACTCCAGGACCACCGTAACGATGTCTTTCCTTGATGTTGCTGGGATAAAACCGGGTCCCGATCTCTCTCCAAATCAAAACGCGCGTTGAAATCGCTTCTGGTACTGAACCGACTCTCATCCGTAAAGAACTACGACTCCGTGATCAGTTGTCAGTTTTTGCATTGCTCTCTGTCCCAATGTAAACAATTGGCTACGGTGGCCATCTTTCAACGGGAGGCAACGCGTTCAGAACGACGAGTGAACAGGCCCCGCTGGCCGAGAGGAGCTGATCACCGAAGCTACGAAGTAAGCCATACACTTGTCGACCTGTTGCTGTACAGAGTTTCTGAGCAATGGTGCTTGCTGACTGCTGTCGAACTTTTTCGCCTTCAGGATGATATATGGGTCATATCCCTGCGGTTGTCGTCCTCGGGCGGCCACCAACCTTTCTAACAGCTGTACCTTAGCTGGAACCCGCTTCAAGCGCGCGAAACAGCTTTTGTTGATTCCGAACTCTGCAGCTACGCACTGTTGACGGAGTACGCCCCTCCTCAGCTTTCCGATCATTCTTCCACGTGTGAAGTCATCAGATGATTTCTTCTAGCCATATTTCACGAACGACTCACTGGCACTTGCAGAGAATATGGTGGTGCGTCTCCGACCTTCATTTCATTCTACTGTTGTTGGTAGCGCGCCGACATCACGCGTTTTGCGTACGCTCACATCGCTTCTGACGTTTGTTCCTGATATTTGTGTACGCCTGACGTTTCTACTGACTTACGTGTTCCCTCTACTGATCTCCAGACCTCCTTTTCTGCAATTTCACTTGGCTATCTGGTAAATTTTACATTGTTGCTTAAGTTTTGCACAGCAGTGTATGATACGTTTGTTACTCATCATTCTTGAGCAAGAATCTTTATAAATATGTAAAATATTTCCCAACAATTGTTCTGCGGACCATCAAACGGTTTATCAGTGGTCGAACATGAAAACAAGTGAAATACAGGTTGACCACCAATGACTTAATTCATTCAAAATGTTTTTGGAGCATTATTATCATAATTACAACGACAACTATTGTGTTGCCTTATATCAATTTTAGTAAAAATTTATCAATGCCTGTCCTGAAATGCTGAAAAGAACTACATGGATATTTCATTGCTTCCTCCGTAAGAACGTATCCAAAAGGACATGACAAATTTACACTTGAAAAAGGCTCCTGTTCCTAATTACATCCTATAGTGAGGGGGCTTAATTCAATTAATATTACGTGGTCTCACACTCTACAAAACTCCACCAATAACTATTTCTATCCGTTTTAAAACATCGTATATATGTTACCGTTAAATCTTGAGAAGCCGTTAGGGGTGCAGATTACTTAGCTAATCTGTAGAATAAATGATATTCTATACTAAGGTACCACCTGACTAAGTTCGGAGCCGTGATTTCAAAAAAGCGCATAAATAGATAATTTTCATGATATTTAGCGTCACTTAAGATTAAAATATATGTATAGAATTGTTTTAAAGGACATTTTGACAAAAAAAATTGTTTATATTGTCAAAAACTAACTTAGAATAACCTTTTTTTCAAAATGTTTTCCTTTTATAAAGTAACTTCTAACATAATAATATCTTGATTATATAAAGTAAATACTTCAGAGTCGAACTAGGATTTTTGAAAAATTCACACTATCTTCAGAGTTACAACCCATTGAAATAATTATCGGTTTTTTTTTCTTACAATTTCTTCCTCTGTTTGATAGTGAAACATGGATAAAACCACTTCTAAGTTACATATTTCAAAAATTCTAGTTGAGCCTCTGTACAGAGGTCTAGGCTTATATACAGGCAAAAATATTATTCATATATAGCTAGAAGCATTTTCACGAAAGGAGAATATTTTTGAAAGAAAATTCGTCATTCTATGTTCATTTTTGTCAAAATAGTATCTTAAATAATTTTATTTAATAATACTATTCTTAAAACAATTTTATATACATTTTCAATCTCAGTGACACTAAATATCATAAATATTATCCATTTATATGCTTTTGCAAAATCACGGTTCGAACGTAGTCGGATGCAGCAAAAGTGTGGAATCAGATGCTTTTTATTATTTTTAAGTAAGATAAACTTTAAATTAAAACTTGTTTCTCTAATTTGAAGAATTCAGAATTTGTTTCTCTGATTTTCTTTCATCTTGAAATTTAAGTGAACCTTAACTTTTGCCAAAATAATTTACCTATAAGCATTTAAAAAGCAAGGTGGCAGAGCTGGCAAATAAATTCGATTGAGATTAATTTTCTTAGTTGTAATAATATGTTAAACTGTTGAAATATATGTATTGTTTTTAATTGATTGATGATTGATTCACTATCAACTAATGTGTGTTGATTGTTCGATTGTAAGCCAACAAGATTCTTTAGATATAAATAAATAAACAACGTTTAATTTAACAATAGAACGTTCAGGAATTTGATTACATAAGCGCCCGCTGGTGTCGTTTCGACTCACAGTGATACAAAAATGTAAAATAATTAAAATAACTAAATAATTTCTGGACTACTTTTCGGTAGGGTTTAGGTTTAAGACTTTTTTAAATATAATTTCATGTAATTATCATACATTATGGCCTTTTATATAATAGAAAACTGTAACAAAACAAATTAATTAATCTTGTAAAATGGAGTAAAGCAATAATATTTGTAAATATTAGTATAATAAACAAAATCGTAATTTTTGTGAGAATGCGAGTTTTTTCATCATTATTTATAGTTTTTATGCATAATGTTTTGGATATTTTTCATTTGCAATGAATACAGTGATATTCAATTTTTCCTGCACATTTTCCGCACACCATTTTCATGCAAAAGATACACATTTTTTTTAGTTTCATTTTTCATTACGTTTTTTAAATTTCGCACTTTTTGCGTTTTAGTGAATTCTTAATTCCTTTAAATTCAGTATTTATCTCATTTTTCAAATTCATTTTACTCTTACGTCATTTGAATGTAACAGCAGATTAGCAAATACAAGGTAAGGAAACACTTTTACACAACGACCAAGTATAACTGACTCATTTCAGCTGTGAACCCAATAACACTGCATTCAAGGTCAAATAAATGTGCGGTATTACTTCTGAAAGTTTGTTTTACTATGGTATCAACTCAGTCAACTATCTTTCGCTGAACGATAGCTATATATAAAGATAAATTGCCGTGGTACCGAAGCGACACTAGCGGACGTTCTAGGTATATTAAATTTGAAAATCTCTCCAAATTAACCAAGAATCACAAATCTTTTTTTGAATAATCACTATGGAAAATGATGAGAAGTTACAAAAATTTTTTTCAAATTCTCTGTAAAAATAAGGAAAGGAGAACACAATAAACAGGCTCCAATGTCCATTCAACACGGATGGACGTTTTTCTTTTAAGTGTGCAGAAACGTTGCTGTTGCTCCAGCAAAGATCTTAATTTTACTTTGAATAGTGCCTACCGAGGTACTTTGCATATTAACAAATACCTAGCAGATAATACGCAGTATGATTGGAAAATTTTTCTAGCATAGCATGGACATAAGTGAAAGAAAAGTACTCCAGATCAAATATCATTCTCATCACTTGACTGTGGATATAAAATTGTCAGGAAGCATGTTACAGAAAATAAAGTCCATGTAAGCACATCCTAGAGCAAATTTAATAAATAAACATCTTACTTATTATATTTCCAAATTATAATTTCCCATTGATAAATACAGCAATACATACTTAACAAAACAATCTAAATGAGCTTTCACCAATCAATATCATGTGTCCCTAAGTTTATTTACCTAAATTCCCTTTCTACTCGGTTTAACGTCTGTGGTTTTGCAGTCTCAATGTCACCAATGTTGCCACTGCATCACACTCCTGACAATTAACCACAGTTTCTGTCAAGCGGTGACATTCGTTCCAGCTGGGTTGGAATAGAGAATTAGATTTAATCAAGGGTGGAACAGGTTGGATCACCCAGGATCGTGTCATTATACATTGTGACACTTTAGTAGTTAATTGCATGTGGAGTCACATGGTAATCAATTTTCTAGTTAATAATTTCCTACTTTTATGATTGGTTGATTGGTAGTTAATCGATTCCTCTCCTGACAACGAAATTATAATCCTGGAAATAATAATGATTTCTGAGTAATATATATTATATATAAGAAGGGATGTATGTGTTTGAGTTTAATTTGTGAATGACAGCATATACTTCTGTTTGTTTTGAGTGTAATTTATTTACCTTAAAGGCGTATATGACGCACTTATAATTTCAAAGCTCAATTTTTTTACTTTCAGGTACATCGGGGGGTATACCATTCCCCTTTTTTACGAAATACCTGAAATATTATTGAGTATTCATTGCTGTTATGTTTTAAAGTCATTTATTTGAGGTATTATCAGACTTTGAAAAATAATATACTTCTAGAGCTACATCTCTTGCCTTTTAGTTGTAAGGCAAAGTCTCGTTTATTTTAAATAAACATTATTTCATCTACATATAGAAGTAATTTATTTTATACTCCTCTCTTTTTATTTTCAAGCTATTGTTTTATACCACCCGGTTTTATAGAGCGGGTATAAAGCATGATACTATATATATATTTATATTACCTTAATTTTATTATATTACCGCTATATTTCGATCTTATTTTTGTGTTAAGTGCGCGATATACTCGGATTTTGCAGTACTTACACTGAAATAAAATCTGACAAAAAAACGTTTACAATTTAAAAAATCATAAAGAATTATTTGTGTTTATTTTTTAGACTGATTTATTTCGGTCTATTGCTCTAGAGTAGAGATTCCCAAACTTATTTTTTATCTCGTAGACCCTTTGCCATGTTTTCCCCCCAGTTTTGGATAGACCCTCTAATTACCCAATATTGAGTTTTTGCAAATTTATCAATTTATATGACTTTTTAACAGCTGGTGCAGAGCTACTTACTTTAAATGTTTAAATCTCCAGTAGTAGTGAAGTACAGTGATTAAAAATTAAGAAGCACATGTTAATAATATTGAAAGTTAATTGATACATAAAATAACCAAGTAATAAACAAATGCTTTTAGTGGGAGGGATGAATATGGGGTTTCAATAATAAATTTTTAACACATTTGGCATCAATTTTGTCAAGTTTAACTGTAAATGTTCTCGGTTAGTAGTGTTTAGTCTTTTTTACTTTCCCTTCCTTTTAAGGTTTTGGAGATTGGCAACCACGCACTGAAATTCCATTTCACTAGCAATTTAAAACGTTCTTAAGATGTTCCACTATTCAGAACAAAATATAGGAATATCTTTTAAAAGCCAAAAGTGTTGCCATGCATTTCCAAAATTTACTTTAAAATCTTCTTTGTGTCTATTCCGATCAGTTCCTCTTGCTTAATCAGATATTTGTGGGTTTTTTTCAATGCGCCCATATGGATTCATTGCCTACTGTGGTATTATCACAGTCAAAGTTTTCTCAAATTTAGTTTCAGAATCTGAATAAAGGACTTTAAAATGTTGAACGTATGTTAAAACGTCATTTTCCTGCCAAATTGTTTATCACAAATTGAGAAACTGGAAATACGGGATGTCCAATGTTAATATATTAAAGTCACGATCTGGTTTAATGAGAGCCACTAGCGAAAAGCCCTATTTAAATTTCATGAACCACCACATTATTTTTTTTTTTTGCTGACGGGGGACCGCTTGCTGGTTGTCATAGACCCTTAACGTGGACTACTTTTAGGAATCTCATTAGCTTCCAGAAATTTTTCGTTCTTGCATGTATTTTCATGTAATGAATGTGTATTTTTGTTTTGTTTTACAAAAATATTTTTTTATTACACTATTTAATTATTTTAAATTTAGGTTGAGAGGAATATATAAGGAATAATTTTAAATTTAGAATAAAAAGATGTAGTAAATTATCTTAAATTTAGAATGGAAGATGTATAGAATAATTTTAAATTTTGAATGGAAGATCTATAGAATAATTTTAAATTTAGAATGAAGAAAGTATATGGAATCATTTTAAATTTAGAAAAGAATATATTTGGATCGTTTTAAGGAGATATATATTCTAGTCTAGAAATTTATACGAAAAAATCATTTTTTTTTATATTTTCAAAGTTTAAGCATTTAAGAATACGTACTTAAGAGGATATTTCAAAATTATAATTGTTTTTGGAGATATAGGTATTTTAGTGACGTGACATATAAACCAGCTCGGTCCGAGATAATAGACGATAGGGATCCTGCGATCGTATTCCGTCGTAAAACCACTCCTATTCTTTATACATATTTTAAAATACAATAATCGAAAGTCACCCTTATATATTTTGAAATAATCTTATATATTTAGAGTACAGTTAAGCCCAGTTTCAACTCTAACCTGTAAGCAACGTAGATGCACGTGTTCTGAGTGTAGTGTAAATTTAAAATATATTGAGTGTTAATTTGAATTTTTGCAAGTAAAATGGACAGATAAAAGTATATACTACGATTGTACAGTTTAGTCTGCGCGTAACTTGATCCGAAACTTTAAACGCTTTTATCTCGTAATTACTTTTTTCAAGACTTTTCTTTTTATCATGATATCTCAAGTTCTACTGAAGTAATTTACTTGAAATTTGATCCGAATCTTCTCTATATATTATTCTATCGCATAAACTAAAACTATACTAAAATTTCAGGTTTTACTATTTTTAAAAAAATCTGAAGAGTCTAAGAAACTGGTAAAAATGGCCTTTTATTTCACTGCCGCTATATGCCCCACCCCCTCATTTTTTTTTCTTTTACTTCTTCAAAGTTTGGACGATAGCAGCATTTTTTAATTAAAGAATTATTTTTTTTTTCAGATTACTGGGAGGATTACATTTATGACAAGCAGGGTGTGCCATTTTTTGAAGTCCCTCACTTCATCAGCCTGCAACTTCCAAAATGTTTAATTTTTTCACTAGATTTTTTTGTATTCGTCAAACATTAAAAAATATCTGGTGAAATACAGATAGTAAAATGTTACTGAGACAATACTACATTGCACACGATAAAAAAAAGCACCTGATTTCTTTTTATTGTACCTAAAATGCATGCCTCTAGACAAGAATACCCCCTTAAATGAGTAGAATATAAACAGAATCAGTTTCAATTTAGAATAGAATATCTATATAATCATTTAAATTCATATGATAGAATATCTATAGAATCATTTTAAACGTACAATCTAGTTATAACCACATTATCACAAGCCCTCTACATTTTCCAACAATGTTGAATAATATTAAGTTTTGTTGAACATAGTAAATACACTCGTAGGCACAGTAAAACTTATTTATTCATCGTCATGTCTACTATCTCAATCGATTTGGCGGGATTGAATTTGTCATCTCGCCATAGTCTCAGAAGAAGAGTGTAGAGGTTGCTTCAAAGCAGCAGAGCATGGATAGTTTGTCCCTGGATGGGTGCTTCCGGGAGGAGAGGATGAGCCATCATCAGGACATATCTTTTGGAAGGGACTTTCAGGGGATATAATGTGAAATATGAAACGGTTTAAAGTGGTGGCATTCGACGTTGGTCGCATTGTTGGTACAGCTGGAATGAATTAAGAGGGTTTGATTCCAAATGACAATTATTGTATTTATAAAAAAAAAAAAAAGAAATGTAACTAAGATCAAAGTTGTAAGAGTCCGGATTTTTTTATATTTTAGTATTCGACAACTTTCAGAAACAGGATTCTGTAAAAAGCGTATAAATGAATGATTTTTGGTCATTTTTCTATCACTTAATATAGAATATATATATAATTTTTTTTGGAATATTATTATAATAAAATAATTTAAATGTAATTTTTTTAAAAGCAAAATAAAAAAAATTACACATTTTCAAAATATTCGCTTTTTACGGAAAATTATTTTATAAAAATAATAGTTTGTCTCTATATAGCTAAATCTTCTCTAAAGAGCCTGAACTAGGATTCTTGAAAAATTCACATTAATTTCAAAGTTATAAACATAAATAATACTCTACTTTGGTACATTAAAATATGAATAAAACCCACTTATAACTAATATATTTCAAATATCTTAGTTGAGGCTCGTTATAGAGAAGTGTTAGAGGAATTTAGGCAAAATATTAATGCTATAGAATCTTAAAGGAGATTTTCTTTTTGAAAATAAGTCATTCTTTCTTCATTGTTTGACAAAAATTGCGTCTAAATATTTGGTCTTTTCCTATGTTTATGTCTATAGTATCTCAAAAAATTGTCAATATAAAAAAAACAACTTTTTATATAATATCACACACACACACACACACACAAATTAACGGCTCCGAACGCGTAGTCTGATAACTTATATTAGGTTGGGGAAAAAGAAATCCATTATTTTTGCATGTAATTCAAGACTTTATTTAACATGTTTCGGATTGTCCTATTTGAGTCAAATACGCACCGTTTTGTTGTATAATTTGTTGCAATTTTAAAGATAGCTCCATGTACTCTGTAGAAGTCTTGGTCATGACTCACATGACTAATTTTCACAATCTTCTGTTGATCCCAATTTCTTATCCTTTCAGGAAGTGTTTCAATGCTGAAAAAAAGGTGGTAATCGTTTGGTGCCAGGTCGGACTACATGGTAAATGCAGTAAAAACTTCCACAACTAAAGCATCAAGTTTTCGCGGCGAGTCATTACAGACGTGTGTCGTCTGGCGTTGTCCTGATAGACACAACACACCTTTTCTGTTGGCCGATTCTGGGTGTTTCTGGTCAATAGCTAGCTTCGATAGTGCTTTCTGTTGACGAGTATATATGAATTTAAAGTTTGGCCATACAGAGCAGCTCATAATAAATTATTCGCGCAGTCCACCAATAAAAACCTTCCTAGCCGTTAGTCCTGGTTTGGGTGCACCGTTTAGAGCTGATTCACCGATGTCTTGATATTTTTAGAATTCAAAATAATTTTTTTTAAAGAAAAAGCTGATTGTAAAGATCATAATGTCGACAAAGAAATGTTTATGACAATTCAAGAAAAAAAATTATTCTAAGCAAAAACAAGGCGATATTGCCAGACACTTTTTCGATTAAATTATTTACAAAGTACATACGAGTAGAAAAACAAAAGTAACTTATCTGTTTCGATAAAAATAGAAATCAGCTTTAATGCATTTAATTATTTGTCCTTAATTTATTGTTTTATTACTTATGTAGAAAAGAAAACTTTATTCTTAAATAGAATTCGCTTATCTTTTTAGTATAAGTTTGTTGTTGTCATTTTGGTATACATTCGGAAGACGAGAGATAGAGGAAAAGAAGCATACAATACAATCACGGAAGAATATAGACTTTATTACAAACGATGATTCCATCATAGAACAGAAAAGGTGCGCTGCTTTCCATTCGAGAGTGGAATCCATTTCAGGCGAAAGTCTGACTTCTTTTCTCGAAGATACATCTATTTCTTATTTGGGATTCGAATCCGAGCCCACTCGATTACAAGCCGAGGGTCATAACTCCCTTACGGCTGTGTGGCTGAGTATAGGGTTCGGCTGAGTATAGTTTAATAAATGCCTTATGGAGATATTTAGAATTTTAACCCCGTAACTCAGTCAACAGGTGAGTTAAATGTTCGGCCGTATATATACGTCTTCCCGAAATATAATCATTTTCTTTGCGCTGCTATCAATAAAACCACTCCGAAGATTTTGAAATGCAATTTAAGGACCTTGACAGTGTTTACGCGCGAGCGAGAAGGTTTTACTTATTTCAGATAAAAATTTACTTATTTATGCCTTTTCTTTTCCGTTATATACACCGCATACGCGTACTTATGTGAAAAACGGTGGCCTCGCGTAACTCTTAATCGGTAGTTAAGGGGTTAAGGTCAGGAAAAATTTGTAAAATGATAAAGAGGAATTTATAACGTCATTTTGGAGAAAAACGCGTCAGTGGAACAAACAGAGCTTTATGTTGATAAAAACAAGTTGATATACCTGGAAAAAAATTTCTAAAATAAAATTACATTGAATTCAAAATGAACTTTATTTTACCTACGACTTTTCTTTTTAGTAGTCAATTTCTTAAAATAAAATTGCAAGTTTAATAAAAAAACATTTTAAGGAACCAGAAAGACTTGCGTGACTATATTTATGAAAGTAACTTGTTATTTTAGAAATTGTATAATTCTTGTATGTTAATTTCTCAAATGTGTTCATTTTGCCTATAGAGCTGAAAATATGAACAATTTCAAATTAGGTATAAGGTTAAAATTAAATAATTCTATTCTTTTACGCATTATTTATAATGAAAAAAGAGGTTTCAAAAAAGTGTAAATTTCTTAAAGTATAACTATAATTTTAAAAAATATAAACATATGAAACTCTAAGGAACATTTCTGTAAGAAATATTAATGAATTTTATATTCCGCATGATATTTTAAAATAGTATCCTTTGATGTAAAAAAACTTTATATATTCAATTATAAAACGTATCATATTCTTTAAACCCAACTTAAGTTTAGTATTATATATCTTTTTGTGCTTTAAAAAAATTTAAAATATTGAAATTAAAAAAAAAATGACAGTAATTTATTTTTTTTATTTTTTAAAATATTTTTTTAATTTTATTTATATAAAAATGCTACAGTGTAATAAGGATATATTTAACTTGAGAAAGCAACTTATTGCTGGTAATTGGAGCTACTATTTTATAAAAATACATCATGCATGAAGTAAAATGTAATTATTTCCACAGAAATGTTTCTTATTTTCATATGCTTATAATAATAAAAAAACTATGATTATATATTAAACATTTTACAATTTTCTATATATATATATATATATAAATTTTATTTTTCCTTTATAATAGCGTGTAAAAGAATTGAATTATTTAATCTTAACCTCAAAGAATTATATATAATCAAAAATGGTTTATATTTTCCATTCTTGGGACAAATTTAGCATTCCTGAGACCCCTTAATGTCTTTGGATCAAGAATTAGGGATCATAGATATTTTGTTTTAAGGATGTTTCAATAGTAAACCATGACAAATTTTTCAGAAATAATTTGTATCGTTGTTGTTGGCACCAACTCTTAAATTAAATTCTTCTAAAATTTAACCATGTTTTAATATATAATATAATCTAAGAAGTTCCCTGTATTTAATTCGCTCAATTACACTACTCTTAGATGAGTTAAACTAAATTAAACTTTACTTGAAGAAAACAAAAGGCAACTAGAATAAGAAAAGTTGGCAGCAAACTGCAATTAAAGTTTAACTCATGTTTAAATCTAAATCCAAATTCGCAGCGCACATTAATAAGCGTTAGCTGCTGAAGCGGTAAACTTTTAACTCCAGAGCTCACGATATATTTAACGTATTTAAATTCTTCTTCCAACTGTACATGTGAAAAACACTTTTCTTATATATAATAGGGGTGGAGGTACCCTGTCACTAATGATGACCAACCCCCCTGTACAAATTATACAACTGTTTACACTAATTGCTCAAATTTAATTTATATCTGGAGGTTTTTAGTACGCTTTAATAATACTTTCTGTGGAATTTATTTTATGATAAAAAATGTTACATTTGCAAGCAACGCCATTCCTTACATTATAATGGCGTTTCAATGGAAACTTGGCGAAATACTGGTGATACAGCCAAGTTGGCATTCTTTTTGGTGACCAAATTTAGCGACTTGGTGATAATATAATTCTGGTCATTTTCATATAAGAAACTATTTGCATTTCCTTCAAATTTTGTTCAATATTCCGTATTCCATCATTGTCCTGTAATGCTTAAAAACAATAATGCATATATATTATATACAAAAAAAATGTCCTTGTGGGTTTTCAAATATGCTAATGTTGTAATTCATTTGTTATTTAAATTCAGCTATTGTCAATATTCTTTTTGTTAGGTCACATGATGAAAGCATTTTACTGGAATAAAATTTTAAAGTAGAATTAAAATAATTATACTTGTGATTTTTTTAAATAAATATAAATTTGAAAATTTTGAAATAAAAAATAAAATGCTATTTACATTTTTTTTACTATAAAAATATAGTGTTAACATGTAACTTAAATTATATTACATGTAATTATTTAAAGTTACGAAATAAGATCGTTAGAATGTTTCAATATACATTTTACGAATAAAAATCAGAAAATAAATTTTCCGCTCACCCAGTATTGTGACGCTAACTGCTGTGCCGTTGAGCCTGGTTTCAAATTCTGGGAAGGCATGGGCGTTTGTAAATCTATAGTGCCTTTGCGGCATGGGTAAATAGCCGTCTAGCCGCAAGTCCTCCCATGAGGTTGGTTCGAAGAGAAGTGGGAGGTCCTTGACCATCCCCAGGATGTTTTCACATGAGGCATAGAGGGGGGGCAATCTTAATCAGGTGCCAGACAGGTGACATTGGCTCAACAACAACAGAAAATAAATTTTCAATGTTTTAATTTTTAATTTTCTTATATTTGAATGAATTAGACAATTAATATCTCTCCATGTTTAAGAGTAGCCTTATTTTGTATTTCGATCTTTTGAGATATAATGTTTAAAACACTCGTTTTGAATTTATTTGGATTTAATTTATTTTTATTAAAACTACTTTACATTTAAAATAATAAAAATATTGGTACTGTTTTTCGGAAATGTACTTTAAGATTATTTCCATAAGAATTTCCATAAGTCCAATATTTTTTAAAATATTTTTTAATATTTTTGATGGCAAAAATTTTATAAAGTACTGCTTTAAACAACCATGTGCAAAAAGTAACAGATTTACTCCAAAATATCTGAAAAAATGAAAACAAACACAATAGCAACGAAAATTAAAAAATGCCGGTATTATCTCAATCAAGAAAGTAATAAGCCCGAAATAAATTATAAACTCTTATCTAAAGAGTTGTTGGTTAGAATTAAACTTACAATACATATGTTTTCGTTCAACCCTAAAAAATATATTTGCCATGGACTAATATTTTTACATGCTTTATCTTGTATATTGTATTTTTGCAATCGTCAAGGAATATAATTAAATTTGGGCCGGAATTGTCTAACAAATGAAAATTAACAAGAACATGTCTCACATAATTATTGCTTATAGTTCTACGTGTAATTTCTTGAATGGAAATGGTGTGAGAATAAATTATATAATGCCTGGCTACGTCTAAGCCTAAATATTTAGATCATTTGAATATATCTAAGCTCTTATTCTTAGCATACTAGTACATATAACATGATGTATTAACCCGCATTGATGCATAAAGATCATACACATTTATACTCATTTGAAATACCTAACTGTCAAAATGAGGAATATATGGCTTTAGTAGCAGAGAAATATGTTTAGAAGCACCATTTACCCTTCCTTTTCCCGTGGTTTGATGCTTTTTACCATTCATCTTTGCAGACAAATGCATATCTGTGGGTGTTGCTATATTTGCAAAGCTTCCTTTCATGGTGATAAAATAACACTGATATTATAAGAAAATATGTTTATGGCATCAGAATATAAACTTTACGCGTCGGGTACGATGTCTCGCGTATACAATAAGAGGAAAACTAATGCGTTAAAGAAGCGGATTCAGATCTACCACATTACAAATACTGAAATATTATGCAAAACATCCTTTTGGGAGTACTATCTCGATTTCATACTGCACGATTTATAATTATTCTAAAGATAAAAAAATTAGATAAATCATTCATTATTCGTCATAAGGGATGGTGTTTCTTAAATATGCGGTCACCACTATTTAGAACTCCGTAGACCTTTAAATGTACAATTTCATACTTGACAGACCACTGGAATTATTAACCACTATATGGTGGACTACGATATAGCCACAAATTGACCTTTAATACAGGTTTAAAAGTGGCTCCACAAAAGTTATCTCTTATTATTATAGAACTAACGCACAGAAAGTAATAAGCCGTTCATCCGTGGATTCGAAACTCCTCCGGGATTTTTGGGTCTAGTCCAATCGGCCGCACGTGCCCGCGTTATTAGACAACTGCAAACGATAAACTTGATACACAGATTTCATTAGTAAAGTTGTGAACACCACAGCCAAAGATGCATTGCGTAATGTGTACGTTGGTTAACGGAATTTAAATCAGTCACGCGTATACTGTGAGGTATTAAAACAGAACGGAATGTCGATCTTCCGACATCAAAATCTATCCATCGATGGGAAAGAACTTTAAAAGAGACGCGAACTTTGGTATCTCAAACTGGCAAATATAGTTAAGTTTTCGGGATAGAAGACAGACGTTGATCGTGTGTGTGACTCATTTTGTAGGAGTCCTGATAAGTCTTTTTGTAAGCCAGTTGCATTTCATTTCTGTTCGGGTACGTCTGAACATACATGACTAACTTAAAATTCAAAATGCAAACAAAGTGCTGCATTACATTTTGGCATCCACATCTTTACTAGTAGAAATCAATGTAGCTGGTTTATCGTCCGCGATGGCCGGAAATAATGCGCGCACTTGCGACTGATCATACTAGACCCAAAAGAGCGAAGGAACTTCTAATTCACGGATTAATAATTTATTACATTCTGATGAGTAGTTCTGTAATACAGATGCTTCTCAAACTTTCAATATAAGCGTCCCAATATTCAATCATTATTTTCATCGCGCCTCCTCCATATAATAACAAGTATTGAATTCAATAATACTACACTTTGACACTAAAGCTACAATAAGACTTTAACCTCTTATGAGCCACCGACGTGTATAAACATTTTACTCAGCCAAAACACTAGTTTGCTGGACGTATATATACGTCTTTCCGAAGTACGATCTTTTTCTGTGCAGTGCTATCCATAAGAGTATCTAGAAGGCTTTCGAATGCAATGAAAAAGGACCTTGACGGTGTTTGCGAAGAATTTACTTATTTCAGAGGATTTGCTTATTTTATTCTATTCTCCTCCCCTCAAATCAGCTAAATATGCTAGTCATGTGGAAAACAGTGGCATTGGGGAGCGAATTGCGTAACTTTTAATCGGCATTAAATGAATTAATTATAAACCGTACCTAAATTATCAAGATAAGTGTTAATGCAAGCCCATGGGGTCACTGACAATCAAACTTGTTCTTAACTTAGTATTGTTAAATTAATAATAGAACATACACATTGTACAGTACTGATACATTTGTAGTGTATTATATCCAGTGTACATGTGTATTTTTATGTTTATTATATCAGAAAAGTATTTTTTTTGTTTTACTTTCATTAAATTTAATAATTTTTTTAAATAACCTTTTGTTTCGACTTTTCGATATGCTCGCGCCCCCTCGTAGAGTTGTCTCGCCCCCAAGAGAGGCACCACACAGTTTGAGAAACGCAGCCATGTAACTTCTGCTTTTAGATACTTTAAGCCAGGACACCCTATGTATATATTATTATATTGACACTTGTTTGCATCTCTACTTGCAATTTCATCCTAACTTCAAGAAAAACAAGAACAAGACAATATCTCCAAACTGAAATATTATGCCGGCAATTTACCATGGTTACCAACTTTCACTTTCAAATTTCGATGAGTACACACCGCACAGAAAAAGTAGCTAAATTCCACAAATTCGGAAGAAATTTCATCTAAAAGTAGAAGCTAAATGTTTTAAGAAAATTATAATCCATATTCTACACTGGTGTGCAAAACTTAAGCAACAGGTGGGTTTTGTTGCCATAACTTCACGAAAAATCATCTGAGACATGAAATTCTGGAAATGAGGAGAGTATTATGTGTACGTAAGGATGACGAAAGCATCGGCGCTGAAAAAGGAACACAACGCATACGGTATGGAATCAAAACAAAAACAAGCTTTATTGAACACATGGTATCGTGACTCATGATTGTCTATCCAACAGGAAGAACAACAAGCAGATGTTTCTTAATATGGTATATGCCCTCTCCTTACTACAATGGTTGCTTCGCACCGTCTCCGCATACTCAGAACCAGCTGGTGCAGCATTTCTTAGGAGGGCCCATTTATCAACATCTGTTTGAGTTGTTGGTTGTACTCGGATGATACTGAGCGTGTGGCAATACGTCTCCCCAAAAGCATCCCACATATGTTCGATGGGATTTAAATCTGGGAGCACGCTGGCCAATCCCATTCAGTGATATCTTCACTTTCCAGGAGCTCCTCAAAGCAAAGAGTGCGATGTGGCAGTGCATTGTCATCCATAAAGATGAAGTCTGGGCCAATGGCACCTCGGAAAAGTAGCAGATGGGAAGAAGTACTGCCTCCTCACAATAGCGATCCCCGGTTACAGACCCTCTGTCGAAAATGGGACGCTCAGTTCCACTCGTTCAGCATAATGCCAACCCAGACAAGAACTCCAGGACCACCGTAACGATGTCTTTCCTTGATGTTGCTGGGATAAAACCGGGTCCCGATCTCTCTCCAAATCAAAACGCGCGTTGAAATCGCTTCTGGTACTGAACCGACTCTCATCCGTAAAGAACTACGACTCCGTGATCAGTTGTCAGTTTTTGCATTGCTCTCTGTCCCAATGTAAACAATTGGCTACGGTGGCCATCTTTCAACGGGAGGCAACGCGTTCAGAACGACGAGTGAACAGGCCCCGCTGGCCGAGAGGAGCTGATCACCGAAGCTACGAAGTAAGCCATACACTTGTCGACCTGTTGCTGTACAGAGTTTCTGAGCAATGGTGCTTGCTGACTGCTGTCGAACTTTTTCGCCTTCAGGATGATATATGGGTCATATCCCTGCGGTTGTCGTCCTCGGGCGGCCACCAACCTTTCTAACAGCTGTACCTTAGCTGGAACCCGCTTCAAGCGCGCGAAACAGCTTTTGTTGATTCCGAACTCTGCAGCTACGCACTGTTGACGGAGTACGCCCCTCCTCAGCTTTCCGATCATTCTTCCACGTGTGAAGTCATCAGATGATTTCTTCTAGCCATATTTCACGAACGACTCACTGGCACTTGCAGAGAATATGGTGGTGCGTCTCCGACCTTCATTTCATTCTACTGTTGTTGGTAGCGCGCCGACATCACGCGTTTTGCGTACGCTCACATCGCTTCTGACGTTTGTTCCTGATATTTGTGTACGCCTGACGTTTCTACTGACTTACGTGTTCCCTCTACTGATCTCCAGACCTCCTTTTCTGCAATTTCACTTGGCTATCTGGTAAATTTTACATTGTTGCTTAAGTTTTGCACAGCAGTGTATGATACGTTTGTTACTCATCATTCTTGAGCAAGAATCTTTATAAATATGTAAAATATTTCCCAACAATTGTTCTGCGGACCATCAAACGGTTTATCAGTGGTCGAACATGAAAACAAGTGAAATACAGGTTGACCACCAATGACTTAATTCATTCAAAATGTTTTTGGAGCATTATTATCATAATTACAACGACAACTATTGTGTTGCCTTATATCAATTTTAGTAAAAATTTATCAATGCCTGTCCTGAAATGCTGAAAAGAACTACATGGATATTTCATTGCTTCCTCCGTAAGAACGTATCCAAAAGGACATGACAAATTTACACTTGAAAAAGGCTCCTGTTCCTAATTACATCCTATAGTGAGGGGGCTTAATTCAATTAATATTACGTGGTCTCACACTCTACAAAACTCCACCAATAACTATTTCTATCCGTTTTAAAACATCGTATATATGTTACCGTTAAATCTTGAGAAGCCGTTAGGGGTGCAGATTACTTAGCTAATCTGTAGAATAAATGATATTCTATACTAAGGTACCACCTGACTAAGTTCGGAGCCGTGATTTCAAAAAAGCGCATAAATAGATAATTTTCATGATATTTAGCGTCACTTAAGATTAAAATATATGTATAGAATTGTTTTAAAGGACATTTTGACAAAAAAAATTGTTTATATTGTCAAAAACTAACTTAGAATAACCTTTTTTTCAAAATGTTTTCCTTTTATAAAGTAACTTCTAACATAATAATATCTTGATTATATAAAGTAAATACTTCAGAGTCGAACTAGGATTTTTGAAAAATTCACACTATCTTCAGAGTTACAACCCATTGAAATAATTATCGGTTTTTTTTTCTTACAATTTCTTCCTCTGTTTGATAGTGAAACATGGATAAAACCACTTCTAAGTTACATATTTCAAAAATTCTAGTTGAGCCTCTGTACAGAGGTCTAGGCTTATATACAGGCAAAAATATTATTCATATATAGCTAGAAGCATTTTCACGAAAGGAGAATATTTTTGAAAGAAAATTCGTCATTCTATGTTCATTTTTGTCAAAATAGTATCTTAAATAATTTTATTTAATAATACTATTCTTAAAACAATTTTATATACATTTTCAATCTCAGTGACACTAAATATCATAAATATTATCCATTTATATGCTTTTGCAAAATCACGGTTCGAACGTAGTCGGATGCAGCAAAAGTGTGGAATCAGATGCTTTTTATTATTTTTAAGTAAGATAAACTTTAAATTAAAACTTGTTTCTCTAATTTGAAGAATTCAGAATTTGTTTCTCTGATTTTCTTTCATCTTGAAATTTAAGTGAACCTTAACTTTTGCCAAAATAATTTACCTATAAGCATTTAAAAAGCAAGGTGGCAGAGCTGGCAAATAAATTCGATTGAGATTAATTTTCTTAGTTGTAATAATATGTTAAACTGTTGAAATATATGTATTGTTTTTAATTGATTGATGATTGATTCACTATCAACTAATGTGTGTTGATTGTTCGATTGTAAGCCAACAAGATTCTTTAGATATAAATAAATAAACAACGTTTAATTTAACAATAGAACGTTCAGGAATTTGATTACATAAGCGCCCGCTGGTGTCGTTTCGACTCACAGTGATACAAAAATGTAAAATAATTAAAATAACTAAATAATTTCTGGACTACTTTTCGGTAGGGTTTAGGTTTAAGACTTTTTAAATATAATTTCATGTAATTATCATACATTATGGCCTTTTTATATAATAGAAAACTGTAACAAAACAAATTAATTAATCTTGTAAAAATGGGTAAAGCAATAATATTTGTAAATATTAGTATAATAAACAAAATCGTAATTTTTGTGAGAATGCAGAGTTTTCATCATTATTTTATAGTTTTTATGCATAATGTTTTGGATATTTTTCATTTGCAATGAATACAATTGATATTCAGCCTTTTTCCTGCACATTTTCCGCACACCATTTTCATGCAAAAGATACACATTTTTTTTAGTTTCATTTTTCATTACGTTTTTTAAATTTCGCACTTTTTGCGTTTTAGTGAATTCTTAATTCCTTTAAATTCAGTATTTATCTCATTTTTCAAATTCATTTTACTCTTACGTCATTTGAATGTAACAGCAGATTAGCAAATACAAGGTAAGGAAACACTTTTACACAACGACCAAGTATAACTGACTCATTTCAGCTGTGAACCCAATAACACTGCATTCAAGGTCAAATAAATGTGCGGTATTACTTCTGAAAGTTTGTTTTACTATGGTATCAACTCAGTCAACTATCTTTTGCTGAACGATAGCTATATATAAAGATAAATTGCCGTGGTACCGAAGCGACACTAGCGGACGTTCTAGGTATATTAAATTTGAAAATCTCTCCAAATTAACCAAGAATCACAAATCTTTTTTTTGAATAATCACTATGGAAAATGATGAGAAGTTACGAAAATTTTTTTCAAATTCTCTGTAAAAATAAGGAAAGGAGAACACAATAAACAGGCTCCAATGTCCATTCAACACGGATGGACGTTTTTCTTCTAAGCGTGCAGAAACGTTGCTGTTGCTCCAGCAAAGATCTTAATTTTACTTTGAATAGTGCCTAGAAGGTACTTTGCATATTAACAAATACCTAGCAGATAATACGCAGTATGATTGGAAAATTTTTCTAGCATAGCATGGACATAAGTAAAGAAAAGTACTCCAGATCAAATATCATTCTCATCACTTGACTGTGGATATAAAATTGTCAGGAAGCATGTTACAGAAAATAAAGTCCATGTAAGCACATCCTAGAGCAAATTTAATAAATAAACATCTTACTTATTATATTTCCAAATTATAATTTCCCATTGATAAATACAGCAATACATACTTAACAAAACAATAATCTAAATGAGCTTTCACCAATCAATATCATGTGTCCCTAAGTTTATTTACCTAAATTCCCTTTCTACTCGGTTTAACGTCTGTGGTTTTGCAGTCTCAATGTCACCAATGTTGCCACTGCATCACACTCCTGACAATTAACCACAGTTTCTGTCAAGCGGTGACATTCGTTCCAGCTGGGTTGGAATAGAGAATTAGATTTAATCAAGGGTGGAACAGGTTGGATCACCCAGGATCGTGTCATTATACATTGTGACACTTTAGTAGTTAATTGCATGTGGAGTCACATGGTAATCAATTTTCTAGTTAATAATTTCCTACTTTTATGATTGGTTGATTGGTAGTTAATCGATTCCTCTCCTGACAACGAAATTATAATCCTGGAAATAATAATGATTTCTGAGTAATATATATTATATATAAGAAGGGATGTATGTGTTTGAGTTTAATTTGTGAATGACAGCATATACTTCTGTTTGTTTGAGTGTAATTTATTTACCTTAAAAGGCGGCGTATATGACGCGCACTTATAATTTCAAGCTCAATTTTTTTTTACTTTCAGGTACATCGGGGGGTATACCATTCCCCTTTTTTACGAAATACCTGAAATATTATTGAGTATTCATTGCTGTTATGTTTTAAAGTCATTTATTTGAGGTATTATCAGACTTTGAAAAATAATATACTTCTAGAGCTACATCTCTTGCCTTTTAGTTGTAAGGCAAAGTCTCGTTTATTTTAAATAAACATTATTTCATCTACATATAGAAGTAATTTATTTTATACTCCTCTCTTTTTATTTTCAAGCTATTGTTTTATACCACCCGGTTTTATAGAGCGGGTATAAAGCATGATACTATATATATATTTATATTACCTTAATTTTATTATATTACCGCTATATTTCGATCTTATTTTTGTGTTAAGTGCGCGATATACTCGGATTTTGCAGTACTTACACTGAAATAAAATCTGACAAAAAAACGTTTACAATTTAAAAAATCATAAAGAATTATTTGTGTTTATTTTTAGACTGATTTATTTCGGTCTATTGCTCTAGAGTAGAGATTCCCAAACTTATTTTTTATCTCGTAGACCCTTTGCCATGTTTTCCCCCCAGTTTTGGATAGACCCTCTAATTACCCAATATTGAGTTTTTGCAAATTTATCAATTTATATGACTTTTTAACAGCTGGTGCAGAGCTACTTACTTTAAATGTTTAAATCTCCAGTAGTAGTGAAGTACAGTGATTAAAAATTAAGAAGCACATGTTAATAATATTGAAAGTTAATTGATACATAAAATAACCAAGTAATAAACAAATGCTTTTAGTGGGAGGGATGAATATGGGGTTTCAATAATAAATTTTTAACACATTTGGCATCAATTTTGTCAAGTTTAACTGTAAATGTTCTCGGTTAGTAGTGTTTAGTCTTTTTTACTTTCCCTTCCTTTTAAGGTTTTGGAGATTGGCAACCACGCACTGAAATTCCATTTCACTAGCAATTTAAAACGTTCTTAAGATGTTCCACTATTCAGAACAAAATATAGGAATATCTTTTAAAAGCCAAAAGTGTTGCCATGCATTTCCAAAATTTACTTTAAGATCTTCTTTAATGTCTATTCCGATCAGTTCCTCTTGTAATCAGATATTTGTGGGTTTTTTTCAATGCGCCCATATGGATTCATTGCCTACTGTGGTATTATCACAGTCAAAGTTTTCTCAAATTTAGTTTCAGAATCTGAATAAAGGACTTTAAAATGTTGAACGTATGTTAAAACGTCATTTTCCTGCCAAATTGTTTATCCTGGGGTGAAACTGAAATACGGATGTCCAATGTTAATATATTAAAGTCACGATCTGGTTTAATGAGAGCCACTAGCGAAAAGCCCTATTTAAATTTCATAGACCACCACATTATTTTTTTGCTGACGGGGACCGCTTGCTGGTTGTCATAGACCCTTAACGTGGACTACTTTGGGAATCTCATGCTTCCAGAAATTTTTCGTTCTTTGCATGTATTTTCATGTAATGAATGTGTATTTTTGTTTTGTTTTTTTTTGTTTTTACAAAAATATTTTTTATTTACACTATTTAATTATTTTAAATTTAGGATGAAATATATAAAGAATAATTTTAAATTTAGAATAAAAGATGTAGTAAATTATCTTAAATTTAGAATGGAAGATGTATAGAATAATTTTAAATTTTGAATGGAAGATCTATAGAATAATTTTAAATTTAGAATGAAGAAAGTATATGGAATCATTTTAAATTTAGAAAAGAATATATTTGGATCGTTTTAAGGAGATATATATTCTAGTCTAGAAATTTATACGAAAAAATCATTTTTTTTTATATTTTCAAAGTTTAAGCATTTAAGAATACGTACTTAAGAGGATATTTCAAAATTATAATTGTTTTTGGAGATATAGGTATTTTAGTGACGTGACATATAAACCAGCTCGGTCCGAGATAATAGACGATAGGGATCCTGCGATCGTATTCCGTCGTAAAACCACTCCTATTCTTTATACATATTTTAAAATACAATAATCGAAAGTCACCCTTATATATTTTGAAATAATCTTATATATTTAGAGTACAGTTAAGCCCAGTTTCAACTCTAACCTGTAAGCAACGTAGATGCACGTGTTCTGAGTGTAGTGTAAATTTAAAATATATTGAGTGTTAATTTGAATTTTTGCAAGTAAAATGGACAGATAAAAGTATATACTACGATTGTACAGTTTAGTCTGCGCGTAACTTGATCCGAAACTTTAAACGCTTTTATCTCGTAATTACTTTTTTCAAGACTTTTCTTTTTATCATGATATCTCAAGTTCTACTGAAGTAATTTACTTGAAATTTGATCCGAATCTTCTCTATATATTATTCTATCGCATAAACTAAAACTATACTAAAATTTCAGGTTTTACTATTTTTAAAAAAATCTGAAGAGTCTAAGAAACTGGTAAAAAAAATGGCCTTTTATTTCACTGCCGCTATATGCCCCACCCCCTCATTTTTTTTTCTTTTACTTCTTCAAAGTTTGGACGATAGCAGCATTTTTTTAATTAAAGAATTATTTTTTTTTTCAGATTACTGGGAGGATTACATTTATGACAAGCAGGGTGTGCCATTTTTTTGAGATCCCTCACTTCATCAGCCTGCAACTTCCAAAATGTTTAATTTTTTCACTAGATTTTTTTGTATTCGTCAAACATTAAAAAAATATCTGGTGAAATACAGATAGTAAAATGTTACTGAGACAATACTACATTGCACACGATAAAAAAAAGCACCTGATTTCTTTTTATTGTACCTAAAATGCATGCCTCTAGACAAGAATACCCCCTTAAATGAGTAGAATATAAACAGAATCAGTTTCAATTTAGAATAGAATATCTATATAATCATTTTAAATTCATATGATAGAATATCTATAGAATCATTTTAAACGTACAATCTAGTTATAACCACATTATCACAAGCCCTCTACATTTTCCAACAATGTTGAATAATATTAAAGTTTTGTTGAACATAGTAAATACACTCGTAGGCACAGTAAAACTTATTTATTCATCGTCATGTCTACTATCTCAATCGATTTGGCGGGATTGAATTTGTCATCTCGCCATAGTCTCAGAAGAAGAGTGTAGAGGTTGCTTCAAAGCAGCAGAGCATGGATAGTTTGTCCCTGGATGGGTGCTTCCGGGAGGAGAGGATGAGCCATCATCAGGACATATCTTTTTGGAGGGACTTTCGGGATATAATGTGAAATATGAAACGGTTTAAAGTGGTGGCATTCGACGTTGGTCGCATTGTTGGTACAGCTGGAATGAATTAAGAGGGTTTGATTCCAAATGACAATTATTGTATTTATAAAAAAAAGAAAAAAAAAAGAAATGTAACTAAGATCAAAGTTGTAAAGAGTCCGGATTTTTTATATTTTAGTATTCGACAACTTTCAGAAACAGGATTCTGTAAAAAGCGTATAAATGAATGATTTTTGGTCATTTTTCTATCACTTAATATAGAATATATATATAATTTTTTTTGGAATATTATTATAATAAAATAATTTAAATGTAATTTTTTTAAAAGCAAAATGAAAAAAATTACACATTTTCAAAATATTCGCTTTTTACGGAAAATTATTTTATAAAAATAATAGTTTGTCTCTATATAGCTAAATCTTCTCTAAAGAGCCTGAACTAGGATTCTTGAAAAATTCACATTAATTTCAAAGTTATAAACATAAATAATACTCTACTTTGGTACATTAAAATATGAATAAAACCCACTTATAACTAATATATTTCAAATATCTTAGTTGAGGCTCGTTATAGAGAAGTGTTAGAGGAATTTAGGCAAAATATTAATGCTATAGAATCTTAAAAGGAGATTTTCTTTTTTGAAAATAAGTCATTCTTTCTTCATTGTTTGACAAAAATTGCGTCTAAATATTTGGTCTTTTCCTATGTTTATGTCTATAGTATCTCAAAAAATTGTCAATATAAAAAAAACAACTTTTTATATAATATCACACACACACACACACACACAAATTAACGGCTCCGAACGCGTAGTCTGATAACTTATATTAGGTTGGGGAAAAAGAAATCCATTATTTTTGCATGTAATTCAAGACTTTATTTAACATGTTTCGGATTGTCCTATTTGAGTCAAATACGCACCGTTTTGTTGTATAATTTGTTGCAATTTTAAAGATAGCTCCATAATGCCTCTTTCATAGAAGTCTTGGTCCTTATTGGCGAAGAACTCTAGCGACTAATTTTCACAATCTTCTGTTGATCCCAATTTCTTATCACTCAGGAAGTGTTTCAATGCTGAAAAAAGGTGGTAATCGTTTGGTGCCAGGTCCGGACTACATGGTAAATGCAGTAAAACTTCCCAACCAAGCATCCAGATTTTCTGGCGAGTCATTACAGACGTGTGTCGTCTGGCGTTGTCCTGATGGAGCACAACACCTTTTCTGTTGGCCGATTCTGGGTGTTTCTGGTCAATAGCTAGCTTCAAATGGTCTGGCTGTTGACAGTATATATATGAATTTAAAGTTTGGCCATACAGAAGCAACTCATAATAAATTATTCCTTTCCAGTCCCACCAATAAAACCTTCCTAGCCGTTAGTCCTGGTTTGGTCACCGTTTGAGCTGATTCACCGTGTGATGACCACGATCGTTTTCGCACAATATTATTATATGTGACCCATTTCTCATACCCAGCCACCATCCTCTTAAGAAAAGGGTTGATTTCCTTCCGTTTGGCCAAGGCTTTGCAGATGGGAATTTGATCCATCATGTTTTTTGGTGTTAATTGGTGTGGCACCCGAAATCGATCTTCTTTTTGTATCTAATTTTCCACAAATGGTTTAAAACTGATCTATGGTCGATCCTTAGTTCCTGGGCGATACTACGACTACTAACATGCCGGTCAAATTCGATTATTTCTGTGATTTTATCGACATTTTCGATGACGGGCCTGCCTGTGCGAGGTGCATATTTAACATCAAAAATGCCTGAACGGAATCGACGAAACCAAAATTGCACGTAATTAGCTGTTACAGTATAGGCCATAAACACCATTCACAATTTCAGCCGTCTGGCTTACAATTTTGCTTTTATCAAAGAAAAACTGTAAAATGTACCGAATTTTCTCTTTGTTGACTTCAATTTTTAACACCCTCTAACTCACAACTAAATAGACCAAACAAAAAAAGCAGAAGGTTTTTTTAGTGTGAAATGTGTTTCCTTTACAACAAGCATAAATTTGAAATTGTCTGATCGATACTTCACTAGATATGGACATTACAGTTATCTACCGAAAAAATAATGGATTTCTTTTTCCCCAACCTAATATATAAGAGATGAAAGATATACTTCTAGTAATACGGTGATCTTGATAATTTAATATAATGAAATTTTGAAGAAGAAAGAGTAATTTTTTTATATACTGAATGAAATGAAGACATTGACTCGTAATTTGAGAAATAATAGCAAGATAATTGTTTGTACATTTCAGACATTGTTGTGGGAAATTCTACTACATAGGAAAAGGAAATTCATGGGTTAAAATTTCTCACCCTGTTAACATTCTAGCTGTTGAGATCATATTGCGGTTGTATAAGAGGAAAATATTTTACAGAGATTTATGCATTAAAAAAATGGGAGAAGGTTTGGTCCATTTATAACCTCCTCCTGTAAGTAATTCTTTACATCATTATGGTTTTGAATTCTATTTTATTGATTTAAAGCAAGATACTGATGCAACAAAAAAAATTTCTTGTAGCATAAGAAAAAAGATAAATATATCTTATAATAGGTTGTGATTTTTTGAAAGACTTTTTCGCATTGCGGGTATAATATTTCATCATAAAAATAGGTTAACTGATCTACAAAAGTAACCATTAAAATTGCTACACCAAGAAAAATGTAGATAGCAACATGATATTGTTACGAATTTTGTGTAAATAGTGTAAATAATTTGTATATTTGAGTGTTTAATGCATTTTATATTCTCTATGTTATGTTTATTTCATGTTAAAATTGTACCATTCACAAGCAATGCCGCCCCTTACGTTATAATGTCGATCCAATGAGAACTTGGCGAAATCTTGGCGGGGAGAGGGCCAAAATTGGCATCATTTTTGGCGACAAGTTGGCGGCCAATCTGGCCTTTGGCGACCCAATTTGGCATCTTGGCGACCATTTTGGCGTCGTTGGCGAGTTCGGAACCCCCGGGGAATCTTCTAGAAAGTAGTAGATTTTTCCACTAGTGTCATTTTCCCAATGACACGAGCTGTTATATTTCTGGAAGTTTCTATCGCGCCTAAAAATGAAATTCGCCGGGACGGCGGGAGTCTGGATTAAACCAGCGAGTAGTGAGGATTGTTTTGATTAGTGATTAGCTCGGCTGCGCTTGTGAATATTTTTATTTACGTGTATTTTTAAACACGTTATTGTTTTTTGATTGCTGTTGAAGGTGTGAAGCCCTTTGTGAATATCGCTGCTGAATCCTGTATTTAAAGGATTGGATTTTTGATAATAAATTCTCATCGCTCTTAAAGAACTGTTTATTTTCTTTGTGATTGTTTTGCATAAAATCCCCAAACCCTCGGATCTACGTAACAATATTTATTGAACAAATATATTACACTGGAAATAATAAGTGATTAAATTAACAAGAAATTTGCGTGCATAGATCCTGCGAAATCAGTACCCAGAACAACCACCTCTGGCAGCATTAACAGCATTTATACGCCTGGGCATTGAGTCCAACAGAGATGGGATGGCATGCAGGTATAGATACCCATGCAGCTTCAAACCAATGCCACCGCTCAACAAACTAAAGATTTGAAGACAGGATTAAAATAAATTTTGATATTTTTTTAGAATGTAACTCTAACTAAAACGTAATGATGCTTTAACAGAGTTTAATAAAATAAACGTTAAATATTTAATTAAATAAGTAGCATTACTTTTATATAAGCATTTAAGTTAAATTTTTATCTTTTTTTAAATTAAAACATTCGGTGCAGTTTTAAGACATTTATATTTTTCAAAGTCAAAATTTAAAGAAAATGGTGATTACCACAAAAATTCTTCTAGAGAGGCAGAGTAAGGCATTCTCACCATAATAACATGTTTAACAGATTTATTACTATATAGAAGTTTCTAATACTTCTCAGAGGAAACCAAATGTCAAAATAATTAAAATATATTTGTAACTGTTTATTTACATCTATCTCTATATATATATATAAATGGATCTTTATATATATGAAATCGCATTACTCCAACACCGTTCAACCGATCACCATGAAAATTGGCACGTATATGTATTTTCTTATGGAGAAGTTTTTGTGCTGTCCTCTTTGTTGCAGCTTTCCATCAGGTGTGGTGCTACAGAATAACAATTTCTGCACCATTCAATCAATCGCCAAGTTGCTAACGCGGTCGCCAACAATGATGCTTACTTGGCTCTATTACCAACGTTTCGCTATGTTTCCGTTGAGTCGCCATTATAATGTAAGGGACGACGTTGCTAGCGAATATCACAATTTTAAGGTATCCGACTACTTTCGGAACCCTGATTTTGCAAATGCGTATAAATAGATAATATTTATGATATTTAGTGTCCTTAGATTAAAAAAATGTATAAAAAATTGTTTTAAGAATATATTACAATAAAATTTTTAAAATGAAATTTTTTTGACAAAAAATGAACATAGAATGACACATTTTTAAAATGTTCACCTTTTGTGAAAAATCCTTCTATTATTATAATATTTTGCTTGTATTTAGCTCAGACCATTGTACAGAGGCTCAACTAGAATTTTTTAAATATATAACTTAGAAGTGGGTTTATTCATGTTTTACGACAACATAGTGGAGAAATTTTAAGAAAAAAACGCGATAATTATTTCAATTGTTTGTAACTCCCAAAATTTAAAGTGAATTTTCAAAATATTGTTGACCTCTGTACAGAGGTCCAAGGGTTTAGGGACAAAAGTTTTTTATAAAAGAAGCATTTTTCACAAAAAACATTTTGAAAAAAAGGGATTTAAAAATTTAAAGTTTTCTAAATTTGTATTTAAAAAAATTTTTTCTTCCTTAAAACAATTTTATACTTTTTCAATCTAAGTGACACTAAAAAGTTTTTCCCTTTATGCGCTTTTTCCGGTTCCGCCTTAAAACGGGGACCTTAACTTTTAAAAAAATACAACGGAAGTAATATTAACGTATTGCACATCCAGATATAATTTACACTTTTTTTTAAACGTTTATTACATAAAACTTTTTAAGGTTTCTTTTGCTGGCAGATTAAAACAGGAAAGGGGAAAATTGACCCACAAGGGGGTTTCGGGGGGTAATAAATAAAAAAAATTCCTCTTATTAGCTAATATACCTTTAAACATAAATTTAAAAATGTAGTTTTTTTTTTTTAGTGAGATATAAAAAACTTTTTTTTTTTTAATTTGAATTCCCTAAATTTAACTCATTAAAAAAATTTTTCCCCGTTTTTTTAATTTTTTAATTCACCCGGCCCCAAAAAAACGGGGGTCCAAAGTGTAAAAAAAAATTTTTTTTTTATGTACGGCGTGCAAATAAAAACTACCCTACATGCAATTTATAAAGTAATAGTAAAAAGTTTATTTTTTTACCGTATAAAAAATGTAAGTAATTTATTTTCAAACCATGCTTCTTTAAATTTAAACACTGTTTTATGTTGTAGAGTCATCGTTGTTTCAACCCCCCAAATTTTAAAAAAAAGGAAATAAATATGGAATGATCATCATATAACTACGTTACTTTAATCTTTAGATCAAAATTAAAATTTTACGACTCCCCCCCTTAAAAAGATTATTTTATTCATTTTGTTGAAACAGG
>BMAV01021052.1:136392-315353 GCA_019973955.1 Trichonephila inaurata madagascariensis | reverse complement strand
TGGTCCCACCGCAGCCACCAATTTAATATATATATATATATATATATATATTTTAATAAATTTTAATTAGCTGTAACGTCGTGAAGTTAGCAAACAAGAAAATTTTTCCCCCAAAAAAAACGGGCCTTTAAAAAATTTTTTTTTTTGGGTTAACCAAAGGGGATGAAATTTTTTTTTCCCTGGGGTTCAAAATTTTCCCATAGGGCTCTCACTTTTTTCCACGGGTTCCCTTCTTTTTCCCCCTAGGGCCTCTATTTTTCCCTCCGGGGCTCCCCCATTTTCCCCCAAAACCCAGGACCCACCCCTGTTTTTTCCCCTTTTCACCAAAAAGGTCTTCCCCCCCCCGGCCCCCACGCCCCTTTTGGGCGGCAAAAAAAACCCCGGCGTCTAAACGGGGGCGTCAAATTTCACCCCTTCCCCCCTTTTCTCACCCCCGGGGAAAATTCCGGCACCGGCCGGGGCGACAGACTTTTCATACAGGCTTCGCTTATATGTCAACCTATTGTCACCGGCTCTTTGGATATTGTAATTTCCCAGACTCGATGTGGCGTTTGCCCGAGGTCAGACAATAAACAATGACCCCGGCCACGTGCTCTTGTCCCCCAACGTCTGTTTGGAGCCAAAAAATTCAGAATAGAAGGGTGGGGTTCACCCCCAATCGAAGACGTCACAAGCTCGGTAGGGGGGTTTCAGCCAGTTTCTTTTTAAAGATCAGTGCGCAAAGGTATTTTTTTAACAATTTTTTAAACTAAATTAAGAACAAGTTTAATAAGTATTAGGACTTCCCAAAGGGCTTTCTTGCTGTGCAAAGCTTTTCAAGGGAAGGCATACGATTAGAAATTGTAAACTCTGAGTTCTTTTTCTATATTTAGCTGAGATCCATATTTTGTCTTCAAAGCAGCCACCGCATTTTGAAAAATCTGTTCCGATTTAAAGATTAGAGAAAGAAAAATATAACATAATTATTCTATAACTTAAAAGTAATTTACTTAAAATATATATTACTTAAAAGTTACATATACAAAATTTAATATACTTATCGTATTAATTTTCACGGTTTATAATTAAGATCGTATTGTAATTTTAGCGTCAAAGTGCACTATTATTGCATTGAATACATTATTATTGTATAAGGGAGGTGGGATAAAAATTATGGTTGAAAAGTGGGTCGCCACTGTTAAAAGTTTGAGAAGCACTGATCTAAGGTATAAAATTTTTTTACTCAAAATTGGAAGTTTGAAAGAAAACCCATGTTTAACCCTTTATCTGCCGCATTATTATTTACTGCAGTTTTTTTCATGTAATATTTTTTTAATCATTACATTGAAAATTAAGAGATATACATAAACATAATACACAACTTTGGGAAATTTAATCCATTAGAGCTAATTAATTAATTAAAGATATTCGACTGCAAAATTAATTATACACACTGTTCTCTTAAAATAAATAGTCAAAGCGTTTTCTAAGGTCTTCATTAACATACAAAAAAAAATAAGACACTTACCTTTTGACATTAACTATTTTTTCGGAACAAAAATGACAATCTTTGCAATCCGCTGAAAACACCGTTAACTGAAACGTCATTTCTAATATAAATCTATTCGCCTCTTTCCCGTTAAAATACTCATCATAGAACCCGTGCTGCCATATATCATGGAAGAGTGGATTTAAAAGACTATTCCTGCTAAGTATCGTCAGAGTATTTCTAAAAATGATTATTCTATGTAGTTTTAAATTGAGTGGTACTTATAAGTACTGTCGGTAGATAAAGGGTAAAAAAAACTTATTTTTTACCGGTGTTATTTCAAAAGATTGTACACAATTAGTCCTGAAATGTATTGTTAATATTCAAGCTTTGAAATATAAACTAATATTTAAGCAATGCGTTCACATTTCGTTATTTGCAAGCATTTAGGCTTAACTGCAATAAACTCTCCGGCCTGTGAGAGACACTTGCGAAAGAAACCTGTGGCCCTTTTGGTACGGACGCGTTTGCACCCTTCATCCCGAAAAGGGTTAAATAATTTAAAGTATGCATTTTTGGTGTGGGTTGTGTTGAGTGGCCCAGTAAAATTGCAGTGATTTTACAAAAATAAACTTTATTTCAACATAACAAATAATTAAGTTCGAGTATATATATATTCCCTTCGTCGAGGGAACTCAAGACAGAAGAAATGCCAGAAGACATTTCTTCTGACCAATGAAATTCAATAGTTGGTTTTAACAGCCATTAAGATGTAAGAATCGAGAATCCGTTACTATGAGTAAGGATGATCCGATATTATGAATAAAGATCATCCGATGTTATGAATAAGGATCATCCGGTATTACGAAAGTACACTACAAATTACAAAACGTTTTAAATCTTAAAAATGTAGTGAGACGTATATAATATTATCTCGAATCACACTAAAAATCTAATTATTCTGCACAAAGAGATGAATAACCAATATTTTTTCAGAAAAAATCTGAAAGTAAAGTTATTTAATCAAACAATATACAAACAATGTTATTCAAACAATGATACAAAATTGTTCAGATAAATAGTTCGAGGTTACCTTTATTTGTGATTGTGTTAAATTAAAATCGAACTCCGACCACTTTTTAAAGTAGAAAAATGCCGCATGTTTTGATAACATATATTCATTCATCACAAGGTATTGAAATTTAAGGACATAAAACATAAATAAATCATGAGAAATTTCCTAAACTATGCAACTGTAAAAACTTTATAAAGTATCTGTCTATAATTAAACATATAAAAAAAAATGAAGATCGTGAAATGCAAAAAGCAAATACAAATTAGGTTAACACATGTCATGAATGTTTTTTAAGAACTTTTTGTCTATCCTTTACTGCATTTTTTTGGTATAGTTTTTCTAAATAAACATTTGATCATAAATTTCCGAATACATGATAAAAAAAACTTTAATAGGAATGTTCACTTAGTTGTATTTCTAGATATATTGCAGGGGTACTTAACATTTGTTTCTGCTGGGCCGCATACGTATGTCAGACAGCCCGGGGATACAAAGTTGTTATTTTACGCGGGGGAAACATGACGATTGGGGAGGAGAAATGCTTTAAGACTAAATTAACATTGAAAATTTAAAATGTGGAAAATTGATCAAAATATTACAACTCCTGTTTTGCTTTGTTAATTATTACTTTTTATTTTTGTCTCTAACACTAAATCAGAAGTATTTAAGAAACACTCCTTCACAATTTCTACATCATTAAACGTTTTCACATGATTACCAATAATATAATAAACTTCATAGGATGCCTTTCTTACCGTTGTGATATTACCACTGACAAAACACTTTGTTGCTGTTGCAAAGATTATTCAAGGAAACCTATTTATCACCTCTTGAAAGAGATGTTCGAGGAAAAATGTCATTGAATGATTCCTGTTTATTTTTAAATACATCACTTTCATGACAAATTAAATAAATACTGATCCATATTTGTTTTTCACTACAAAACAGTCAATTGTCTTGAACGATATATTTTCTTCGAAAATTTTTCGCTTGCATATGATATAAAGGACAGTTAAAAATTAGTTCCACCCATAAAGTTGTTGCTAATCCAATGTTGTATTTTATCACTAACCGTAACAGTTCCAAATAGAAGAAGAATATCAATTCGTATCCGTATGACACCAACAGCAAAACCAAAATTGATATATTTGATTTCTTGACAATGAATTTCCCACCAAATTTTTAATACAATGTTCTTAAGTAAGTGAATTTCTCAAAACAATGAGCCTTGACCGAGCCATTTAAAAAGGCTCGGTGGGCCGCAGGTTGAGTATCGCTGGTATATTGTAAGCGCCTCGTGAATTTTGATTTTAATCTAGTAATGAGAATTACATCTGAGAAGCATGAAACTGTTCCAATTTCCGCATCATTCCAACGTTGTGTGTTGTGACTAATACCACCTGCCTGACGAAGTCAGATCGAGGCCCGCGAAATTCATCGCGGCTAAGGACTAGAATTCTTACACCTGTCGTTAGCTTTGAGCACCATGCAGGTGACAGTACGATTTTGCTCGGTTCCACCCCAATTTTGAGGGAGGAAACCCTGGGGGTGGTCAGAAGCCTCCCACCTCTCTTCCCCTTCCACCAACCACACGAGAGAACTTTCAGCTCAATAGCTATTTAGAGTACCCCCATGCCGCAAAGGCACTTTACATTTACAAACATCCATGTCTTCTCCTGGATTCGAACCCAGTTCCTATGGGCCAGTCAGCGTCGCTAGCCATTATACCGATTGGGTGACAACATTTCAATGTGATGATTCTTAGCCTTGACAGATTAGACGTACTTTAAACAACGGTCTTTTAAAAGACAAGACTTGGACCCACTACCCTTCTGTTATGAATCTCTATTTCATCATTCAAAGTATCTGTGATTTAATTCTACTAGCATTAAAATCCATGCTTCTTAGCTTAAAGAAATCTGTAAAGATCTGTAAGAAAGTCGGTGTCGGTTTCTTCAGGAGTTACAAATTAGAGTTATAGGGTCCGAAAAATGTTTGCATGATACAAAATTTTGGAAAATATGTTGTATCAAAATAGTCATTTACATCATATTTGATTATTTTCAAAATTATAAGTTTTTCCTTAAATGAAATTTCATTTAAAAAGGAAAATTATATTCGTATGTATGTATTATTGAAATTAATTTCATTGTATTTTTATTTATATTTTGGGGCGGATAGAGGGGTGACGACATATGTTGTATCGATTATATGTATTGTGTTATATCGATGATTTAGCGGTTAGCGCGCCAAAGTTTCGGATTGTTTTGTTTGGTGTTGAATCAAGTCTGTGTGTTGAATACTATCAGTTCCTTATAAATTTTATTGAATTGAAATCTGTTTTTAATGTGAGCTTTTTTTCCTGCATTTATATTTTAATTTTTCAAGGTAAATTTTTTTATTATTTGTACTTTATTGTTACATAAAAGTGTTTCTTATATTACTGTGAATATGGACCTTTCACTAAGACTCCAAATCTCGAAGCTTAATATTTGTACTTTCGTTTCTCTTTGTATGTCTCCTGTCAATTTTGTTTTCAATATCAAAAAATATAGCTGGTGTTCTTTCATGTGAATTTTTTAATTATCTGTATGCGAATTTATATCGCATTTTAATTTTCATATAGTATGATTTTCTTTCCGAAATTTTATTGTTCTTTTGATTAAATTGTGTAATTCTTTCATATTTTTAAATTGAATTCCTTTTCACTTGATGTTGCATTTTTGGATTCTCGACTCTCCGATAATGGAATTGTATTGACCAAATATTATGTTTATACAAATACACTAGTTTTAAAAAGTCTTCGTTTTTCTGTAATAGATGCCCTAATAAGTGCTTATTCTATTTTGTTTTGTTAATGTAACAAAAGCCAAATAATTATGGATTCCTTTTAAATTTTTCAGAAATCAAAGGTTTAACAATGAGGGGACCACACACAAGAAGCTCTCGTTCTTCAAATGCAGGTTCCAGCTCTCCTGGTAAATAGTTTTGATTCTTGATAGCTCTTATTATTGAATGATGCATTATTTCCACAATTATGTATCAATTTATTTTAAGTTTGGAGAAATGAAGATCACATGCAGTTTAACTCAGTGAGACAAAGAATTTAACTGTAATGCATTAAAAGGGAAGTTTCTAAAATTAAATTTTATTTTTGTTGAAAAATGTAAATTTATCAACTAAATTATTATTATTATTATTTACTTTTGTAAAATTTTCATTTGGTGTTTGTGTTTGATGGATTATACACAAATATGTATTTAACTTTCCGCTTATTGGTTCTCTTTAATTCAAATTTATTGTAAACTAAGCTCATAAATCAATGTTCTTGTAGCTTGCATTCTGAAACAATTTAAGTCACTGTTGTATAGAATTATGTGGTAGTAGAGAGTTTTTTAGAATATATTGAAAAACTAATGTATCATCGACTCTTCTTTGAAAAGCTGTACCTTGAGTTTATTGTTTAGTTTCAAAATCTTTAACCTTTAATTAGTATAAACCACATTTTAGATAGTTGATCTACATAAAAATAACAAGATTGCTAGTAATTAAGTAAAATTCAAGTTATTTCTGGGAAATGGAATAGAAGTTTCAGCCTAACCGTAAAATTAACCTAATTTTTGTATCTGGCTGTGACAGTTGTCACTTGAATTTATTGGAAAAGTATTTTAACTTCAGTAGTGTTCATTTTATACTCCTTATATGAAGCAGCTCCCTTTCTCTTTCTGTATATTTGCATAAATATATAAGGAATATTTTATATTCTTATTCATCCATTTAGAAATGAATCATTAACTACCTAACAGTTGAAGTCTTTCTTCATATTTTATGTTGGAAAAAATAATTTAAAAAAAGAAAAGTATACATTTTTTTTATGATTTACTTTTTCCTTTTCTTTTAGTCAAACATTGACGTAGTTGCTAACTGCTGTGGCTTTTCTTTTGCTTTTGTTGAAAGTTGTAGAAACTTCAGAAAATGCTTGAAAATTATGATTTTCTTTTATGAGTTTATCTTACTTCTGGAATAATTTTTTTTTTCTGTTAGCTGTTTTTGTGTTTATTTTTGTCTTTTTTAATTTTATAAATATTGTAAATTGGCATTGCAATGCAAAATAGGAGGTGCGTTATACAGCTGTTCTCTATGAAGATTCAAACCATTGTTCAAACCATGCTGACATTGCTTGCTGGCTAATACCACAATTTATATGAGGAAATATTGGAACTTTCACATGAACAATTTTTTTTTTGTGCTGCTTCCATTTCTGCATTATAATATATTGTATATATAACCTTATTTTGTACATAATAAATGCATTGCCATAAGGATCTAGTAAAAATTTGATGGTGTTATAGAAAAACACAGGAGGCTGAGAATTAAAAAAAAAATACTACAATAAAGAATACCCCTTAAATATAGATGCCTAATGCATTGTTTGCAAGCCATTATTTTCTATCACTGATGGTGATTGATATTACTATCATCAGTACATTGCATGTAAAAAATATAGAGAGAAGCAAACAATGAAAAATTAATCAATTAACCAAAATTTATATATATATACAGTTTTATACAAAAAGAAATATGACAACCATTTTAAATATTAAAGCAGAAAATTTTATATTCAAAATTTGCTATGGAACAAAATCGTCCTCTCTATGTAACAGATTATAGATGAACATTCTTTAGAAATTTGTTTCCTGGTTCAAATACGGTAACAACAAAAAATTCCTGTAATCAGCCAAAATGATTAAGTTTAATTGTGCTGATACCAATAACTTTAAGATAGTTGAAGGAATTCAATCCAATTTCTTTTCTTTGGTCACAGATGGGGATTGTATAGAATCAAAGAGAGTTATTTAATTACAACTTTCTGTCACTGATTCTCTTCCTTTTTTTTTTAAACCTACTTCCTCTCTAAAAACTGAAAACATTTGAAATAATCAACTCTGATTTTTCGGAAACTTTATTTATTAAATTTGTTCAGTTTAACTCAGTACTTTTACCACATGGAAGGTTATTAAATTTCTTTTGTTAGAATAAAAATGACTAGTGCATAAGAAGAATGCTCTTTTATGTTTAAAAATTCTGTATTCATAATTAGATAAAAAAAAAGTTACTCTAAAAAAGTAATAATAACAGTCAAGTATATCAGGGAGAAAGTTGCCCTTGGCCTGTTTTTAAACATTCAGTCAAATATTTTAAGAGAAATAAAATCCTTAGAGTCCGTTCTTTTCATGATTTAGAGTCAACTTCTCTCTCTCTCTTTTTTTGTAATTAGATCAATTACAGCACTGAATCCTCGCTCAATAAAAAAAGAAGGGATAGCAAATAAAATGAAATTTGATTATATAAACTACAGCCCTGGTTCAATGTAACATGTTACTGGAAACCAAAATTCTATGATGCAATCACCATTCTAGAAGTTAGCTTTTAAAGTTTCATTAGTTGAAAGTTTGAAATTCCTCCTGAATATGAATCCTCTGCTGTCTCAATATTCAATAAAGGTTGAGGGATTTCAAGAGATAAAATATCCTCTAAATGCTCAGAAAAATCCTTATGCAAAAACTTCGTTTTTGACTGTAAGCTTGTTTCATTGAAGGAGATTTCACTGTCTTATGCAGATCTGACAAGATTGAAAACTAGTTGAGTTTCTTACGAAGGCAGAAATAATAAATTCTGTTATGATCAAATTGAGCTCATTGCCTTGAAGCTGAAAATTAAGTCCATTCAATTCTGTTAATAAATTGATCATGTGAGCTCATCAGTGTTAAATTATACCAATCTCTATTTGAAACACCTTACTCATTAAAGAAATTGGTTAGAAAATTGAAAAAAAATTCTAGAACCTATTGAGACAGGTGTCTGTAGAAATTCAACAAACCTCTGTGTGTAAAATTATGTGGTTGAATTTTTCATCATTATCCTTACACAATTGCTCAAATGATTAATCATTGGGAGCATTATTACAGATTTTGTTGACAAAAGACATGATATTTTAATGACTGATGCAAACAATTGCTGAGGCTTTTCAGAACTAATTTCTATCTATGAATCATGCAGTGAACAGCTGTGGTATTTGGTAACTCTTTCTTCAAAAGGGAGATGAACTCACAATGTTTCCACAATAAGCATTATATTTACAAGAGTTAGGAATAATTAGTGTTTCTCTCTTTAAAATTAGTTTTTGATGATAATAAAACAAGTAATATAAAAAAAATTAAGTCGATTCTTAGGTCAACAAAGAAAAATTTTATTTTAGTTACTTTTTATCAAATAATTAGAATATATAATGTATACATATGGCAGAATTGCAATATTAAGTGGCAATTAATATTTATTAATTACATTAAAGTATATTGTCTCCCAGAACAATTGTGTATATAAAATTTCAGTTCAACTGAATGCTTTAAAATGTGAAAGAAGCCAACTTTACTGTATCTGTAATTCTTTAAATTATTAGTTTCAGTCAATTCATTATAATTAAATTATTGTATTGTCACCCAAAACAATCATGTATATAAAATTTCAGCTCAAATGAGCACTTTAAAATGTATTTTATTAACAATTGAAAATTTGAACACGATATATATAGGGAGATTGTGAATTAATAGTAGGAATTTAAAAAGATTCACCTCTCTTTAGTATATGCGATCCAGTTTCTTACAAAATGAGGATCTTGAATAATTTTTTCTTGCTTTACAAACCAGATCTATACTAAATGTAAAGCCTCATTAGTACTTGTCAAGGTAGATTTATCAACCTGAAAAGAAAATTCAGTGGGTATCAAAAGTTCATATAAAGAAGCTTCAATATTGTTAGCCATCTCAACAATCCATCGTCATATTATGTTGTTACTTAATGAGACAATTTTTATTACACTGAATGTAGAAAGATGGTGCAAAACTGTTTCTAAAACTTCTTTGACAGCTGGTAGTTTCAGCTGTATGCTAATGGTGCCTCTTTAGCAGTTAATTTTGAAACATTGTATGAAGATTTCAAAAGACTGTCAAATTTTTTGTTAAGGTTGCTAGTAATCCTGAGACAGGTGATGCCTTCATAAATTTGTCCTTGATGTGCATGAAAAATGTCACATCTTTGTTTGTAAGGATGAATTTTCTGCAAATGAGACAACTTCATTACCTCATTAGATAACACTTTGTTGCAAAGTAAACAAAAGGGTAATTGCATGTTCAGGGAAGGAACAGATCTGAACACCAAGGGAGTGAAATTGTGTTGACATCACACTTATTTTTATTAATTGACTTTGTTGGTGGCAGCATATATGTATGATGAGGCACAAAGATTATTTTTCCAAATTCTTTGATGATCATAATAAAGAACTAAGCACATGTGCCTACCCGACAGGCCAAATAAACAATGAAAATTTGGTGAACTGAGGAATGGAGGGAGTGGCAAGTAATGCAAGAAACATGGATCAAATAAAACATACATATTAAAAGAATTCACATTGCATCTGCTGTGCTGATTGGGATCAGAGCAAAAATCATTATGTCAAATTGTTCATCTTATCTAGAATACAAACTCAGCTCACCATTTTTAAAATTACTTAAGGGAAGCCATTCCCTAATTTTGATTTATTGGTGGTGTAAACTGGGTATTCAATTTATAAATTTTTGGTAGTTTTAAAATTTTCAAATGCGCCAGAACATGGTTATTGCCCCTTGATGTAACTGGTATTTATATGAAATTTTTAATATCATTTGCAATTTCAATGCTTCTATCATTTTCAGTGTATTATTTTTAAAATTAAAAAGATGGTGATAAATTTGTTATTGGTGTTCCTACAAGATGCTTAAAAAATTATTTTCTTAATACATAGAATAGGTGGGTTACATTATTCTGTCCAGGTTGTAAATATCCCTTAAAGACATTCTGTTTCTTGCTTATCTAAAGGTTATTTTGTGTATTGGTTTCACTATCATAAAAAAGTGATAAACCTGACTTGTGCATATTTTTAGAGTGAAATAGCAATCTAAACAAGTGGAAATTACTTAGTACAAAATTATTCAATTTGTAGATGGAAGTAAAAAATTAAATTACTCAAGAGTGTCTAGTTGAATATTGGCACTAGTTGTTTCACCTAGCAATATCTAAACAGAGCTTATTTTACAGTTTTAAAAAATACATAATCGAACTTCCACTTAACACTTAAGGCATTATTAATACAGAAATAGAAATTTTTTGTTTTAAGGAATTCTCTGTATTCTTTCTTGGCCTGGAACAAATTTCACCTACACCAGATTTTTCATTTTGGTGACTATTCAATAAAAAAGGAATATAAAATATTTAAAAAAGGGGTACATACTTATAATTCATAACCAATACACAAATGTGTTATCATTCTTGTCTAACTGTATTTCATTGGCATCATTTCTTTACTCCAACCATAAGTGAATTTTATAACATTAAAAAAAGATCATCCTGATGTTTCAAACCACATTCCTGTACATTTACTCCTTTATCTGCAGAAGGTATACAAATTATATCCCCTTACTGTCACTAAAGTATAGTTTCATTCTGTGATTTTTCTCACAAATTATTTTTGTAAGTAAAAGACCTTTTAAAGTATCTATCTATATATGCATATTATGGTTTCTTCTGTTTTAGGCAAATCCTAAATTTTTTGCATAGCACATTTTAATCAGCATAGCAAATTTTGATTCTGATAAAAACAATTTAGTTGAAAGAGATGCTATATATGTCAGTGATGAGGACGGGGGTAATTAAAGTAATATTTGGTGAATTATTTCGTGTACCCAGCTAAACAAAGAATGTATCAGATTTTGTACTGATATGAACTAAATAAAACAAAAAATGAAATATGAACCAACTGATTTCTATCCCACATGCCTGAACAATGAGGAGGAAATTTGATTTTATGAAGGGAATTCAAATTCCTTTTATTTTGATACTGAAACATGAACAACAAAGTGCTAGATAGTTTTTAAAGTTATTTATTCTTGCTTAGTTACCAAAGAGTAAATAATAAAATAGTTTGTTTTATTAATGTACTGATAAAATTGGTCAGTACTTACAATTAGTGTCATCAGCAAAATTGGCACTGTGCAAATCGGGCTTTGATATTAAACCAACAAAGATTCTGATGTTTTATATGAAAAAAAAAAACAATCAGTCAGATTTTGGTAAAAAAAAAGGGCACTTTGACTGTGGTGATGCTAATATGTAAGTACCAAGTGGTCTATAGTTAATTTCTACTTGTTATTGTGTTTGATTTTATGATCCCAAACTGATTAGTGCCCAATATTCAGTGTAGGTACTAAATGCATTTACTTGCCTGGTTTCATCTGGAACTTATTTCAAATTAAATATTATAGTTTTGTATTAGAATATCTCTTCTTTTTTTATTCACATGTTCTTTGAATTCATAGAATAAAACCCTTAATGAATTAAACATTACAGAGTTACTACATTTGTACATGTTCAGAAAAAAACAAATTGATTGAATTTAAAAAACCAGTTTTATTTTATGGTAAATTAATGTTCAGAGAGTAATATTTTCTAATTTTATTAGCAGACATTAAAATAAAGGATCTTTGGTTATATTTCAGTGCAAGTGTTTATTTATATATATATATATATACGTATTCAAAATAATAAGTTAAATAAATGCTGAAAATTAAAAATTCGAAATCTTTTTTGATCATGTATGTATTGTGAATTTGAGGCATTAATATAAATTCAAACCTAATTTCTTGTAGAAAATGGTTGCTTATCGTTTGCCAATCGTTTCATCATTAATATTTTAAGTGTATTTAAAATTTCATACAACAGTGTACAACTAATTTTTTATTATTATTCATGAATGGATCAATATTAGATTGTACTTTGCCTTCAGTTATATTATTAGATTCACTTTTATTAATATTATTATTGCTCACTACAAATTTATCATTTGGCTGAGGATTGTAGTAGCATATACATAAAAGAGTTGGGATTTTTTTAAACATTTCTTTACAGCAAGACACTTCAATATAATACACCTGTCTAAAGTGGAAATTGAGAGCAAGAATTTCACCTATAAAATATGAATTTATTTAACATGAAATTTAGAATCCTTTAAAACTTAAGATATTAAAGAAGAAAAAATATTTTTAATGGGGGAAAAAATTGAGTCTGTTTCATAATTCATTTCATATTCCTTGTCCTATGAAGTGGTAATACACATGGGTGACAAAATAATACGAACACCTATGAAAGAGGAGAAATGCTTTATTAATAGGGAGTTGGACCCCCTTTGACTGAATTACAGACTATGCGCCGTGGGATGGACGCATAGAGGTCATGAACAACTTTTAATGGAATATGAAGCCATTCTTCGTGGAGAGCCGGTCTCTAATGCGAAATCGTAGATGGTGGGGGAATCGAGCGAGAGTTTTGACTCCAAATATCCCCACAAATATTTAAATCAGGTGACTGGGGAGCCAAGAAAGATGACCTACGCCCCTCATGCTCTGCAAACCATTCTTGCGCGATTTTAGCTCTGTGGATAGGAGCGCTTGTCGTCTTGATAAAATGGGCATTCTCCGGAAATAAAGTCTGGACAAATGGATGCACCTGATCCCCAGGATATCGACATAGTGGACAGCTTGAACCTTGCCATGCAGAGTAACAAGTGGCCCAAGACCACGCCAAAGATATCCCCCATACCATAAGAGACCCACCTCCATGCTTCACAGTCAGCATGATGCATTCAGAGCAAATGCTTCTTTGGGTGTTCTCCACACATAAACTCGTCCGTGGTCTGGAATAGGAGAACGTTGATTCATCCGACCAGATGACTTGTTGCCACTGTTGTGGGGTCCACTGTCTGTGTGTTCTACACCACTGGCGCCGCTGTAAAGCATGACGCGTGTTACCAAAGGTTTACGACTGCAACTCTTCCATACAAGTTCGAAGCATGCAGTTCCCTTTGGACAGTTCTTAGCTGAAATAGGGTTCAAGATGACTATTCACCCCAGACGTTATTTGGGATAGCATTGCTTAGCCGGGCCACTATGCGGTTAAGACTCTTTATCCCTCTCGGTAGCTTTTTTCCGTCCACTGTTGTGCTTGCCAGACGCCACATTCCCGCACTTCTTGTATGCTGTCATAACGGCAGATACAGTACTTCTTGCACGCCCCAAATAATTAGCTGTTTCGCCACCGAGCAACCAGCGACCTCATTCCAACAATCATACCTTTTTCAACTCTGACAGGTCCGGCCATTATTGCGTTTTCATAAATTACAAGACGCCGTGCAACACCTATTGCAGCTGTTGAGCTGATACATTACCTTCGAATCCGCTAGGGCGCGGACTGCAACGCAAAATGACATGCGCGCTGTGCATCTTTGAAATGGGCCATGCCATTTTCGCGGTGTTCGTATTATATTGTCACCCATCTGTATACTTAAAAGGTAATAATTATATGCATGCAAAAGTTATCTTATAAATTACTAAAATCACTAATAAACTTTTAAATTTCTTGTGTATGTTTCATTTATATTTATAATTACATTCTGGTTAGTTATTTCAATTGTAATAACTATTTTTATCCTTGATTAATTATCCTGTGTTTTTGCTATTATATATTAACTGATGTATAAAATTTTTTTTGTATATTTTTTCTTAAATTTTGGGCTATGTTATAATCTGCTGTAAATCTGATTGTTCTACCCTGTGTATAAAAGAATTCTTTATTACACTTAATTATCTTCATTTTTCAGCACAACAACAACAAAATCCCAATTTGGATAGTGACAGTTCTGAAGTCATGCCTCCACCATCATCTTCACCCCTACATGATAACATGGGGGACTACCATTTTTCATCACCTCCAGAGCCAACAAATCAGGGTGGTAGGTATCAGTTGATTTATTTTTGTATATATATATATCTTTATTAAAATTAATATTTTTGTCATTATCTCAATAAACAAAAAAATTATGAACATAAAATCATATGCCACACAAAATAATCAGTTTTAAGAGAACTGGAGCTATTTTTGTTGCATAATTTTAAAAATTAATTATTTTATTTAACATTAATTATTGTTATATGCTGTGTATTCAAGAAAACTGTGATCTATTTAAAATTATATCATGTATGATACTGTAAACTTTCCATTGGTAAATGTGAAGCTTAAAGGTATTTAACCATATATTGAAAATTTGGTATTTTTAATCATATAAAAAAAATGGGGGATTTATTAACTTTTTTCCGTGATTTCAGTCTTATTTTTAGGCTGTGCTGATTGTAAAATTTTAAACTGATTGTGGAAAAAATTTACTGTTCTATATTTTTAAAATTTATCTTGTAATGTAACAAATTGTGGCAGCTTTAATTTATAGCTATTCATAAGAGACATTTATTATATCATTCATATACAATTGCATATTTTCTGTCTATTACACTTCGTGCATAAAATGTTTTTTTAACTTGGAAAACTCTAAATGAGAAATCAAGTAAATGTTGCTCAAAATTAAATAATTTGTTGAGGTTGATAACCAGTCAAATGTAAACAAAACAGCAGAACTGTATTTTTGGAAAATATTTTCCTTAAGAAAAATTATATTCTATTAAAAAAACGCTTGCCCTATAGGCAAAATGAATATCATTAGAAATTATTCAATAACAGTTATAAGCACTTCATATCAGCATTTTATACTGACTACCTAATTCTCACATATTTTGGCCATTGATTATGGCTATAAGTAACTATGTTTGTGTGCTACTTTCTATATTTGCAGCAGTTTTGATCTTCTGAAATTGAAATACACTTTTGAAGATTTACATTGTATGTTTTACTTTTTGAAGCATGTGTATCTTATATAAAGCAGATGTATTTTATCCATTTGTCTCTATTTATATATATCTTGTTGTGTTCTCTAATTTTGATGAAGGTCCATTGTAAAACTTGTTTCATTTAAGTATAATAAACAATGTAACAATATAAAATATATTAAGAACACTTCCAGTTCTTGAGAACCGAGGGACATTAAATCAACTGTAGTATTTATTTTTTATATACTTGCTCAAAAGGTTTGCTTAGTTTTTTTCATTTCAGAAAGAAATCCTTTCAGGAAAATTATTAGTTTAAAATTCTTTGTAACTAAGCAAAGATTTATTGTGTAAAAGCCACTAAGAAATTCACTGTCAAAAGAATTTAGCTTAAAATATACTTTATTTTTCAATAGTTTTCAATGTTGCTTGGGAATATTAATAATGAAATGCCAAAATTTACATAGAGCACTATTTTAAAAGTAAGATATGCAATTTATAAAATTAAAAAAAGTTCAATCTACAGCACAGTGAATACTTATATAGTATTTTTACTGCAATGATGATAAACGTTTTTTAAATACTAATTCTGATAAATTGATGTCAGTATTCCTACATAACCTATGCATGAGTTTTAGCTATATTTGACTAGTAGTATAGCTATATTTATTAGTGTTTGGTTTTGTATGTTTCAATACAAAGTGTAATGCTGATGTTTCACTTTCGATTCAGCATTATCTAAATTTCTAAAAATGAGTATAAGGAATTTTTTTGAAAGAAATGTATAAAACAAGGGAGTATAGTTTATTCTTATTGCTAACAAAAAGCATTAAAGAAACTAATAAGAAAATACAAATGTTTGTTGTGTGTCAGTCGCATGTATGATTGTGTAAGCTTAAAGACTAGGGTTTGCAAAAGGCAGACAGTAGAAAATGTGGAAGAGGAAAACGTAGTATAATAAATACAGGGGAAGGGCATGTCATAATCTTAGATCATATCCGGCTTAATTTTTTTTTTTAAAAAAACTGCTATGTTAAATTTGTTCCAATGAAATTTCTCTACCCTACTTCATAAATTTTTATAAGTAAGTTAAAACGTAATTAAAATCTAGGCTGTATTTGTTGGAGCATTTATGCAATAATTTTTTTTGCTTTGTAAGTAAGAAAATATAGCCCTCGTGCAGCTTTATAGTGCAACATAAATCAACTCCCTCGGTAAGAAAATGTTTGAACAGCACATACAGGGTTGTAATACTCAATTATTCTGCAATGAAATCAAATGATTTAAAAGAAATGATTTTTTTTTTTAAAAATAGGTTTATAAAATTGGTTGTTTTTCTCTTTATTAGAATGTGTGTGTGTATATATATTATGAATTTGATTTTCATTCAAAATTTGTTTCACTTGGTATATTATTTTTCAAAATACTAAATTGATTTTATTTGCAGCATTCAGTGAACTGGATATGAGCTCACCATTATGTTATGGCACACCTAGTTCTCATAGCACTACTGGTCGCTCTGTTGGGTAAGTCTTGTATATAGTTTTAAAATCTAAACTTTTAACTATGGTGTTTTCATGTAATTGAACTTGAACCAAGCTGGTGCTTGCTTGTTTTAGTAATCATATTAGTGAAAATTGCCAAAGTTACAGAACATCAAATTCTGTCATCTTAATGTAAGTGCTTTATGATCTCACATGTCAGATTCAGCTTTGTTTGCTCACTGTTGTCCACATATCTTATTTTGTGGATATCAATGCACCCCCCCTTTGCATGATTACATTTTTAAAAAAAAAATTACTGTTGGAAAATTTATAATTAATCCATATAACAAAAGTATAATCTACTTTGACTGCTGACTTTGAACAAGAAACTCAAGACTCTGGTCAATTTAGAATCTGGTGTTAAAGCCCAATACTGCCTTAGTCATATATGGTGAATTTATTTGATGCTGAAATCAAGTAACAGAAAATAAATAATTGTTTTGCGGAACCAGTTTGTAAATCATCTTCAAGAAAAATTGCTTGCTGTGCATAGAGTGACTGATGCACATTAAATCTGTTAAAAGTTAAAGACTTCCCATTGGCAAGTCATGGAATATAGAGGGTGCTGCCATTATCTTTTGATCATGGTTCAAAATTACAAGATCCATTGTCAATAGCCCTCATGTTGCTTAAGAATGCGAAGTAAATTAAAATCGATCTAGCAACTGAGAAAAATCGCCAAATTTCATTAATGTAGTTGTAATGATGCAATTGTACCCAGTTTCTCAAGGGGACAATCACAATAATTATGACTTTTTACGTAACGCAATATTTATTAAAAATGTTTTTTTTATCCCTTTACATTTCAAAATACATTTATAACAAGCAAATTATTAAGTATATTATCACGTATTCAATGTTTTACTATATCTTTGCATTTTTTTTTAGATAATTTTTTTTCTATTTAAAAGATGTGTCTTTGTTCTATAGAAGGGGCACACCAATACGTCAACGACATGATATTCAAAATGAGAGAAGAACACGACAAGTAAATGTTGGTGCCGAAAATGTGAGTTCCATTTTTAGCTTCCATTTCATATATCTGAGAATATTGTAACCTTGAATACACTCTATTTCCTTCAAATTACTGATATATGATATGCAATCAATTTAATTAAAGATAAACTTCTTAAATAGTTATTGGCAATAGTTTTTCAAAATCTGTGTGTGTGTGTGTGTGTGTGTGTGTGTGTGTGTGTGTGTGTGTGTGTGTGTGTGTGTGTGTGTGTGTGTGTGTGTGTGTGTGTGTGTGTGTGTGTGTGTGTGTGTGTGTGTGTGTGTGTGTGTGTGTGTGTGTGTGTGTGTGTGTGGTGTGTGTGTGTGTGTTGTGTGTGTGTGTGAGTTGTTGTGTGTGTGTGTGTGTGTGTGTGTTGTGAAATGCACAAATAGAAATAAATGTTCAAAAGTTTGATTGCATGCTAAGTTTTTGTACCAAGAAATACGAATTATGACAATTAAGGAGAAAAGGTAAATTCTTCCCAAAATGATTTACCTTATAAATCTAATAAGGTGACCATCAGTAAAGATGTGGAAGTGAAACAGCCTGCTGTTATATATTTCTTTATCTTATTCCTTGAAACATATGTTTTACTGTGTTGTTATTTTAACTATTAGTAACTTCAATCTAATCAAAAAGGCTTGAATAAGTAAAAGTTTTTGAGTGATGAGTTAAGAATTTATTATTCACACTTTTGAAATATTATAAGTATTTCTGGGGGGAAAAACAATTGGTTTGAAACTATACTGAATACCTTTATCAGTGTAAATATTTTTGAAAAAGATATTTCTTGGCTAAATTTTTTGGCATTGAAATTATATTATTATTTTTTATTTGGCCAATAAATGGAATTAAAAATTACTTTCATTAATTGCAAATGGAATTAATAATTACTTTCATTAATTAGAAATTAAATTAGTTGGTACTCGGTAAAAAAAAACTGTACTGGGGAAACTTAAAACATTTTTTTTTTAAAATACTTATAAATGATGAGCTTATTTTTTTGTTTATAGTTGTAAGAAAACAGACTGAGGGCTTTTCCCCCCTTTCTATCAAATGCATAATTTAAGAGAGATATATATTGATACAAATTTCATGTAAAGAATGTTAAAATAGTGTAAATAATTTATATCTTGATGTAAAATACTTTAATATTACTTTCTTTTGTATGTATTTCATGCTAAAATTATAATATTTGCAAGCAATGCCGATCCTTAAATTATAATGGCAATTCAATGGAAACTTGGCGATATAGCCAATTTTGCAGTATTTTTGACGAGTTGGGGACCACATGGATGCTTCTGGAAATTACTGTAGAAATCTACTAATATCACAATTGTTAAATCTACTTGGATTTGCTGCGAGTGCTAGTCAAGAAGTAATTCTTTAATTAGATTGATATACTTCAATCCAGTTAAAGAATTACTTTTTGAGGTTGAAAAATTTTAACGAAAAGGTAACATTCTTATGCTGCATCAGACACGAGACCAGACTAGACTGATGTAGAACACAAGTATATTCTATTTATATGTATCACCACCTTGTGGCAGAAATAAACAACATTTATGCAAATGAGAAACATTTTTCATTGATTTATGCAAATGAGTCTGCTCATATTTACCCTAGGTAGCACGCATGAGGAAAAAAAGAAATTAAATTTATTCAATAATTGGATGAATGAATAATTAAATTAATTTCCAATAATGATCTATGACATAAGTGGATTTTACAAGAAAAATCCATGTAGATTATAAATAAGGAGTGGTTCGCCGAAACAGTAATAGTATTGTCTTGACCAGCAATTAGTTATTACTTCAGTTGTTGAATAGGACAAATGTGTGCTTGTGAATAATCTTTAACATGTTTGTATTTCTAGATACTGATAGTTGTGTCTGAGTGCTGTAGAAGGTGTGAAGATCTTCTGGGATTTCTTTTTTGCTAATTTTACTGTTGTATCCTGCATTTCTAAGGATTTTTTCGACAATAAATTTTCTACTGGAGACCTGTCTTGCTCTTTGAGACTATTAGCATTAAATCCTTGTATCTTGATCTACAGAACAATATATTCTAACAAACACCTTATTAAACGACTATTGTAGAAAATTGGTTCACTCAACCTCTATCTCAGATTTGGAAGTAAAAGATGCATGATGTTCAAGAAGCATAGTTAAAAACAAGAGTAGTGAGAAAAATATAAGTCTCATAAAATATTTATGCATAGTAGAAAAATAAATGCACGTTATAACCTTTCATCTGACTGTTTCAATTCATGTATGTTAACAATCTTAATAATTGTTTAGACACAATTATACAATGGAATATTTTATATCATTGTAATTATGTATCACAATTTTCATACTTTTTTAATGCAAAGCTTATGTTTCTTAGAGTGATCCAGTTATGTCAGACCCAACTGCTGTTGCCAGTGATAACAATGCTGGACCTCAATTAGTAATTTGGGGTACTGATGTTGAAGTCACTAAATGTCAAAGCAAGTTCAAGCATTTTATTCAAGAGTATACTGATTTGAATATTGAAACGGATGAATTGATGGAAAATGTAGATTTTGAGCGACCCTTTTACATGCAAAAACTAGAAGAAGTATGTTATTTTTATTAATTATTATTTATTTTCATAAACTTTTAATGTGACAATCATACTCGATGGAAATTTTTATTAATTTATTGTAAATGTTTGTGTGTGTTTATATACTTCAAATTATAAAAAGTCGTAATCTGTTTAGTTTCTGTTGGTTTTAATCTGTTTAGTTTCTTATCCAAAGCCATTTCTGTTTCTTCTTTTTAGTGTGTGTGTGCATTATACAAAAATAATTAATTTGTTCAATTGAAATTGAATAATACATTTTATTGATTAACTTAGCGGCGTAACAGCCCAGGAGGGCCACAGCTTACTGTGCTCAACTCAGCATACGGGATCTTGGGCCCTGAGGTGCATGAACAGATGTTCTGGTCAGGTGGTCAGTCTGACGCGATTTTATTGATTAATGTATTTCTAAATATATGAACATCCTGTTTTCATATTTTTAGCTACCTAAACTTTCTGAATCCAAAATTTCATTTTATGTATAATAGTTACTTACTGAATTGTATATTAATTACCTTTTAAAGAGATTCTTTGAAAATCCATTAAATGATACTTTTAGGATGACATATTTCATTTACTTAAAAATTATTTTGTCATATCACATAATTCTGTTCAGCTAGGTATATTTATGAATGAGAATAGGAGAATGGGAAGAAATTTTTATTATTACATTGGTTCATTGAATTCAGTGAGAATAAGTACCCTGTTTGAAGTTCTTAACCCTTTAATGTGCTGCTGGTATCTCTCCGAAACCACCATTTTCTAAAAAATACCTCTAAACGCGCAGTGGTATTTGAATGAAACCAATGGTTCTACTGATATCTTTTATCTTTCATAGAAGAAACTAGATGTCAGCACTTTACAAAAAACTCTTCTTTCTGTGAGAAAAATGCATAATTTTAAAAACCTTTTTTGAACACTCTCAAAAAAAGTTTCTTTAGCAAATATAAACAGATAAATATTCAAAGTAAGTTATGTACATTTTTGCTGCATATGCTGTTCATAGCATAACTAATTTATCATTTTGGTAGCGCTCACGCGTAAGAGATATGAGATATTCCCCCTTGTTTTTCTTTTTTTCTGACTCAGGCAGTGAAGTAACTAATAATTTATGGGGGTTTTGCCATTGCTTTGGGGGATGTTTTTCTCATCTCATTTACGTTCTTTTTATACTGCAGGGAGGTCTTTTTTTTTTTTTTTTTTTGGATGGTGAATAATATATGTTCTAACATAGCGAATACTATTTCTTTTAATATTATTTTTGCTTACCTCTTTCAATTATTTTTATCAGTATTATTGCATGTTTTAATAATAAAGAAACAATGAAAAACTGGCTATTGAAGTTGATTTCAATCTCTTATAGTTATATTTTGTAATATTTAACATTTAAAATGTAATTCTAATACTTAATATTGCATGTTTTAGTAAATTTATTACAAAATGTTTAAAGAATAATCTTACAAATCTGATCCAAATCATATATTGTTCATCCGAGAATTACATGGTGGTACTCCTATGAAACCACCTCCCCCCTCAGGGGGAATGTACTGTAATATTTTTTAAAGGTATTTTCTCTGTTCTTAGGTTCTATACATAGCATTTATTAATTTTATTTTGAAAAATTCAGCGAATGTATTGTTCCGCACATCAAAGGGTTAAAACATACTATTCTTTCACATTTTTGTTAATTTTACGGGCTTCACAAGTTTCTGCTTTATAGATATAATTTTTTTTATTTCGAATAGGGCTACAGGTTGCTATTTAACCATTAAAGACCTACTTGCTGGGACTTGTTTGTAAAAAAAAATTTGTTATCGAACTACTGCTTACTGTAATGAAATTTAACATGCATGTTACTTTTGTTGAGCTAAGAAAAGGATTCTATGGAAATCGACTTCTATAGGGGGAGGCAATCTTTTGTGACATATTGATAAAAAAAATATATGTTTTCAAACTACTGGACCTACAGTTAATGAAATTTGGTACGTATGTCTCTGTTGAATTGAACGGGTCTTACAGAAATTCATTCTTGAAGGTGGTTACTGGAATTTAAAAAAATTCCATTTTTGATCTATGAGGTTTAGACTTAATATTTGGCAAGCATGTTTATTTTATTCAGTGGATATCCACTAAAAATGGGTTTTGTGGAAATCCACTTGGGAGGCGGTTACACTACATTAAAAGATAATTCTACTTCAATTTTGGAAATTATTATTTGAAAGTTCTGTCCTTTTTAAATCAAGAAATATAAGAATATTTTCCAATACAATCGAATTCTTGATGCTAAGATATCAATAATTGATATATATTTATAAATAGTATATATTCATATAACATCATGAATACACAACAAAGTGGGCGGTTAGCGGCTAGTCTGTTCTCTAAAAACAAGATCGTGAAATGTGTATTTGGTTATTCTGAGCAAAAGTAAATAATAAAATTAGTTCAAAACAAAAATACAATTTGAAAAATTGGAGTAGGATCCAGATTTCTATATTAATAATAAACCAGTATCAGGTCATTCTAACTGACAAATTTATACTAGGAAACAGTGCTGATTTAAGCTCATTTCAAGGCCTGGGCACAGAAGATCTACGAGCCCCCTTCGCGCTGGTGGATTGAAATTTATTACCAGATAACCTGGTTAAGTCCAGCTTATCCAGGCGCTCGCTCCAAGCTCCTAATGGATAAACCGGCACTGTTAGAAAACAGTTGTATTTATAACTTGTTGGAAGTAAATTTATAATTTCTGGCTGCCAAATACAATTTGGTAGTGAAAACATTATGGTCATAAGTAAAGCTATATTTCACGATAAAAATCTCGTTAAAAATAGACTATAGAAACAATATTGTGGACACTAAAGAAATGAAACAAAGGCATATTGGATTTTGTATCCTGGTCATTAATTCAGTGTTGTAATAACATAAGAAAATGATCTTCCATATATTTATATTTCATTTTCCAATTTAAATATTGTTTCAAAGAAAGTAAATAAAATTTTTTTTTAATAAATGACTTTATATTGATTTATAATTTGCTTAGTTTTATTCCTGTAGTTGCTCAACTAGAATAATTTTAAATTTTATACAGTCAAGTAATTGATGCATTAAACACACATTAATCCCTAAAGAGGTTTGTGTTTTTTTATACAATAAGGATTTTTATTTTAAACAAACTGTACATTTAATAAATGATCATTAAATTTATTCTGTTGAGACTCAACATTTTACTTCTTACGTGTGTCTAACCTATTTCAGGTGCACTTTGATGAAACTTCAAAAAAAATTTGTTAAATACATATAGCAATGTTTCTAGTTTTTGAAAATCAGGAAAAATATTCTTGAAACATAATATAAAATTATAAATCTTTTTAAAAAATATATTTGTATTGACAAAAAAGTTCCATAAATTTTTGGAGAATGATGGGATGCTAGAAAGTAATGGAGTGTGTCATGTGACTCAATTTTTATTTCTCATTTATAGTACAACTTAATCCTATAGTCCCCCTCAACCATGATTGTGATTTCATAAAAATATACATGGCCCAAATGTATTCAAACTACAAGAGCAAAAATTTGTGTTAAAGCATTTATAATTATTATACAGTTAATTCATAGTTTTTAATATATGTGTGTCCAAATTAAATATGAATTTATCTCCTTCCCTTTTTTTGTTTGAAATAATTTTATACTTTTTTTTTAGATCTTTACAATTGAAGAGCCATTCTTGAATGTAAATTGTGCTCACCTGAACAGATTTGACTCTGATTTGTATCGTCAGTTAGTTAGCTATCCACAAGAAGTTATTCCTTATTTTGATATGGCTGTAAATGAAATATATTTTGAACGCTATCCAGATAGTCAATTACCCCATCAAATACAAGTTCGTCCTTTTAATGCTGAAAAAACTAAGAATTTACGACTTTTAAGTCCAGAAGGTAAAAATCTTTTTTTATGTACATATTAGTTATACAGAAAGCTTTTTATCTGATATATATTATAGCAATTTTTTACATCTTGCAGCTGATTTATTTATTTTTTTCTCTCGATTTGAAAGTTTACTTAAATAATATTTTTGAAAACATGAATATATATTGTAAAAACAACAAAATACCTATTTTAGATATTTTAAATCTGTAATTCATTGGGAATTTAGTTATATGTACAATTTTTTTTGAAAAATATTATTTATCAGTTTGTTAAATTATTATTCATAATTAAAATTAAATCATGTGAAATGTCTTTACACAACAACTCAAGCCAGTGTTTTTATTCACCTTCTTGCACCCTTTAAACTTTTTAAAAATTTTCACAATTAAAAAAGTTTAAAGGAAATTGTTATATACATGTGAATAAAAATTTGTCCAAACTTTCTAATTCATGTAAAAATAAAAGAGGAAAAATGATTCAATATTTTCTTTAAACCAATTTCTGCATCAACATTAAAATATATTGAAATGAAGAATGTTTTTTCAAAGTTAGAAGTACTCAATTATTCATCTTGCTAATGTTGGGGAGTGGTCCCTATGTGTTTTTCTCTCAGGAAACCAGATGAGGTTGTTGACAAAACACCTTTTATTTTCTCTCTCGGTTGCTCGGGGCTTATGTTGGAACACTGCAATGGGCATTGTAATTCCATGCTCTCACTCATCTGATCTCTCGCACACACACACACTAAAAAAACTCTGACTCTCGTTTTGCTTAATACACTTAATCACTGCCAGGCAGCCCCCACTGTGCATGCTCAAACAGCTATATAATGCATTTTGTATTAGTCATTATTTGAATCATTAACGAATAAAATATAAATCTATTTAGCTAGAAGAAGCAATTACTTTGCTCTTAAGTTAAAGATGTAGCTGTTTAAAATTTTTATTGTTTTCATTACATTGTAAAGTTTGATGCTTGCATACTGAATTTAACGTAAAATGATAACCTCATTAAAAGAGAAAAAATAATAATGTTTTTAGTAATTTTTTTAGGTGTGAAATTCCTTTTAATGAGATAAGTACCTCATAAAATGATTAAAATTTCTGTTCTTAGTCATAATTGAATTCTTACAGAGAGTATATCTGCTCTTCTTTTACTAAAAAAATTTTAAAAAAGATAAAAAAATTTTTTGTTAAAACAATTACAGTAATATAAGAATTTTCTTAATTGCTTTATTAATGTGGTTATCCTTAGATAAAATTACTTTAGATGGTCACATTTGTCATTTATCTAATGTAAATCAATAAATAAATACTCAAATTTTTGTAGCAATATTTCTTTTAACAAATATTTTCTTTTTATGCAGATATTGATCGCCTCATAACTATTAGTGGTATGGTTATTCGAACATCCAATCTCATCCCTGAGATGCGAGAGGCATTTTTCACTTGTAATGTTTGTTTTGAAACTATCACTGTTGAATTAGATCGTGGACGTATAGCTGAACCAAATGTTTGTAGAAATTGTAACACAAACTATACTTTTGGTCTCAATCACAATCGATCCCAGTTCACTGATAAGCAAATGATCAAGATTCAGGAATCCCCAGGTAAAACACTTATTATATTTCTTTAATAAATTTTTGATTAATTAACTCTTATATGGCGTGGTGAAGCCAAATGATAAAGAAGGGACAGGCGGGAAGGGGTTCTTTACTAAGTCCACTAGTTATTAAAAACCGCGTTTATTAGACAAAACAAACACATTTCATACATAACTAGAGAACTAACAGTTGTTATAGAATTGAAAGGGATGGGAACTTTAGCTCATCGTCCTTACAGTTCGAGCAGCCATCACTGAAGATTGTTCTGTTAAGCTGAAGGGCCGTGAAAGTCTCTTTACTGTTAATATGGAAGAGTCTAAATAACAGAGTTTACAATCTCCCCTATGGATCGACGACGTCCCAGCGAGCCAAGTCTGAATTAGCTATTGTAGCATTTGTTGAGGGATGAATGTTTCTGTTGGAAATGGCAGTTGATGGGCTTTGGAACATGTGTATTTGTATTGATATGGACATAACTTTTTGAAATTAGGCCTCTTTTAGAAGTGGAGCTATAGGAGAAGTGTCCATGTCTTTTAAAAGATGTTAAAAACAGAAGTATGAGGTAAGTAGCTATGGGTTCAGATGGATTGAGTAAGACTTGCTATAACATAAGAAGTGGGTGATTTTTGTGTGAGAATTAAATATGAGCCGTCGGCGGCATGAACTTGGAAGTTCCCGTTCTAACTTGCATTACTGATGGGATCTTGGTGATGCTGAACTTTTATCTCAGGAGAATAATAGACTGGACGACGATTTTTGTCATATTGCTTTGGACTGGTGTTTGTTTCTATTCTTTCTACGTATGTCTTGTTAATAGTTGCAAATCATTTTTAAAATAGGGGTGTTATTTAGGCCACAAAATTCTCATTGTGAGCGATGCTTTTGGGAAATCTTGCACCACGTATTGTCTACAGTTAAATTCAATACTCTTCGGAAAGTAGGTAAGCAGGGTGTGACCTGTAGTGTCTGAACAGTTGCAGCTTATTCATGGCGAAACAAATGACTAGAAGTTTGGAATACTTAATTAAGTGTCGTCTCCGGCCAGTATTCAAGAGTCAGGAGTTTAAGGTCTCTGTTTTCTCTCTACTGGATTAGACTGTGGTGAATAAACTGGTATTAAGTTTTGGCTTATTTTTAGCGTGAAGCAAAATCTGTTGTAGAACAGCACTGACAAAACTGTGTTCCGTTGTCGCGATAATGTGTCTTGGTATGCCATGGCGCATGAAAAGCTCTATGAAAGAAGTTGTAGCACATTGGCGTGCACTGGCGAAAGGGCAAAATAACTCAACCACTTTGTGGCACAATCCTCAACAATGAATATCCATTGTTACACAAGATCAGTTTGAGGCAATGGCCCAAATAAATCAATAGAATGACTTCAAATCTCTGTGAGTAGACTGAAGTTCCTAGAAACAAACCAACAGGCTTTTGGTTTTAGCCTTAAAAGCAGGCACATTCTGGACATTTCTTAATATAATCCGGGTATGTACTTTTTCATGCCTGTCCAATAATATGGATTTTCGCGATTTCTGGAATGTTCCATCTTCTCCCATAATGTCAGCCATGGGATCATTATGATGCCTTTGCATTATCAATTCCGCGTTCAGCAGTTGGAATGACTGAGCTTCTGCGGAATCAGCATCAGGAACATAGCGATATAAAACACCTTGATTAATCAAAATCTCACGTTCAGTCAATTTGCATATTCTTCAGTTTTCAGAGGATTCAAAACTGGCCGATGATTTTTAATTATCATCTTTAAGCTAACGGCGTAATCCTTACAACTTTGTGTTGGCATATCAGCTATGCCGTGATATTGTGGCTTCTCAAAAGATTCTTCTTGAGTAACTGGGGATAACATGTCTGCAGCGGCTATTTGCTTTACCAGGTATACTGTACTTTCAGGTTGAAAGATTGGATTTCAAGTGCCACATCTAGCCGTCGTCCGGTTGGAGACTTGAGGTTTAGAAACTGTTCAGAGGTTGGTGGTCGGATGCCGGTTATTTCTGTTCCTTCAATATATACAAATTTCTTCAAACCCATACCACAGCAAAGGGGCTTCCCTCTCTGTGGTGGAATAGTGCGTTCTCCTGCTGGAATTAGCGGTGACTAGCATATTCTATAGGGCGTTCCTCAGATCGCTTCTTCTTGATAAAACTGCTCCAAAGGGCATAATTGCTTGCGTCTGTTGAATAATATGGCTGAGTACCATCTGCTGGTTTTAACACAGGAGGTGTTGTAAAGACAGTTTTAAGGGGTTTTGAAATGCATTTTGTTGGTCAATCCCCATTGCCATTGGACTTTTCTTTGTAAGATAACTTGGTGGGCGTGAAATCTTTTAAAATCTTGAATATATCTTGAAACCAGAACAAGTTTGCAGGAAAGATTGGCAGTTCTTTGACATTTTAGGTGGAATATATCCAGTATAGAGGCTGCTTTTCTGGATCAGCACCTATTCCTTTTTGTGGAATCAAAATCCAAGATATTTAACTTTCGAGAAGAGGCAAAATGGTACTTTTCTCTATTTGCTTTAAGTTTTGAAAGTAAGAGTTTCAAAATAGCTTTAAGATCAAACATGTGTTTTCAAAAGTTTCTGACAAAACAATTATATGCGTCTAGATAAAGATGCTAGAATGTCTTCAGACCATTACAAAATGGTTCATCAGTCTTTGAAGCGTAGCAGGTCGTTAGCAAACCATATGGCATCCGTAAAGTAGCGGTGATTACCAAGGACATACAAATGCTGTCTTGTCTTGATCTTTTAACATGCACTTGGTGATATCCTGCTTGCAGATCTAATGTAGACATGAAGAGTGAGTTTTGCTTGATGTAACCAAATCATCCATTCTGGGCAGTGGATATGTATCTGCAACTCTTATTTCATTTAACTTTCTTATGGCGAAAATCAATACAGAGGCAAAATGTTCCATTTGGTTTTTAATATAAAGAATGCGACTGGAGAAGCATACGAGATTCATTCTTTCTATTATGCCTTCGCGAAGTCTATCGATTTCTTGTTTTAATATTTCTTTCTTGGAGATTCATCCTATAAGGTGGCACTGCCACTGGAAGATGATCTCTTGTATTTATCACGATGTTCAATAAATGGGTAGGCTCTCCCCTGGTTGAAAGCATTCTTCTATATTTTTCCAATAGTGAATTTATTTATTTCCGTTGTTTTAAGTGAAAGATGAGTACCTTCATTTTCCCGAAGTTGACAAGGATGTGGTTCAGTATTAACAGTGAGAAGAGCATTGATGTTGGGAAACTTTCTCAAAATTATATTTTTCTGTGGGATGTTTCAGTGAAATACCACTGTTTTCTTTTGGATATCTAGAGCGATCCCTGCAGCTGTTAAAAAGTCAATGCCTAGAAGTGTTCTGTTGTCTTTTAGCATTTTTCAAAACTATTAGCTCTGTGGAAATGACTTTTCCTTGAATACCAATGTCTACAGAAGTTGTCAGTATTTCTGTGGTTTCGCATTCACGACCATCAGCTAGAGTCATCTGCATAGTTTTTCTTCAAATTCTATCCTTTTTTTGTTTTAAGTAAATGATACAATTTTTCACAGCCACTGAATGTGTAGCACCAGTATACGGCACAAGCTGCTGCTTCTGTATTACAAATGAAAATCTAAATAATACTAATGGGATTATTTTTCACTGGAGAAACTATAAAAGTTTGATTGATTTAGACTTGATGACAAGGTATCATCTTTTTATTAGAACTGGGTTGCAAGTGTCTTGATCGAATGATTCCGGAGCACCACATCCATAATAAGATACAGGTTCTGTCTTCTTTTGTATCAGCGATTTTCTTTTTCAGGTATTTCTGTCATTTGAAAATTGGGATTCAGCCTACTGTTGCACAGAGACCCCAGTTTCCATACTTTGACTGGGGAAACCTGACAGAGAATGTTCATGTGACAGCAACTTAGGATTTCGTGTATAGTTACTTCTCCAGGGACTGGACTTCATTTCTTTTTGTTTCCAACTAAAGTTTTTGTTTCTATTTTTATTTTGCATGTTTTTAACTTCTTCATATGAATCTAGCTTATCCACAAGTTGTAGAGGATTGTTCCAATTACACCACTGGTCCAAAAAGTGATCTTTGTAATCTTGATGTGTTTTCTTTTTAATTTGATCTGCCATAATCAAATCTTTCAATTCTTCAAAGCGTGGTAACTTTTGGATTCTTTGAGCCACCATCAAAATATGTTTGCAAGTCAAAAATAGAAGTCACGCCAGGTTTTTTATACAGGATCTTTGGTGTGCTGGGAAAGCATATGCCAGGTACTGCACTTAATTTAAAGCGTTTTGGTAAATTTGTTTGGCTTTATAGTCTTGAGCATCAACAACAGATTCTTTGCGATTAAATTTGAAACTTCGATGGTAAAAAGACCAACAAAGTACACCACCCACTGTGGAACTGGAATAAAAATGTTAATTGCCTTTCGAAGGGTCTAGAAAAATTGTTACATCAGTTGTTTTTGGATCAAAAATCGGAAGTAGCCGCCTGGAGTTCTAACTTTGGCATGTTGAGTCTGCAGAAGACACCGAAGCGCAGAGTTTGTAGTTTTTAGAAGTATCAGTTGTAGTCCCCGAAGTTTTTGCAGTTCAAATATTAAGTTGGTTTTCCTTATCTCTTTTCAATTTCGCAATTAGAGCTCTTTTCTATCACTAATATCTGATTAAGCATTCTTTTAGTAAAATCTACGCAAGCAACCTTCACTTTTAAGATCATGACTTTTATGTCAAAATTTGAAATTGTCTGGTATTGATATGTCTAAGCGTTTCCGCCAATTCAAGAGGTCCTGCCTAGACCTTTTTCTTCTAAATAGGCCATGTCATTGAAATGTCACTTGAAATTAATTACAAATTTATTCTTTAAATTAAATTTAGCCAAATATTGTATTTAATTAATAATACAGCATTATACCACATAAAATAATATCTTAATTTGTTACAATGTCACGATTGAAAAAGTTTTCTTGAATCACAACACATAAAATGTTCGACCATAAAAACATGCATAGAACTCAAATTATTTGTTGAGCGTTTCATTTACAACCTTGAATTGTCTTTTTTTCTATTTTATTTATTTTAAACTACGCTGCATAAATATCTCATCATGGTTTCAAAATGAATCATAATACCCAAAATTAATTCTAGCAAAGAAGAGAAAGGAAATGGATAAATATTCTTTTTCTTTTTAAACACTGAATATTTTATGCAGCTGAGGGAATCCTAAGTAATGCATTTTTCACCACCAAAATTACATAAAATGATTTTATCAAAAAGCACATAACAAAACAAAAAGAAGTTTCAGAGCATTATGCTTTTGAACAAAGATTATAATCATTTAAAAAAAAAAGAGAATACATATATAAATATATTGTTTCAATTTCTCACTTTAAACTTTTAAAAACAACGTTATACGCATTAGCTTAAAACAAAGTCAGCATATATTTAAAGAACATGGAATATAATGTAAACTGTATATTATACTACTGTTTAACTTAAATGACATTTTCTTAAAATAAGAAAAGATTTCTTAATTCAATGAGAACAGTTTATATAATTTGCACAGGAATGTACAGAAATGTTTTTAATACTGAACAATGAGACAATACTTTAAGAATTTAACTAAATTCTTTCGGATATTAATCCAATTTGCGCGGGCATGCAATAATGAAGCAGTATTAAGTATATACTTAAAGAAAATTCAAGATAAAAAACTTTGCCTGTTCTACGGTGAGAACTGAATAATTAAACCACATATAAGTTGAACAACATTAGTGCTGTTAACCTGAAAATTAATACCGAACAGCGACGAAACTTCTACCAGCTATTACACTTTGAAGTCAAATTATGATGTGGTGGCCAAATGATGGGGACGGATGGGGAAGGGTTCTTTACTAAGTCCACTAGTTATTAAAACACGTTTATTAGACAAAACAAACACATTTACTTACATAACTAGAGAGAACGCTAACAGTTGACATTGAATTGAAGAGGTCGGGCGCATGCTCATACGTCATACAGTTCGAAAACTTGGCCATCACTGAAGATTGTTCTACTTGTTAAGCTAGAGAAGCGCCGAAAGTCTCTTTCTGTTAATGGAAAGTCTAAATACTTGAGTTACACTCTTAAGATGTTACTTTATATTTTAATCATTTTTATATTTTAGTTTAATTCATTATATAAAATTATATACTCTAATAAATATATTTAAAAAATTAAGGTAAATCTATAATTTTGTTTTGTAAATATTTTTTTAAAATTCTTATTACTTTCATCAATTCTGTAATAAAAACTGCATAACAAAAACCATTGTTGTCATATGGTATATTTTATTCTTAGGATTATCCTATGTACTCATAGCTAAATAAATGCATGTAGGCTGTCATTTAGTTTTTAAAAATGCATTATAAGAATTTTTCATGAAGTTAAAAATTTATGTAAAAAGTAGAATTTTGTTATTAACACAATTAATCAATTCCAAACAACTGTTCGTATCAGTATATTAACTTCTCTATAATCTAATTCACTCACCCACGTATACTGCAAATGTTACTTGATACAAATAAGTTCTATTTATTTTGTATTTTGTCGGGGGTTCCATATTTCAAAGCATATTGTATGTGCTGTTTTAAACTCACTAATTAAAAGGGTTTATTTTTTTTATAGATGACATGCCACCTGGACAGACTCCTCATACTGTTATACTCTATGCACATAATGATTTGGTTGACTCTGTACAACCAGGTGATCGGTTAGTAAAATTTTTATTGTGTAATGAAATAAATAACGGTTTTACATATTCAAAAATATATACATATTAAGTTCACGTCAAATTCATTCTTAAATGCATCATAAATTAATATTAAAAAATAGCAGTTTTAATTATTGATGAAAATGTGTGTGTATTAAATATTTCATTTTGTGGAACTTCTTAACGGGCTTTTTTTAATCAAGTTTAAGATCCAAAACATCTAACATTAAGAGCAAGGATTGTCCCAATTAATATTTTTTTTATTTCATTAATTTAAAAAAGGTTATGAGCCCCACTTTCTTTCAGATCTTTAAAGATTTCTCTTAGCTAAGAAGCACATATTTTAATACTGGTAGAATTAAATCACGAATACTTTATTGATTAAATAGAGATTCATAAAAGAAGGGTAGCGAGTCCAAGTCTTGTCTTTTAAAAAAACTGTTGTTTAATGTACATCGAAACTGTCAAGGCATGTCAATCATCAAGTTGGAATGTTGCCACCCAACCGGTATAGTAGTTAGCGACGCTGACTGGCCCATAGGGACTGGGTTCAAATCCCGAAGAAGACATGGATGTTTGTAAATGTATAGTGCCTTTGTGGCATGGGGGTACTCTAGATAACTGTTGAGCTGAAAGTCCCCTTGTGAGGTTTATGGAAGGAGAAGAGAGATGGGAGAGCCCTGACCATACCCAGGGTGTTCTCCCTCAAAATTGGGGTGGAACCGAGTAAAATTCTACTGTCACCTGCATGGTGCTCAAAGCTAAGGCCAATGACAGGCGTAAAAATCTAGCCCTTAGCTGCGATGAAATTCAGGGACCTTGATCTGATGTTACTGTCGATTAGGTGGCATAAGCGACAACAAGAAGGTTATTTTACGTACATCGAAACATTTTTTTTTCTTCTTATGTGTGAGTTTTTAATTTACAATACCTTTGTGAGTAATTAGCTTGAATACTTTTTAGAAATAAACCATTTTTTAAATCTTAGCCAGTATTTGTCAAGTATATTTTTATATGCTACTGCCATATTTTTATGTTTAAAAAATTAGGCTTAGAAGGTAAATTGTTTCTTGTGTTGTTCATTTTTGTAAATATTTTATTTTTTTACAGGTAGTTAATTTTTATATGCTACAATTTAAATCAATAAAAATACTATCTAGCTTGTAATATTTTCTAGAAATTATCAATAACATTGTCAGAAGCAAGTTTCTGAGAATTTTCAGAATGTGTTTTATATTTTATATAAAAACTAGCTGGTACACTTATGTTTTCAGTTTGCATGGAGGAATTGGAAAGGAAGGGGGGAAAACAATAGACTGAAGGGGAAAAATATATATTTTTTTTTATGTGTTAAATTTAAGAGAATTGCAAATTAAACCCAAAAAAGAGGGGGTAGCTTATCTCTCCTCAACAAAAAATCACATTTGCCAAATTTAAAATCTGTAAGTCTAATAGTTGAAAAGAGATTTTTTTTTAAAACCTATAATGCCCCTGTAACATCCATGTGGATTGACTTTTGAAAACCTCCTTATCAGATATCTGCTCAGTAAAAGTTATATGCTTTCTATATAAATTTCAAGTTTATAGATTAAGTTATTCATAAAAGAGAATTTTTTTTCATATAAAATTCCCTTGCAACCCCTCTTGGATGTCAATTTTCATAAAACCCTCTCTTAGAGGTTCTCTACTCCGTGAAAGAAATATGCCAGCTATATTTCAAGTCTTGGTTTAATAGTTTGAATAACAGAATTCTCTTTTGTCTATAACAAACACCCCTCACAACTTCCTTGGGGTTCAATTTTCATAAAAGCCTTTGTTTGCTTGATTCTCTACTCCTTGAAAGGAATTGTTGGCTTGGTTCACTACTCCTTGAAAGGAATATACCAGCCAAATTTCAAATCTGCAGGTCTAATAGTTAAGAAATGTGAATATTTATCTATAACAGCACTTAACCCTTTGTGGGTTTGGCAAAACCCTTTCTTAACAGATCTCTACTCCATGAAAGGACCATGCCTACCAAATTTCTAGTCTGAAGGTCTAATGGTTCAAAAAATGGGAATATTTTTCTATAATGGTGCTTAATCCCTCGTAACTACCCTTGGTTATCAATTTTCACAAAGCCATTAATTAGCTGATATTTACTCCATGAAAGAAACATGCATGCCAGATTTCAAGTCTGTAAATCTAATAGCTCAAAAACAAGAATAGTTATCCTTAATGCCAATTAACACTAGAACATTCAGAATTTCAATTAAGAATTAAACCTCCGTCAGTGTCATTTCGACACCACAATATAAAATATATGAAATAATTGTAATAACTAAATAATTGCAGAACTACTGTTTAGAAGGGTTTAGTCTTAAGATTTTCTTATATTATTTTGTGTAATTATCATATATTATGACCCTTTATGTTTAAAAAAAACTGACATTGACGTAATGCTTCGCGAAACCTTTTGAACCCCTGCTTTGTCGCATACCTGCCAGGAACATTACTATTATGCGGTATCCATTCTGGGCCATCCCTATTTTTCTGTGTTGTCACCATATAAAATGATTAAAAGTCTAGAAAAATTTCCAAATTCCCTGCAAAAATACAGAAAGGAGAACAAACTAAACAGGCTCCAGTGTCAAATTGACACTGACGGACATTCTAGTGTTAAGCCTTTGCATCACCCCTTGTGGGTCGATTTTCGCAAAACCCGTTTTTAAAGGAACTGTATTCCATAAAGGAATTGGCCTATCAAATTTCAAATCTGTGAGTGGGAGCGAGAGACATTGAATAACTTGAGTCTTTAAATCCAGTTCAATCATAAGATTGAATGACTGTTGGGAATATGACAGAAGACCTCAGTTTAATTGAAAAAGGGTTACAAATATTGCAAAATATAGACTCCCAACAATGAACATGTTTTTTCAACAAAGCAAGGAATAAGAAATTATTTGCATGCTGCAAGGAAATTTTGCAGGAGAAAAAAGTATATATTTGACCCTGCAAACTATTTTGTTATAAAACCTTCTACATCAGAATAACTTTGGTTTGTAATTTTGTACTTGTGTTTCTTAAGATTTTACTAAACTTTTTATTTTCTAAATTATTATTTTCTTCTTCAAACCCAACTAAAAATAATTTAAATGTATTTATACACGAAGTCATACCCTGACTTATATGCTGTTATCACTCAGTCTCAACTATTGCGTAAGTTTGGGACAGAGTGTATAGACTTTGTTTCTGCATTCACTTTGCTTTATATTTTAAAATTTTTGCATTTTGATTTAAATCATGTTTGTAAAAAGCCTTCGAATTAGATAGTCCTTATTTCTTTGGTTACTAAGCCTATTGCTCTAATAGCATCATAGATCAGGAATCCTCCGCTAAGTCTCAGGAGCCGAGACTAGCTAGTACCTCATATGAACTTAATATGGTTTTTGTTATATATGCAAATGGTCAGTCATTCAAATGTAAGTTCATTAATTTCCCCACCACCACCGAGGGGGTATTTTATGTCATGTAATTAGTTGTCACGTAATATACAGTCGAACCTCCAAATTGCAAATTTTTCTATATAGCAAACTTTTTGCTGGAACCAAGGACATTTCACAATTTTCTTTCTTCGTAAAATAACCTCCCTACAGCAAAGTGCATTTTCTATATAATGAACTTTTTCTCTTGTAATTCAATTTTTTTTCTCCATATTTTTGAAGTATTTTTGGACATTTCAAGTTCTTTCTTTTAGCACATTTTTTAATGGTCATAAATCTTGAACTGATCTTATTAGGTGACTAACTCTCACCGAGAGCAATAGCATTCTGGATATTTCGTCCTAGAAGTGCAACCTTTAATCCACATTGTCCAGTTCACTGGAAACATCTTCGATATCCATTTTCACCCTCAGTGGAGTCTCATGCCCTTGAACTAATCTCTGTTCATTTGTAATACTGATCAGTCTAACTGGTAACTTCGTTTCTTGTAGCTTGAAAATGTCAAAACTTAGATGGTTCGAGTATCAAAGAAAAAAACTTAATTCTTCAGGAAGGGGATAAAGACGTCAAGAAACTTTTCTTGCAGTTTTTCTTCCTTTTTTTATAGATTCTTTACAAAATTACTATTGAAGACTACTGGGACACATATGTCCCAGTGGTCAGGACATGGGACATATATGTCCTGGCCCCAAATCAGTGTTTAAAATTTTCCAAAAACTATAGCATTTTAGTTTTAGAAAAGTGTCCCCCACTAGTTTATACCAAAATTGTTTTTTTAAAAAAAAAACTCATCTCAAAAGGGTTAAAGATGCATAAAAAGAAAGTTTTCAATCCCGAAATTTAATTTTGTTTGATTAATCAGACAGTCTGAGCTTTTGAAATACCTGAGGATGTAAAACATAATTCCTGATTGAGCCACTTTTAATTTTTGTTATGAACAAGATTGGCTTAAGAACTTCAAGGAACTTTCCACACTATTACTTGCAGGTAAAAAACACACCTTAGAAGTAATAAGGGTGCTATGTTTTTTTGGGAAAAAATAAAAGGGATTATAAACAATTTTAATTTACCTTTTCGGTACAAAAGATGCAAGTGCATGCATACTGCCAGGGCCAGAGGTTTCTTTCCCCGGGTTACCCCGATTTGGGGGGGGGTAGTTGCCTAAATCCTTTTACAAATTTAAAAAATTTAAAGCTGTTTTTTAAAAACTTTAGATTTTTTAAACAGCATACTTTTTTTTTCATTTACATACTTTATTTACTCAGGTTATTTCTTGGTTAAATTGATTTCTTACATATTTTTGTCTATGATTATGATTTTACATTTGAAAACAAGGATCTCTGCACTGTGCTACATTACAATTCTTGCTTTTATAATAAATCATTTGCTATTTTGGAGGATTTTTGCAGAAATGTGAATGAATGAAAACTAAATTTTATATTGCGATGACCATGGAGAGGTAATTTCTCCTGATATATTCAGCATACAGATATATACAATCAATAAATAATTCTCAAAAAGTTCATAATGTACAGAACAATTAGAATGTATTATTTGCCTCTATTGCTACTCGCATTTTTTCTGCTATTTCAAGTTCAGTTAAACATTTTTAACACTTCGACATTGGAACAGTAAAAAAAAAAATTTCTATAAGATCTAACTATCCATGAAAAACTAGGCTGTAAGCCCAAAACTCTAGCAAAAAAATAAAACTCATACTTGCTATAAACATACCATGTGCTCATTTAAATAGCTGCCAATAAGTATACAATTTGAAATATTCCTTATCCCTGAATCAAAATCTGTGTGCATAGGAGTAATTCTCTCATTTTGAGTAGAAGGTTGAATATATAATAAAGCTGGTATGTATCTCAAATCCTATGAACTTACTATGCCATTTATTGTGAAACAAATTGTGATTTCAAATGTTCCAATTCACTGACTCATATATAATGGCTGAAGGTGAAAGGAAAAAAGCTGTGTCATACATACATGTGCTCTGAGTTTCTGGTATGAGAAGTAGAGCTGTAATTGATATTACTGGATTTAAAATACTGTTATGTGTGTTAAATTTTAGCAATTAGTATTTTTTCCTCTGCTTTTTGTCAAGAAATGTTTTGTGTAATCCTTTAATATATGTATATATATATATATGCTAGTTTTATATAGTTTCAATCTTAATTCATAGAAGATTATGCCATGTTAATATTTCTATGATTATAAAGATATTAATAAGAATCGATCAGTGAAAGGGTTAGAAAAATAAATATTAAAAAGAAGGGTCAACCTTTCTTAGTATGACAAGAGCAAAGCAGTTACATTATCTCCAAAGAAAAATTATGTTTACAAATGAGTAACAATACAATTTGAGAAAAATCATGAATTTATGAGGGCCATCACCCATTAATTCTTTGTGAGGATGTAAAAAATTTTATTAATAATTAATGATCATTCAAAGAAAGTATATGTATTTACTCTTAAAAATAAAAGTGAGATTTTTACATTTTTTAAATAAAAACCTATGTATGATAGAAAGAAAATTATACACTCACTTCCAAAAGTTAAGCACGGAGAGGAAAATGCTAATTTCCGGAAGCCAATCAGAATTGAAAAGGATTCAATTCTCTGCAGAGGTAGATGGAAGTATGCAAATATGTTAGGTAACAGCCAATCGTGCTTTCATGTCAAGAAATATGCAAAAAGGGTAGTCTTATAAGAAGCCAGCTTCACGAAGGGTTACAGGAGTTGATTGTAAGTGCTGATAGAAGGTGTTTAAAACTTTCGTACAATTTGTTTTCAAGACATACATGTTTCTATGACTTCCAGAAAACAAATGGAAGATTCTTAGTGCTGGCGTGCTGTGGGGCGCATTGAAGCAGGACAGTCGATCACAGATGTTGCTTTTTTCTTCGGCGTTCATCATTCTGTGATTTCACGTTTATGGAAACAATTTCAAACCATGCAGACAGTTGTCCAAAGACCCGTAGGAGGTCGCCCAAGGGTTGCAACCCCCGCGGAAGCTCGATATATTGCTATTGTAGCAAGTTTGTTATCTAATTGAACCAAACTCAAATATTATTTCTACATTGTAAGTATAAGTACTTAATATTGAACACATGAGAAGAATAATGTAAAGGAAACAAAAGCTAGACTAGTAGCTCATAAAGATAAGCTAAGACCAAGTACTGATTTTAATTAAGTCTTTGCTCCACTAGTAAATTTTATTTGAAAATTTTTATTTCTTTTGTTGGTGTATGGAGCCATACTCAAAGAGATGTAAAATAGGTGCTTATTTATAATGAACATGTGATAAAAGAATGTGAAGATTATATTTGTGTATATTAAATAAGAGTATTTGTGCTCTGCATCAAAATGGCAGAAAGTGGAACTTAAAATTTATTTAAATTTATTAATTATGGAGTATCACCCAAATGAACTATGTGGTAGTTTGTGTACTAAAAAGGATTATATGTTGATGACTGTCAGTCACTAAAATGCAAGTTATTAGTTTTCTTTCCTCCTCTGCTGAACTTAAAACATTTTACTGATGTGCCCAGTAATATTGGTTTCACATAGCATATATTTGTAAATTTGTAATTGTAAAAGCAGTAGTGATTTAAATAAGTCTTAAATTTCATCATTAAAATCTTTATTTTAAAAATGCTTGGTGTATCTGTTTTAGAAAGTATGCACAACAATACAACAGTTCTAAATCACACCCAAATTTTTATCATAGGACTAGTTGACATATAATGTATCTATGACTCGGAGGTGGATTCCACTCTGCTCACAATTTTGATTGGTATTACAGGCAAGTGTTCAGGACATGTCATTATGGCAGAGATTGCATGCTGTTATTATTGCTAAATGCATAATGATGTCATTGCAGTGGACAGTAAAATCAAACACATGACACAGCAATGCTACATTAGTACCGCACCATCTTGCAGGGAATTACAAGAAAGCGTCAATTATGCTTTGTTCATCAGAATATATACCACCAGGTTGTAATATGTTCTTAAGAAAATCTGCTTTATGATTACTTGTCAGTCTGAATATGGTTTGTGCTCTGATGACACATGGTATGAATGCAGCTGACAATCAAATAATTCCAAATTTTGAATTTGGAACTACAAGTGCTAGTAATATCAGTATGTGCAATTTTGATTTGAAGTTATGTGCCATTTGTGTGAATTTGTATCAATATGAAAAAGAAACAAAAAATTCTGAACACAGAATATATAAAGAGCAATACGTATATCAATATTTTATGATTGGGTAAAGTAATAAGGCAATGTGCATAATTGGCAATGAAACAATATCAATCCACAAGGAATACTATATAAAACGTCATGAGACTTAACATTCTCAGAATTACTCCAAATTACAGGAAGTTTACAGATAACATAATATAAATCTTTAAAATGCTGGTTAATATCTTGGCAATCATTTTGTTTGGAAATGTAACTTCGGAGCAAGTGTGAAAACTTTCCACATCAATTTGGGGAACCAATTACTGACAGCAAATTAATCAAGGATTTCAGTAAAGCAACAATACAGAAGAAAGGTACAAAAAATTATTGTTTAAAAAAGTAAATATTGACGAGAAAGCAACTCTCATACCAGGTTTTATTGGACTCTTAATAAAAAACATGGGAAACTGTTTATTGATGGTATACTATCAACAATTGTATGCTTCCAACTATAAAAGAAATGTGCCCAGATAAAGCTAATTTATTTAAAAATATATTATTTTGTCAGCCAACTCTGGGGCTCTAAAAACAGATAATATTGCTGAAAATATATTAAAAATTAGTCTCTCAAAAAAAATTTTACTAATAGAGTTTCTCTTTAGCCCAGTATGAGTCTGATCTTTTAGATACTATTCAGGTGTCACTTTTTATTGGAGGAATACATAAAAATTATAAAGTGTATATAAAACTTAGAATTGATGGGTTACTGTGGGGAAGATATTTTTAAAACTTAAAATGCTATTTAGAAAAACATAGAATATATATCACTATTAGTGGTGACAAAAAAAAGTGTAATTGCTATTTTATCAAATGCTATAGAAAATGATGGTGGTTCAAAGTCATTATATAATCATGTATCATTCATCAATAATCTCCATGAGAAATAATTGAATGTGTTAAAACTTTTTAAATTAGTCATTATGTTAATATACATCATATTATTTGTGCTTACTCATCAGCCATTCTGTAAGCTTATTAAAAAGATAAGAAATTGGATTTGATATGGTTTTTAATATTTGGGGTGAAAAACTGCACAGGGATTATTGATGACTCATAATTTTAAATCTCGGTCAAGTAATGACATCCATGAGTTTGCAATTGTGACTATACTCAGCAATTGTAGTCACAAGAGATATATTATACTGCAGTATACTGGCTTAGCTGTAATTAAGTATTACAGTGATTTTTTTAGCTCTAAGCAATAATCAAAATTTTCTTGTATGAAAGGAAACATTCTCTGGCTGAGTCCTAACACGGAGAGAACATCCTGAACAAGAAGAGGTGTAATAATTATTGACTAATACAGATTTAACTAAAAGTACGAATCAACTTATTTTAAAATTCCAAGAAAACCAACTTTTGCTTGATTTGTTCTCTACTATTATGTCTTTTCATTAAAAATATTGCTTTGTTTAAATCTCAATTTAACAGAAAAATGTTTCATACATTTTAATACATGCTAAACAGTCTGACTGCAGAAATTCATATTTCCAATAGATTTTACCTTTTAAGCTTTGTTTACGTGAAAAATAAATTTTGAGCCTCCTTTTTCAGATTTTGATGCAGTTGCTAACTACCTTAAAATCCAGCATATAATGCGCACTTTTAACACAAAAAAATAAGATCGAAACTGAAAGGTGCTTGTTATATGCCGAGTATAAAAACAATAGCTTTAAAAATAACAAAAGAGATGAGCTTAAAGAAAATTTGACTTCTACATGTATCGAAACATTGTTTATTTAAAAGAAATGACTTGCCTAATGAACTAAAAGAGTTGTAGTTCTAGATTTGTACAATTTTTTCAAAAGTCTCGAATAAATTACTTCAAAACATAAGAGAAATTTATATTAATATTTTTGATTTCTTCTTTTAAAAAAGGGTGTGCGTTATATGGCGAATATACCTAAAAATTAAAAAATTCAGCTTGAAAGTGTAAGTGGGCATTATACGTGGGGTTTTACGGTATATCAAAATTTTTAAATTTCCTTTGTCTTAGGTAGAGAAGTCCTTGACCTCCGAATTTCAAATGGATATTATTGATTTTCAGTATATCCATATTTTGAAAGAAAATTAGTTACATCCATCATTCCTTGAATTTTATCAGCAGTTTTTCCTAATTCAGTATGATTTTATAAATTTATATTTGCTTATGGATTTTTTCCTCTTTTGGGACTACTTATCTATGTGAAAAAAAAAATTCTCAATTAAATGCATGAAAAAATACTTACAGATGCAAGTTAACTGATAAGATCATTTGAAATCACTGCTCATAATACCCATTAATAAGTTTGATCCATAACTGCAAACAATTCTTTATGAAAATTACAGCATTATAATTATGATAAGTTTCATTAATTGTGATTATAATGTTTAATTTCTTTGTGAGTTATCTAGTATGTCACTTATGGTAAGCTTTTTGAGTGAATTTTATATAATTAATTACAACTAAAATATTCAGTTTCATAATGCACGTTAGTTATTGTGTTTCTTATTTGGTTTGTGTAATGTACTTACCTTGTATATTTTATAATGTATATATAATCAATATATATATATTCTGTGTAGCAGTGTGAAACCCCCAATTCACATCGTCCCTTGGGATGATTATTCACACCACAGAAAGTTGTTGTAACCCTTCCCTCTTGTATTTATTAAAGTGCTTACACTTACTAGAGGCGTTGTACCCTTTGAAGCGAGTATAGCTGGCACTATATCCAGCTCTGAACCAAATAATATATATAGCTTATTTAAGTTTGTTTGTTAACTTAAGTAGAAGTTATTATTTGATTTGAATTAATTGACTTATGAAAATTTTTGACAAACCTGCAAGATGCCAAATTGTATTCATCAAACAATGCTGTGCTACCAAGCCAGTGTAAGTCCACAGGCCATAGTTTGGAAACTTTTGACAAAGAGTGGGAAATCTTCAGTTGAGTTTTTTTATACAAGATTTTTACATGAAAATGTTAAGGATATTAAATAATCGAGTAATTATTTTAAATCTATTCAATTGTTATTTGCACAATTTTCCTGAAGTTAATTATTATTTTGTTTTCATATGTATAAAATATAAATAATTTTTTTTAATAGGATTACAGTTACTGGCATTTACAGAGCCACTGCTTCTCGTATAAATCCGAAACAAAGAAATCTAAAAGCAGTTTACAGAACTCATGTTGATGTCATTCATTTTCGTAAAGTAGACTCTAAAAGACTGTATGAGGATATTAGTGATGGGTAAATAGTTTCTTTAAGCATTTGTAAGTTTGCATTATTCGAGATCAGAATGAAATGAAAATTACTAAGAATATATTTGAAATTCCTTTCATTTTAGAGTTGATCTTCGCTTTACACCTGAGCGAATTGAAAAGTTAAAAGAATTATCTCAACTACCAGACATTTATGAACGGCTTGCTAGAGCTTTAGGTTAGTTTTTTCAATTTTAAATGTGTTGAAATTGAATTGTCTTAATATTTTTTGCATAACCAAATATAAATAAAACTGATACATGTTGTGTGATAGAAATTCTTGTTCTTTATAATTATGATTTCATTTTTGATAATCTTTGAAAACTAAGTTATAAAAGCATAGACAAAATTCTGAAAATATACTTTTAACACTTTGTTAAGTTTTATTAGAATTATTTTAAACAACATACATATTTATTTTTTGGGATATTAAATAAGACTTAGTAAAAGAGATAAGCCTAATTAATGAGATCTTTGTAACTGTTGTTGATATTAGCATATTATTATCTGACTTAAATTCTTTTAGAGTTACAAAGATCAAATATTTTTGCTCTATCAAGTCAGTTGTCTGGTTTTTTGTCAAAACTGTTACTTAAAGACGCACCCCACTATAACATGATGGGAAACAGTGATCTTGAAAATACAAGCTGTTATAATGAATACTTTTAATTTAACCTTGAATTGCTGGATTACTCTCTGGCATTGGTCTGTGTTATTATTGAATTATTTTGAGAAAAACTAGAGTTTAAATAATAGAAATAAATTATTTTTGCAATTATGTAAAATTAGAAAGTTTTTTTTTTTGTGCTATAATCATTAGGAAATTCAAATGACCTGAAATTTTCAGAATGAAAAAGAAATATATATGAATTATTCTGGTAAAAGGAACTTCTAAAAATTATGTCTCTTTTACCTCGTTCATTAACTTATGAATGTTACTTTTCTGTAAATAATAAAAAGAAATGCCTCTTTCAAGTAAAAATTGCAGCTATAAGAATTTACAGAGTTATCCTTAAATTTGACAATTAACTATCAAGCTATCTTCACCAAATATAAAAGAGATCAGTAATTATTCTACTTCTGTCATATAAAGTGAAAAACCATTTAGCATAACTCTGTATAGAACAGGGGTGGCGAAGCTTTATTGATCAACATGCCATTTTTTTCTAAAAAAGTGTTTAATGAAGTATAGACTGTGCTGTCAAATAATTTTGACTTGTAATTATTGGGAAAATAATAAAACTATGTACTAACAACACAAAACTCTATTTACTACGAAAAAACAACTTTTGCACTGTATAGTTATAAATGTTTTAGTTATACGTGTAATGTAAGTAAATTAACATTATTGTGACTTCTGTTGTTGCAGATTGGATGACAAATAACTTATATTAGGATTGTAAGATGACACTTTTATTAGAAATACATGCTGAATTGGAGTCATTTGCCAAACGGTTTCAAAGCAGTTAATTATTTTTGTTGTGGTTCACTTTTTTTTGACAAGAGGGTTTGTAATTTGTTTCAAAATACCGTTTTTACAAACAATTTCTGCATACCACTATTCCAGAACATAAAACACTCACCGCTTTGTCACTTTTTCTAATAATGCCATGTTCTCGGTCTACCAAATTTAAAATTCTGTGTTACACTTACTATCTTGCCCTTTTTTTCTTTTGCTGAACTAGCCAAGCAAAATAACAGTTAAAAATCGTAAATATAACACAGATAAACTTAAAAATACAGTTGTGTCAATGAATTTGACTATGCTATGCGGAGACAGACTTTACATCATAAGCAATTGTACTCTACGACATAACTAAGGCAAGACAATAACAAACGAGTGTGCTCCTCGCCACCCCGCAACCAAGTACTTGCGTTAGTTCGTAATACTTTATAGTGAACTTTGAAATTTTGTAATAAAATATTTACCGTTTTGTTCACTAATGTGCCAAAAAAATATTGTGTCACGTGCCTTCAATGGCATGTGACACAATATTTACACTGGTTCGCCATCCCTGGTATAGAAGATGAAATATGAAACTCCTTTTTATACCAAAAAAAATTGATTCACATGAAAAGGAATTGTAAACATGCTGCTTTCTAAAAGATAGCAAATTCAAAATATTATGTTAATTTTGAAAATACTATTTCATTTTTTTCCCCCTGACTGAAAAAAGAAATGATTTCATTTAGTATTCTATTCTATAACATGCCAAGACAGTCTTAATATTTTCAGTGTAATAAAAGAGTTAATTTTTATTTTTTAATATAATTAATTAATTTGCAAAATTAGTAACCAAGAAGAAAAAATCTTCAACATAAAGACTTGGTAATTTATTGCTCTTTGCTAAAATATTGAATAACACGCTATAGAAAAATTGTGAAGGAGATAACTGTGAGCTATATAATGTAATAAATAATGATAATTTAATTATTTCCTACAAATGTAGGGCATATCAAAGAATACAAAGAAATTTTTGGTATAATTTTCACATTCAAAAATAATTAGTTTCTTAGTTCATTTTTTGTGAATTATTCCTCGATAATTCTTTTGTAATGAGTATATGTTGCAGCGTTGTAGATGATTATACTGTTCTAGCAGTCTTATCTCTATGTTAATGTTTTGACATATTCATTTAATTTTATAAAAGTATTCATGTAAAAATCCAATTTTTAAATGTTTATTATTATTTACTAATGAATACTGGAGACAATTTTGTATGTAAGATGTTGTACTTCATTGTTTATTAACTTAAGAATTATATTGTTAATTATTACAATTAGTGTGTATAAAAGTAAAATAAACATTTAAGAAGTACATAAAAATCAAGAAAATCACAAATTAATGACTGGATAATGTAATTTCCTGTTTTATAAATCTGACAGGGATTTTATAGTTTGTATCACAGTTTGTTATACAACAAAAAAAGAGTGCTTATTTTTTCAAATAAAAATTATAATTTCTTTGACTAGACTGAATTGTAGTTTTTCATATGTATTGATATATAGAATTGTTTAAATCATTAAATTTAATTTTGAATGTAGTTTCAGATTATTAATTTCAACATTTATTTTTGCTTTAAGAAAACAGTTTTTAAAAAATTTTTGGAGTTAAAAAAAACTTTTATTCCTTTTAGAAACTTGTTGTTAGTTTGTTCTGTGATTAGTAAGATATAACTTGATAAATAATAATGATATTGATTGTAATTAATGCTCAGACTGTGATATATTGCAATTGTATAATTTTATATTGTATTAAATATTTTACTTTAAATGTGAAATATAGAAATACTTGTAATGCTTTAGTTCTTGCATTTCAGCTCCTAGTATATATGAAAATGAAGATATTAAAAAAGGTATTTTATTGCAACTTTTTGGAGGTACTAAAAAGGATTTTTCTAATAAAAGCAAAGGAAAATTTAGGTAAGTATGGGCAAATAGTGAATATTTGTATGAGTTCTATACTGATAGAGAGAGTACAATAGATGTTAATTTTCTTCTGATCTAAAAACCTAACTTTTACTTTTAGTATATAAAATAAGTTGATATATTCATTCTTAATTTTTGCTTTTAATATTTGGACAAATTGTGTGTATTTTGAAAATATGTTTTAACATTTCATCCTTAATGAAATATTTAAATTTATGGGGGGCACTATTTTAGCTATTAAAAAACTAGTTACACAATAGCATAATGTAATTTAATTGGAATTTGAAAATTAGTAAACATTCTAGTCCATTTTGTGCTTTCAGTTTTTGATTGGGGGAGGGGGTGGTTAGGAGTTTGAAAATGAACATTTTCTAATACATTTCTAAAATATCAATCTGTGTTATTTAACTATAATAATTTTTTATAATATACTTTTTAATGCTATAACATATTTTAAATTAATTGTAAATTTATTGAATTTTCATTATTCAGTATAATTTAAATTTTATCTTATATATCTTGAATCTTTTTCATTTATATGATATTAGGGCAGAAATAAATATATTGCTTTGTGGTGACCCTGGTACTAGTAAGTCACAACTGCTGCAATATGTGTATAATCTTGTGCCTAGAGGGCAATACACTTCAGGTAAAGGATCTAGTGCTGTCGGTCTTACTGCTTATGTTACTCGTGATCCAGAGACAAGACAGCTTTGTTTGCAAACGTAAGTATTTTTCATCCTTTTAAAACTTATGTAGTTGATATTTATAATTGTTTAAATGTATCTGGTGTTCATTTAATATTTTTCAGGGGAGCATTAGTATTGAGTGATAATGGAATTTGTTGTATTGATGAATTTGATAAAATGAGCGATAGCACCCGTTCTATTCTCCATGAAGTTATGGTAAATAATCAAAAAATTACTTTTGAAAATTAGAATATTAATTTTATTAGTTCTATGTAATGTAAGTGAAATGAAATTGATGAGAATTGTGTATGTATTTGGTTCAACTCCTGTCTATTCGTCTCTTGAAATTTTATTGTGTTCATATTTTAAATATTGATATTCTATAATAGGGGTCGGTAACCTATGATACAAGGTGCAATTCTCCGTGGCACTCTGCACTACTTTACAAATTTGTCAATTTATGAATGAATGGAAGTTGATAAATTTGTAATGAACCTTATTTGACAAAAATCTAAAAGATAACTCTTAAAGATAAATTTACAGCTATTTTGCAAATTATTAAATGCCATTGCTGGAGAAATTAAATTTTTTGAAGAGGGAAAATTACATGTACTCTGCTTTCCACTTTTGGCTGTACATATCCAAGTAAAAAATTATTCCTCATATGAAAGATATTTCGAGTCCAGAAAAAACTGTTTAACAACTAATTGTTCAGTATCGTGACATTGAAAGTCACAAGCTATACCCCTGATATTGCAATATGAATATAGAGCAGTGCAAGCACTAGGTTTGTATTAAAGATTTTTTAATGAGAAAGAAGGGAAATATTATATTTTATGTTGTCTATTTTAATAAATATGTTTACAAATACAAATTGCACATAATATGTGTACAATTTTATTTTTATTGAAGAAAGTTATATTTTAAGCTGTTTATTTTTATGAAAAGAAAGATCTGTACATGATGCAAAATTAATATACAATAAAACTGTAAATCTTTATTGTTGACCTCTATTTCCTAACTATGCATACATTATCGCTGGAATCGAATGATTTCAAAAATGTCTTACTGTGTGGCACGCTGAATCAAATTGGTAAATTGGTTTGGCACATTTCAACTAAACGGTTACTGACCCCTGTTCTATAAGAATAAGAAAAATGATATTCCAATCTTATGAGCTGTAATTGAACTTTAACATTGATTTAAGTTTTTTGTATGCTTCTGTAAACTAAATTAAAAGCTGAATAAATTATTTATATATGTGTAATATTTTTCTTTCTTCATTTTGAATAAATTAAATGATGTAATAAGCAAAAAGTAGGGTTTTTTTTTTAAAAAAAAAAGCTTTTCGTTGAGGAAAGGGATTCAGTTTGTAAAACCAGTTTTAGTATTTTATTATAATAATTGTTGGTTCAGGCTAGATTTTTTTCCTCATTGTGCATGAAACATCTTGCAGCATGTGCATATATGTACATATTTTGGGGCAACTGCTGAAATGGTATTAATTGGGGGTTTTTTTTTCCAGGAACAACAAACATTGTCCATTGCTAAAGCTGGTATTATTTGTCAACTAAATGCCCGAACTTCAATTTTAGCTGCTGCTAATCCTGTAGAATCACAATGGAACAAAAATAAGACTATCATTGAAAATATTCAATTACCTCATACACTTCTTTCAAGGTTTGTATGTAAAATGATTAAATGTCTTGTGCTTAATTTTGTACAGTTTAATTTTTTTAAATTCTACCAAAATAATTTTTTCTTGTGATGCTTTAAATAAAATCATAAGTAAAGAAATTTTGTGCATTTGGTAATATATGTTGAAAATTGTTATTGTTTATCAGTTTTGTAATATATAAATGTGATAAAATGGAAAGAATGTAAGTGTTTTGCAGTACACATAAAGCTTAAAATTTTCTTTTAAAAATAATTTTATTAAAAATTTATAATTTAAAGTTTTAAAAGTTCAGACACCAAGAATCAAACTATAAGTGATTTAGTTTTATATTTTATATGATTGTTTGTCAAAACTATTGTTATTAACTTTCATATCCTCTATCTCTCTTTTTATTTATTTCTTAAAATTTCATAAATTATACCAATAACTTTTTTTGTATTTAAGATAAATTTTAAAAAAATCTTTTATCAATAATTTATTTATTTACAATTTGTTAACCAAATTTACTGAAAGTATCTATTTTTTATGCTAAATATATATTGAATTTTTAAATAAAACATTGTTTAAGATTATCACTAATCATTGGATTTAGATTCAGAATAGTATTTAAAAACTGTGATGTACAAATGTTTTTGTATTGTAAAATAACCAAGCAAAACATTTAAAATTTAGGTTATATTTTAATGGCATTCAATTATGTGTTTAAAAATTGTGCTTAATACTCTGCTTCTTAGTGTTCAGTTAATAAATCTATTTTTTAAATTTTCATGCATAAAATGTTTTTCTGAAAAAGAAAAGAAAGATTTATTGTATTTATTGAACTTAATTTAGGTTTGATCTAATCTTTTTAATTTTGGATCCTCAAGATGAAGTATATGATAGGAGACTAGCAAGACATTTAGTTTCTCTATATTATAGAAGTCCGGATGAAGAGCAGGAGGAACTTCTGGTTTGTTCTATTTTGCTATATGTGGATAAATTTTTAAGAATATTATGTTGAAAGGAATTAATATTTTTATTCTTTGGTATTTTTTCTCCCTGTTATGTTTTATGACTGTATCAGAAAAAAGTCTAGTATTTCCTGTTGGAAGATCATATTCAATTTAATAAAGAAAATATGTTTGTTTAGGATACAAGACTTCCAAAATAAAATGGCTAATTACAAAAACTGAAAGTATATTTTCTTTTCCTATCAATAATAAATGCTAATTATTTGAGACAGTGATATAATTTTAAGAACCACAAAAACAAAACTACATAATACGTGTGTAAGCTTCTTATAGAAATTTTGATGCTTGATGTGTTGCTTGATTTATTGTTTTCATTGCAAATGTTAATCTACTGTTTTTTTCCTATGAATTATTATCCTATTATATGTTATACATTGAATATAATTTGTATTCTATCTATAGTTTAGGAAAGTGTTTTGAATTCCATTCTATAAAGATTTAGCTTCCTGGATCAATGTTCTTATTTAAAATATACTTTTCCTTTGAATATTTTTTATACTTGCTTCTAAATTTTGTCATTATAACCAATTGGCAGTTTATTAAGTAATTTTAGTTTTAGATATATTAAGAGTATATTTTTGTGGAAATCTCTTGAAACTTTAACACTTTATCAATCCACATTTTATTATTTGTTCTAATGACTTAAAACTAATTTTTAGTTAAACAGCTACTTTTCATGAGTAACTCTTAAATACACTGCTGGCCACCGTAAATGCAGCACCCTGAAGGAAGCATGCAAATAACATGAAATTTACAACATGCATTAGCGGAGATGAGATATGCAAATTATTAGAATTTCAGAGCAGACACACATCACGCGCATCTGTGGCGCTACCTATTTAAGGCTTGGAGATTTTGATGATTTCAAGTTCAGCAATTGTGTTTTTCTTGTGGTTTTTTTCAAAAAACGATCAGTTATGTCTTGTAGAAAACAGCAATCAGCTTTTGATCTGAGTTCAACAGAGGAAGGATAGTGGCCTACCGAGATTGGGGATTATCTTTCAGGGAAGTCGGTAGTCGTATTGGACGAAACCAAACAACTGTAATGCGGATATGTGACCGTTGGATGCAGGAGGATACGACGGACTGACGTGGTCGATCGCATCCACCTCAATGCACCACTTCATGTGAGGACAGGCAAATTGTGCACATGGCAGTGACGGATTGCTCAGTCACATCACGAACCATAGCACAGCAGTCTGTAACGCATCATTTAGTGTTTGCGCATATCATTCGACGCTGTTTACAGCAGAGTGGTCTGTTCTCAAGATGTTCATTGCATGGTCTACCTTTGACGCAGAACCACAGATGTCTCCACCGCCAATGGTGCGATGAAAGAAGGATGTGTGCTGCAGAATGGAATGAAGTTGTCTTTACTGCGAGTCGCATCTGTCTGCAACACCCCGATGGTGGATTGAAATCTGGGGACACCGTAGAGGGGATGCTGAACAGCTCTGGTCCCCGCACAGGGTATTATGGTATGGGCCCGGGATTGATATCACCGCGACTCCTCTAAATCGCATTGCCAGTATTTTAAACAGCCAGTGCAACATCTCCGAGGGGTTGGGCCCGTTGTCCTTCCTTACCTTCAGGGCTTGACCACAGCCATGTTTCCAACAGGATAACGCGCGACCACCGCGGGCGCATTGTCCAAAGGTTCTTCGCCCAAACACCAGATTGAATTGCTTCTCTGGTCAGCTCGGGTTCTGGGTCTTCACGATAGAAAACATGTGGTCCATGGTTTGCTCACGATTGACCCAGATTACACCCCCAGTTGCCACACCAAATCTACTTTGGCAGCGGTGGAAGCTGCTTGGTCTGCTGTACCCCAAGAACACATCCCAAAATCTCTTTGAATCAATGCCGAGGCGTGTGGCAGCGGTGATCTCCAACAATGGAGGCTACTGATTCTGGCAGGAACCACACTTCACAGAAGTCTATGAATTTAATCATTTGATACTTGGTCAACATGTTATCTACAAAATAAATTTTGTTGCGCTATCTCTTGTCTTTCTTGGTGTTGCATTTACAGTGGCCAGCAGTGTATTATGGGAATAAAACTTATTCATAAATAGAGTTATGCTTTCATTAAATAAGGTCTGATATATAAAAGATTAAACATTAGAAATAGTTAATGTTTACAAAAAGAAATACAAATTTTAGAATTTTACTTTCTGAGAACATTGTTTATTGAACTAGATTTTACATTATTTTAACTATTCATTTATTTTTCCTGAAGGATTTAAGTGTATTGAAAGATTACATAGCCTATGCTCGAACAAACATTCATCCAAAATTAAGTGAAGAAGCATCTCAGGCCTTAATTCAAGCCTATGTTGAAATGCGTAAAATTGGAACAGGTCGTGGGCAAGTTTCGGCTTACCCCAGACAGCTGGAATCTCTAATTCGACTCTCAGAGGCTCATGCCAAAGTCCGCTTCTCAAATGTTGTGGAGCTAATGGATGTTGAGGAAGCCAAAAGGTATTCATTATTTATTTTCTAATTTTTTTAGTCAAGTGCTATATTTCATTGAATCAATTGTTAATCAACTTCTTGTTTCTGCAGATTGCACCGAGAAGCTCTTAAGCAGTCTGCAACAGATCCTTCATCTGGGAAGATTGATATTTCTATCTTGACTACTGGAATGAGTAATACTGCTCGTAGACGTAGAATTGAAATAGGTCAAAATCTTAGAAAAATGTTACAAGCTGGTAGCATAGCAACAAAATCTTTTAATTATGCCAAAGTATTTGAGGAACTCAAGACTCAATCTGATGTTGTAAGTATTATTGACTTTCCTTTCTTTGTTTACAATTGTATTTTACATTAAATAAAAAAACTAGATTTTTTTAAATTATAGATGTATTTGTAACTTATGTACTTATAACATAATATATTGAATGAAATTTACTTCATTTTTGCTAAAAGTTTTTAAAAATTATTTAATGGTTTTAACATTAATTGTCCTGAATGTATGAATTTATATTTACTTTTTTGCAATCAGTATTTTTTAAGAATTCTATCAACAAAATAACAGTCAAGAACTTAATAGAAATTAATTGTTTAATTACAGCACTCTCTCTAACTTAATACAATATTTCTAACCACAAATTCTTGAGAATTAAAAGAAAACCAATTTATTATATGCAACCTGGATGGACATTAAGTCGATCACGATCGACCGGTGGGTCCCCAAGACATTTTGAGGTGACCGCCCTTACTAAAATGTGCATTCTAACAGAAGTATATTTATGGAACTCCGGCTAGACAGGAAAATCGGCTTTTCACAATCGATGCGACTGTATTTACTTAAGCAAATGGTTAGTTAAATAAGTAGGAAGACACACATGAACCTTCATTGTGATGCCAGCCTTAGAAATGAATTTTCCCCACATGCCGATTGAAGCGGAGAATTAAAGCTGGTGATTAGCCCTTCCCGCAATAGCACAGGATTATCTATTGAGACATCATCTCACATCCTGTGCTCTTAGGAGATTGGGTTCTCAAGTTGATGTCAAATCCTGTGATGGCATGGGAACCTTCAGCAAACAAATAGAAGTACATACATTGGTTTCAGATTCACTAGTTCACAAATGTTCGATGCTGGCTGTATTAAATATGTCCATATGCCATGGTCCAGCAGTCATTCATATTTGTTTCAGCATTTAACTTGACTATTTTGTACTTTTTTAGTAAAAATTGTATTCTGTCATATTTTAAAAGGGTATAATGTCAAAAACAATTCTTAAGGAAAGAAAGCATACACTTTTAATACAGAATGGTCACACTTACATCACTGGGTGGACTGCATCACCTTAAAAATATTAGAAGTAGACAGTATCCTGTAAAAGTCCGCCTACCATATACAATACAATTTGTATTAAGAGAAACCTACCTAGTCCATTTTAACCCCTTTGCGACGAGCGGTGCAAATATGAATTTTCAGCTGGAACGTTTTTTAATGATCCCTAGATGACACCCTATGTCCATTATATTGAAATTGAAAGTAGATAGAGTAACCTGACCTTCAATTAGTTTATATTCTGCCTGGATTTGATATTTAGCACATCAACTGAGTGGGGGTAATTGAAAGGTCAACAGACAGCTCAGCTCATAAACTTTCCTCGAGATGAAACATTCCCCTTTCTTATAACTCATCGAATACTTTTTCTTCTTTTTTTTTTACTACAGTGTGCGGTGTTTTAGTGTCATTTCTGCTTAAGATTTTGTTGTTTTTGGATATATTTCGCGTACTTTTCTTATTTCAAAAACCTTGACTTCAGGCTATCATTTGTTTGTTTTGAAGGCATTTTCCTAACCTTAATATGAACAAAAAGGGTGAAAAAGGCCAAAGTGTATAGTCACAAACCGTGTGTAAATAAAAAAAAAACGTTACAAACATTTTACGCTTGCAAATCATACAATGTAGGACTTTGCGTTTCTTCATGCTTCGAGATTTTCCACACTCAATCTTCATTTTAATTTTGCTATTTCTTTTTGTAAATATTCTTTTTCATAATTTTTTTATTAATTTGAATGTGTATTAATGTATTTTGTCAATAAAAATTTTGGAAAACAATGAATAGTGCTTACGAAATTTATTCCCCTTCGTAAATAATATTTTCTTATATAATTTCATGTAAGTTAAAGGAAAAACGTTATTATCAGTTACATTCTAGTTTTAATGTAACTGACAACTTGTGTAATAATCTAAAAGGGTACCAAAAATTACAACGTTAGGACTCATATTTTATTATTTATGCATTTTTTTCTTAAGTTAGGCTTAGTGACAAAAGCGCCCCGTTCTGAAGTGAGTAGTCCTTACGCATTAACCCCGTCCCTAGCGAGCGGCTTGCAGAAAATTGCCCCGTCCTGAAAGGGTTAAGAGAAACCTGCAACAATTATAAAATCTTTACTGGAACCTCCTTTATATTATTGAAGCCAGGTTCAAACATTTTTTTCTCCATATTTTCAATAATAAATTTTGTTGTATTCAATTAAGTATATCTCCTATAAATGGTTTCTCATTTAGGGCTCTACAAAATGTCTTGCATTGAACCTCATGCCATCACAGAGGGTGAACATTATGGTTTTTTAAAACTTTTTACAATTGATTTCTGTATTGGAGATTTTTCTCTTGTGGTTGACTTCACTTCTGGGTGTTATAATATTTTAAAAAATAATAAAATCACTTAAGTGTTGTGCAATTCTCTTATTTTGTGAATTTACTGTAATAAATAGATGAAAGCTGTCATTCCAAATTCAAGAATATCTTAGAGTTGTTTGGCAAAATTTTAAAAACTTAAATTGCTCAAAATTTTCTTCCATTATACTAATTTGAAGTGTTTATACTTTTACTGTTTTATATATTTTAGATGATCACCAGAGATATGTTTGAAGAAGTTTTGAAAGATCTTCAGGATGATGAATTCATTGTAGTTACTGGAAAAAGCACAATTCGATTGTGCTCTTAAAGACTTCTTAATGTATATTATTATAAATACAATTTTCTTTTGTTCACTTTTGTACTGTTTGATATTTTTAAATAAATTTTCATTTAATGATGTTTTTTAAAAAGAAAAGGAGCTTTACTGTGTTATGTAAATGCCTTATAACTGAGTTTACTTGTGAATAAATTGCTTTTTAGAATACAGCATAGTTTTCTTTTTGTGTTTGTTCCCTAAATTTTTCAAAATGTATCCATGTTATTTTTGTTTTCCAAATTTTGCTTTAGGTTATATTATAATACAGTGAAGATCATATGACACAAAACTGAGGGGTGACTGAAGTATTTTTTCGTGGTAAAGGATGTTGCAAATAAAAAAATATATATTCACCAAAATTAAGTTTATTAGTTTTTTATTTAAATAGATATGTGTATATGCTTGTATTTAATAAAAACCGATCAAACATTTACGTAATCTGCTCTCATTTTTTTAATGTTGATAGAGTTAGCAATACCAAAATCTTTAGATCTTCAAGCCCCATCTTCATTTTGAGTGAAATAGAAGTTTGCTTTCTCCCAAAGTTCTTTGCCATTGTGCTTGAAAAAGAAAAATAATGCAAATCAAACTCGATTATTTTTAATCGCATTGCGATTCAAAGCGAACTGATGAAAGATTGGATGTTTTTGTGTGGCCTTTATAGGGATGGAGAGTGAAAGTAGCTCAGATAAACAAAATTGGCTTGTGTCACAGGGTATTTCAAAATGCCAAGTTAACCTTCTTTCTACAAAACATGTGAAACTACCTCTTTTATTTCATACCCTTCTTTAATCTAGGCTACATGGTATTTTGTTCATTCCCAGAAGAGAAATCTTTTCATGTTAACCGATATTTCATCTTAAGCATTTTCTTGTTAAATTTATTTTGTTTTTTAAATTCTTTTCCTCTCCTCAAAGAGAGTTCCTTCATAATTAATGTGGAACATATAATTGGTACACAGTTATTGTAAATTTTCAAATTATGATTCATATTTCTCCAAAGGCTATCTTGAGATGCAGTGTGTTTTATTTCTATTAGGCTTTGTGTGTGTAAAGTCTGAGGTATTAGATGCTGAGTCAGGTAGCATCTTTATGATTGAGGTGTAAATAAATTACCTATTATATCGTTCCGGAGTACTTGTTTTGAATTCTATAATTTGATATGTTTGTAGTACAAATTTTTAAAACAAAACAAATTATTTCGTTTTTTCAATTAAAATTTCTAGTAATTTAAACTTTAAAATTTGATATTTTCAAATAATTATCTTAATTTAATTGTTGCACAGAATGAATCTAGTGCCCTGTATGAAACAGAATTGCGGATAATATTGTTCTATAGAATACTTTGGTACATGTTAGATTTTTCTAATAAAATCTAAGAAAAAGTATTTTGTTCAAATGATCACAGAAGAAACTATGAATGCTAAAGGAATTCCATATAATATACATCCTTACATTTGTGAAATAAATCTGTTTTGATAGTTTTTTTTTAAAAGTTGTGAAGAAAAAAATTTGTTTTCCTCGTATAAGATTTGTTTAAAAAAAAAAAATCTAAAACTGCTTAGTAATATATTAAATTTACATTTTAAGTCTTAAAACTTTTTTGTTAATCTCCTTGGACTAAAAAAAGTGTTTTAAGGAAGGTTTTGTGACTTCATTCAAGAAACATAACTGCTTTTTTAATAGTTCAATTCATTTACAGAAATTTATTGAATCTTATTAATGCTCTTTTAGCACTGGAGGCATATTGTATGAAAATGAGTGTAATACAGTCAATAATTCTGATGAAAAATAAGCAATATTCTATTCTCTCTAAAGTATTTATATTTCCAATGTAGTAAAACTGATTTTACTTACAAGAGAAATTATTTTCAAGATAATCCATTTAGGTTTATTTTTAAAGGTGATATAGAAGTGATTCAGCAGTTACAAAATATCTTCAATTTAGTAGCACTACATTCACTACTTAATATCTGAAATATGGGTCCCCAGAATGTTCTCCCTCAAAAATGGTGTGGAACTGAGCAAAATCATACTGTCACCTGCATGGTGCTCAAAGTTAAGGCTAACGACAAGCATAAAAATCTAGCCCTTAGCTGCAATGAATTTCGTCGGGCCTTGATATGATGTTACTGTCGATCAGGCAGCATAAGTAACAGAAATATGAGCAAATCATATTTTGGTTTATATTTCTTGGGTTTTTTTAAATGCTATAGAAAAGATAACAAATTTCAATTAAAAACTACTGTGAATCTTGCATTTCAAAATGTAAAGTAACTAATATGTGCATTATGTACTGTAAGGTTTTCTTTATGCATGATTATTTCTTGGATTAAAAGTTGAATTTTTTCAACTTGCAGGGATTTTTTATTACTCAAAAATCAACATATTAGTGAAATAATCTTTTATTGGGGCAAAACTACAATATACAATACTGAAGGAAATCAAATACACTTATTTATTCCTTTGTATCAACATTTAATACAAATCATTTGATGAAAATTTGTAACTATACATGAATGAAAGTTTGTACTGAACCTTTGAGAGATCCATTTAAAGCTTTTTCTGAAACATTTCTTCCCTTAATTCGTTAAAAAAGATTTTATAGGTATGAAAATTTTGAACTTCACACAAAATGTTTACCTTAATATTTCCATTTTAAAAGATTTTGATTACTTTATATAATAAAACTTGATTTCAAGCCATTTCAAATAAACTTAACAAACATTTTTTATACTATTCCATAAAATAATTTTTTAAATATAAATATTTTTTTTGTTGAAATAAAATTAAGTTTTATATTTCATTTTCCTGTTGGAAGCAATTAATACAAGTCACTCCAATTTAAATAAGATATTTTGCAATTATTACAGAAAATGAATATTGAAAGGATACATTAGAAATTAATATGGAGATTCAATTGAGAATTTTATCTACTAGTAAATAAGTTCAGTCTTCTAACAATTTATCAAAAAACATTAACACAAAAGTTGATGCTAAAAATAAGATTCCATAAAACCATCTTACCCGTAGATATATACATTTGGTTTTATACATATTACCTTTTTAATGATTTAAAATTAGTTTTGGATGTCTCACAAAAGGGCCTTATATTTTGCAAATTACAATTTTTGTAAAAAAATCATTTTAAGCCAATTGGATGTTTAATAAATTCACTTAAGACTAATCTTTACATTGAAAAAAAATTTTAATAAATGGAGGAGGGTGTCATTTATTACAAATTTGCAACAAAATTTTGCTAAAAGTAATGTTTTTATTCAAAATAAATACAATGGAGCGTTTGCAAACACCTAAAATTGTGAAACCCCAGTATTGCCAAATATACTTTCCACGGATAAGCTACTTAGAAATTTAAAATTCATAAAATAGCTTAAATTTACTAATAAAATGGTAACTTCATAAATGTAATTAAAAAAAAGTCAATGAAAAGAGAAGTTAGTTATCTAAATGTTGGAAAAAAATGGGCTTTTAAAAATTTTAACTCTGCACATGAAATTGGGATCTTTTATTTTTATTTATTTATTTTTCTTCAGTTTAAATTACACTGAGAAAAAAGTTGTTAACCTCACATTAGTTCCATGTTTCACATATCTTCATGTAATGCACTAAAAAAAAATTACCTGAATGCTCAATTCACTTTATTTAACTTTTTTTTCCCCTACTGTAAATGCTTTTATATACTTTTCCACCATAGTAAAATAATGAAAATCTTGAATTATTCTGAAATATTTAAATGGAAAAAGGAGTTTTATATAAAAAAAAAAAAAGTGAATATATAAATCTTATACAAATATAAATAAATAATCCAAGCCTCCTTAAGTGAAATATTTGTAACATTATATCCAATAAGTGAGTTCATTCTTCTTTCTTTCATCAAATATAATGATGCTAAAAGATTTCACAATTTTTTAGATAAATTAAAGTATAATCTTAACATTTACGTACAAAAAAAATATACAGTAAAAAAATTGCAAAATATATAGTTATTCTGGGAAAAAAAATTGCTAAATCTCTCTGATATTGTGGCAATTTATTCAAAGTTAGAACTAAAAATAATACATGTAACACACATAATTTTGTTAAACTCTCTTAATAAAGTATCTTCTCAAAATTCATTTATAAATCCCAAGTGCTAAATATTATGGATAAACATATTTGATTCACTAATTTTATTCATATTGATTGATTAAAATCACAAACATATATATATTATTAAGCATAAGTTTCTTAAAAATACAGTCCTGTTAAAATTACAACTGTATTATCTTTTAATGATAATTTCAACAATAACCTGGAATTTATAAGTTTCTATACTTTAGAAAAAGAATTGTAGAGAATATCTTGATAAATTGCAACTAATCTCTTATATACATCAATATTCAATAAATAACCTGTACTACAGTCTAATAAAAACATAGCTGGTATTAGGAATCAACATTCGTTTTAAATAATTACATGTTAACTTGTGAAGCCAATCTCCCCAACATTATAGATTTGCTTCTGGATATGATTAAGAATGTCTGAAATTTTCTCTCAATTGAACATGAATTATAGCTACAGCATGGACGGTATTTTGTTCACTTTCTGTTGATATCAAGAGTGTGCCCTAAGCATGTTTTACTTTTAATATAATTTCAAATGATCTCAAATAAGGAGAATGACATGTGACCTATTAAATTTTGACTCAAACTTAACCTCAACAAAAGTAAAAAAAATTATATTTTGAAATTTAAGTCCTACAGGTGAAATTATATTCAACTACCAATAGAATAACGTAATTATGCAAATCATCTCCTGCAGCATCCTTTTATGTGCACCTATACATATATATCTTGCTTGTTTATACTCATTCTCAATTCATATTTTCACATCATATATTGCCATGAAAATTGCTTAACAGCAAAATAGCCTTCTATCCTAATAAATATAAAGCATTTTGTCATTCTCAGAAACAAATCATTTAAAGTCAAGAGATTTCAATTTTATAAATCTGCAGAATATTACTCAAAAATGTTTGGACCCATGCTCCATTATTAATAAAGAAGCAATTTGAGGACAGTTTTAAAGAAAGCATAGATCGTTGAAGTATAGGAACACTTTTGAAACTTACAGCATTTGGAAGGTAGATTAATTTTAAGTGTTACCTAGTTTGACTAATTCATTGACTGTATCACTGTAAATGTTAAGAGAATCAAAAACTTCCTAGGCCATCTTCTGCATATTACTAATTGTAAACAGCATTTTTATTGCATGTGAAGAAATATAAATTGCATAGTAAATAACAATATATGCTAATACAAGATCAATTCTTTAATATTTATCTGAACAAATGACTTTGTACAAAGTTAGCTAATATATCTAAATATATTGATATATGAGGCACTTTTATTTCAAAATAATTGCTTTTATTTTGGGGAGAAAGGGGTGGGAACAACCATGCCTAACTTTTTAAATTACAATCAAGACACACAATGCCTTATTCATCCAAAAAATAAAGACCAAAACTTCATAAATGATTTAAAACAAGAATTCTTAAATACATATTTTTCTCAATCAAAGCAAGGTACTGTTGATTTTATTTTTTGATATAAAAGTTTATTATTACAACTTTCATGAAATAACTAATATAGATATACAATTATGCAAGTTAACACAAAGCCATTTAATTTTGGAAAAAAAATTCACTTAAAAGTACAGTAGCTAATAAACTGCAAGTTATCTAATTAAAAACTCATTACATAAACTTGTATTTATACTACAAATATAATATGGTTCATATTTTAAGTTTCCTTTAAATCATTTTTTAAATGAAGATATACTGAAAAATTCATAAATAACAAAAAATATCAACTAATTATGCACAAAATTACATTTTAATGATTGATTTAATATTTACATGCTTAAGGGGACACAGTACGATTCAATTGACCAAAATCGGTCAAAAAATCAAATTTATTTTTTCTAGCCTAAATTACTTTTTATGTACTTTTCCAAAATCTCACAAAATTTGAAAGCTCTAAACGTAAAAAACGCAGAATTACGATAGCTTTCACGTCCGTTTTTATTCACATCTCTATAGAAAATCAAAACTTTTAAACTCACTTATCCGCTTCCCGTGCTCTTCCCGTGAAAAATAAAATAACTAGTTTGTCTTCATTTAAAATGCTAAGGCTTTTTTTCAACTTCGCCTAATGCTTTGAAATTTTTTTTACCTATTTATAATAGTACATGTAACAAAAGTTGGTATGCATTTTTGAATCAAAGCAATATTTATTTTTTTAAAATAGTTGAACTCAGAATTTATGCATTTTTTAAGGAATTTTCAATAAACATTCATAAAAAAAAAGTATTGTATGAATAGCAATCACGTTAACGCAAAACCTATACCAATTTTTATTATACATAGTTTGACGTACTTGTAAATCAAATTTCATGCATCTACGTACATTTTTGTAGGAGGAGTAGCATTTTGATATCACTTCACAAATTTTAAGTTTTTTCCTTAAAAAATTACATATCTAGTTTTTTATGAAATTTTGAACACAAAATCTGTTTAACATAGTATACTTACATAGGAGACAACAAAAAAAAATTTTAAAAATCCTTAAATTAAAAATTTTTGCGTAAATCGTACCATGTCCCCTTAAAGAAAGATATATTTTCCTCATATATTGCTCTAAAGAGACAATAGCATTCAATTATGCTAAATTGAAAATATACTTAAGTATACATAAACAATCAACTCAAATTTACAAGAGAAAAATTATGAGATAAATAACCAATTTTAACAAGACATAATACAAAATATATCTTCAAACACAATAAAGTTAGCATATTCATTATATGACATCATCAGTTCTACTAAACACTTGAAAATTTGTAAATGTAATTTAAAAAGTCTACCAAAAAGTTTTGATACCAACTTTTTCATTTTTTTGGAATGTCTTTAGCATAATATAATGTGTATGTCACACATTTCACAAATAAAGATATTAAACTTTCATATAATTTTACAATTCATATTTCTTTTATATTTACAAAAGTAGAAATAGCTAACTTCTCAGTTTGAGAAGCCAGTACTCCGTATATTATTCTATGAATCTGAACTCTGTTTTTAAAGTAAATGATATGAGGATATACAGACTACATAGGTTATTGTAGCAAAAATGACTGTACAAGAAACAAAAAATAATCATTAACTGATATCTAAAGAACCATGTGAGATCACTTGGAACAATCAACAAAAATCATTGTAGGAAATAGCAATTCACCAAGTACTTCCCACACATACAACAGATAATGATAAATGTCATAATCTATGTAAATAAAAACATGTCCTTTTTAACACCATTGAATAAGTATGTACATATTCATAGTATGAAAAAATGTATTTGCTTTCCGAATTGTTGCTCCAGTTTTCTCTAATAGTTACACATGGAAGTCAAATACAAAAGTACAATAGAAAACTTTGTCAAGAAAATATCTTTGTTTTTGAAGCAAAGCAAAATGTTTCGTTATAGATTCTCAACATATCTGTTGAGTTGCTCTTCCCGTGTCAAATGGTCTAAGTCAAGATTGTCTCTAGATGAAGGCCCTAATTCTTGATTAATTGGGCTTTGCAATTGACTTGCTATGTTAGGATGTGAAGATACAGGATTAGTTAGATGTGTCAGCATCATGTCATTTCTAGTACTTAATTGATCAGGACCAGCAAGCCTTGATGTCCCAATAGAAAGTCCAAGATGTGGCGATTGAGTCTGTGCAGGATAAATTGGAGAAGGGGCTTGTTGCTGCCTGGGAGAGGGAATGGGTTGATTTTGAAGTGTAGTTGCTTGAGTCCTAGGTGAAGCTGTGGGTTGTGGTGAACAAAGTGCTTGAGCTAAATGTGCAGTTGTTGGTGATGGAGATCTAACTTGCTGCAATAACTGCTGTTGAGATGGTGATGGTATTGATCCTTGAGGTAAGCCATAAATACCTTGCTGTGGACTGACAGGAGGATGAGTAGGTGATGTCATTTGTTTGATTTGTGGTTGCATAAGAAGTTGCTGACGCTGTTGTTGAAACTGAAACTGAGAGCCATCATTTTGTTGAAACCCTTGCTGATGACCATAATTTGCTTGCACTGGCATTCGTGGACGTTGAGCATACATGGGAGGTTGTGGGAACTGGTTCGTCTGCTGCTGTTGTTGCTGCTGCTGTTGTTGCTGCTGTTGTTGTTGCAACTGTTGTCTCTGCATTGCTAACAAATGTTGCTGTTGCTGCTGAGGCGTTAATTGCTGCCTTTGCTGTTGCTGTGGTGGTTGTTGCCAAACACGTGGCTGAGGTGGAGCTGGTGCTTGCTGTTGCGGATGTTGCTGCCCTAACATGGTTCGTTGTTCATTTAATGCTTGCTGTTGTGCCGTTCTTTGTTTAATGAATGCAGCCATAAGTTGTGGATTAGATTTCAGTAATGCTAAAACATGTTGTTTTTGTGCTGAAAAATTAGAGGATTTCAGAGTTTGGAGTAGGTGATTCAAGGTAGTCTGTGTCACTGCTGAGGTACCTGGACTGGATATCATTTGAGGTAATCCTACAGAGCCAACATTACTTCTAACTGCATTAGGAATGTTAGGGGCTCCAACAATTTGAGACTGTTGACGTAGGCCCATTGATTGAACAGTTTGTGGACCTTGAGGTTGTAAAGTTTGATTAAAGTTGGAATTATCCCAACTGTTCATATTTCTCATTCCTTGCATACGATTAGGCACTCCAGGCAACATTTGATTTATTGGTTTTTGCATTTGTTGAGGTGTCCGCATTAAAGCTGGATTAGAAGCTAGATGATTTGCAACTGGATTATTGTTGCCATAATTTACAGAAGTTCCAACGATATGAGGTACAGCTTGTCTAGTGTTAGCAACCATGTGGGGTACTGTTTGTCTCAAAGCAGCAGCTTGAACTTGTTGAACAGCTTGCAGAGCTCCAACAGGAGGACAAGCAGTTGGCTTCATACCTATTCCTGGTTGTTGTAGATGAGGTGAAGTTTGTGATTTAGAATCTGGAGATGGCTGGTTTGCTAAATTTGCATTTCCAGGGCTTGATTGCTTCACAGTTTCAGTCATTCCTCGATTCTGCATGGTTGCAATACGTCGTTTTAGAATTTGTGCTTGCTGCAATCTCTGCTGTTTGAACTTATATTTAATGTTTACACAAAATGGTACAGGACATTTAGCCTCCTGGCATGTCTTTGCATGATAATAATTCAAAGCAATAAGTTGTTTACATATAGCACAAGCATTAGTTCCTTTTCTACTACAACTTTTAGCATGTGAAACTATTCTCTTCATTTTCTGACAGCTGGGTAGGCGGCAGTTAGCATCTCTACATTGACAAGCATGTTCAAGAGATTGTATGCAGCGCTGAATTGCCAATCTTCTTGATTCTTGAGGATTAACTTGTTTTTGATCACCTCCAGATGAATCATCACCCAATTCAAAACCTAACTTCTGCATTTTATGAAAATGTCCATCTTTGTTGAAACATTTAATACACAAATCGAAATCATCACAAACAGTACAATGGTACCTAGTTTCCACATTGCTCTTACAATTGTTGCAAGTGTATACAAACTGATCTTGTCCCTGATTGTGTAACTGGTACAACATTGCCATGGTAGAAAATTTTGTCCGACGTAGAGAGGAAAATTCATAATGTCTTTCTCTAGCCATTGTTAGAAATGTATCTCGGCCATCCATCAGTTCACAAGCAATGAATGGATCTGGATCCATAATGGGAGGTAAAGCCGTCTTCACTGATTGTAGTCGAATAACAAAGAAAACTTCTTTATGTTTTTCCATCATTGATATAATTTTTGCTGTTAAATCATTACCAGCATTTGGATAATTAGACTTTTTATTCTTCTTCTGGTTATTTTTATTCTTATTAGTTTTCTTATTTCTGCCACTTTTTTGGCCTTTCTTCTTACCATTTAAACTATCTTCTTCATTCTCATTCACATCAGATGCTGTAGCAACAACTCGAGCAGCTGCTTCAGCAGCAGATGCTTCTGCCTTTCGCTTTTCTTCATCTTGCTCTTCTTTGATGCTCTCTTCCAAAACATTTGGCCAAAAATCATCATCAAAATAAGGTAACTCGGCAGCACTTGTAAGATTATCCTCTGTAGCTTGTCGAAGGATGTCTTTATAATCTACAATAACTCTATCCACAATACCTTTATCAAGCATTTTTTTGTACCAATCTTGTAATCTTTTAGGTTTTGGAATCTTCTGGTCAGGTGGATGACAATGGAAAATGTAATCATCCCCTTCACTAGGTGGGCAAGCCCATATATGAGCCATAGTGTATCCTAGCTGCTTTACATAATCCAAATAACACAGCAATATTTCATGATAAACAGGAGTACGTAACTGCCTTGGTTGGAAAAAATGGACACTGTCCAAATAAGCAATGTAAACACGTCTAGAATTTGGAAGAGCACAATCAGAGCCATATTCTTGGACATGCATACCAAAAAAGCAGGTATCAACACCATCAATTTCTTCAAAGGCAAAAAGAGCTTTAGCTCTATAAGGAAAACGATCTGGCAATTCTCCAGTTTTAACAAATCGTGCTTTCATTTCAGGTTTCACTTCGGAATACTTTTCTGAGCTTGAGACAACTCGAATTGTAACATCACCAGCTCCACATTCTCTTCTCTTTAAAAAGTTGTTAATACGATTTTCAATATACTGTCCTAACTTTGTCTGGGGTAACCGTTTTGAAGTGAATTTATTATCTTTTCTTTTCTTTCCTTTACTTTTCAAACAGTTATCACAAGTGAATCCTTCTGGCCAAATAGTTTCAAAATAAAGAACACATATTTGATGCAATTTCCTACCACACTCATTACAATGAACAAAAGGTTCTAAATCTAAGTGATTGTTTTTCATTTCCACAAACTGATCTTTTTTTATAACTATAGGGGGTTGGCTAGGATCCTCTTCAAGTGTCACTTTATCACCAGAAATTTCTGCAAAACACTTCTGACAGTATGTGTATCTATTTTGATAACTCCAATATTTAGAATCTCTAGGTATAGTACATAACTGCTTTCCATAGCAGCACAATATTTGAGGTTGAAATACATATTTTCGCCCACAACAGTAACCCAAAGATTGCATAACAGGATCTATGTCTTGTTCAAATACTTCAGCTAGCTTTGTACAATGCTTATAAACTCTAGATGTTTTTCTATTATACAACCAAGCATTACTAAACATTAAATTAACATCATCAATATACTGCCATGGATCCTGATATTCTCCAGTATCCAGTTTTCTTTTGATAGTAGACAAATCAATTGGTTTCTTGATTATATCAAAATAATCAGGTATTCCGAGAAGTTGTGGATCTACAGGCTGACGAAATGGAAGAGATTCTGGATCTTGTTTATACAAATTTTCTAGTGTTGGCATCAATGCTTGACGTAACTCATCTGGTTTAAATATTTTAGCATTTGGATTTAGTTTTGAACTAGGTTGGGAAGATCCAGTACTTAATTCTGTTTTTACAACAGAACCTTCAGAAGGTTTAGATGAAGACTGAGGAGATATTGATTCTTGTTTATCAGTTATTGACTCCTGTTTAATAACTGCAGGTTCTTGCTTAACACCAATTGGCTCTTGTTTTACACTTTTTGATTCTTGACTAAATGAATTAGAAGTCTCTTCAGTTGAATCCATAGGTTCCTTGATTTCTTCTGTTATTTCTTTAATAGATGTTTGCATTCCTTCCATAGCACCTGGTTTTCCATTTTCTTTCCTGCTATTACCATCTATATCCATTTTCTCTTCATAGTTATCAGCAACAGCAGATGTCACTGATTCATAATTAAAATTTTTTGTTCCAGTTTGCATTGGTTCTGTTTCTAACACTGATGACATAGGAGTAGTTGAGCTTATGTTGTTAACAACTAATTGCTCTTCAACTAACTGCTGTGGAACAGAAGTCTGGTTTGAAAATTCTTCAATGTTTTCTTCTACTTTAATAGCAGGTTGCTGTGAAATTAAAAGTTTACCATGAACTTGCTGCAAATGTTGTTCTCCTTGTGAAGGCAGGGATTGTGAATTTGATGGAGTCTGGGGAGAAGGTCCAGGAACTGAGCCAGGTCTTGATGGCTGTTGAAAGTCAATGCTTCCTTGTTGTGGAGTAGCTGATTGCTGCAAGGATTGATTTTCTTGAAACTGAGTAGGTACTTGAGGAGAAAGTTCAGCCTGAGATGTTGGTGTTAACTGATTTAAATGAGATTGAATCTGTTGCTGTGGTACTGACTGAATTTGATTTTGTTGCTGACTTTGATTTAACAAATGCATCTGAGCTTTAATATTCTGAGACATCATTAATTGCTCTTGTCCAGTTTGTCCAAGTAATCTGGTTGTTTGCTGTTGATGCTGAGGCAAAATTTGTCTAGTTTTAAAAGCATACGACATCTGAGGATGATTTTGCTGAAGTGATGAATTTACCATTTGTTGATGGTTCTGTTGCAAAGAATTCCCCATTTGCAAATGATTCTGCTGCAAAGAAGAATTTCCCATTTGCAAATGATTTTGCTGCAAAGTTGAATTAACCATCTGAATTTGACCTTGTTGTAATGGTGAATTTGTCATCTGCAAATGATTTTGTTGTAAAGATGAATTAGTTAACTGCAGATGATTTGGGGCCAAGGAAGCATTAGTTATCTGCAACTGGTTTTGTTGCAGTGCTGAATTTGTCATTTGTAGCTGATTCTGCTGCAATGACGGACTTGTTATCAGTGGAAGGGATTTCTGAACAGGCGAGTTGAACTGAGAAACAGGAACTCCAGAAAGAGTTGTTGTAATAGAAGATTGATCAACTGAAGGAACAGTTAATGTAGTAACAGAATTGATATTATTAAAATGTTGCTGTTGTAGCTGTTGCTGCAAATTCACAGATGACAATGAATTTTGTCTACCTTGTGTCTGATTGAATTGATTTTGGTTTAAAGTTATATTCAAATTTGTATTTAAAGAGTTAGACAGCTGAGATCTAGAAAAAAGCTCCGAAGCTCTGGCTCCAATATTTGTAGAAACAGTTATATTTGGAGGAGGCATTCGCTGTTGATTATCACAGTTGCTTGGACCAGGCAAGTGAGACTGTGATACATTGCCCATAACTGAAGGTTTTGGACTTGCAGTACCTGAGTTACTATTAAGAACAGATTCTACACTTGATCCAACTTCCTGTTGTTGCAGTTGATTTTCTTTTTCTTTTTGACGCTTTTCTTCTAACTCTTTTTGTATTTTATAAATCTTTTCAGCAAGTAATTGATAATATTCTTCCCTACTACTTGCCGCTTTATACACGTCACATTCAACTTTCTCTGCATATGCAACTAAATTTATCATTCTGCTATCTCGATAGGTTGAGATATCAACAGTAGGAAAATAGTTTGCACTATTTTTTGGACCAAATGCTGTCTCAAATCTGGAGTAAAAGATTGACGCCAATCTTTAGCAGGAATAGTATTGTCTGGCACCATACCTGGTACCTGAGCTAGCTGGTTCTGCTGATTCAACAGAGAAGCATTAGATGTATTTACTTTGGATTGAAAGTTGTCATTTGTTAAAAAATTTTGTGCATTGGTATTTGGAAATGTAGCAGTACTGCTACTTTGCAACATAGGTCTAGACTGCAAAGCAGATTGTTGGACACTTTGTTGACCAGGTTGCAATGATCGAATATGATTCAAATTCTGTGAGGAGCAATGTGCAACTTGTTCTGTCATATGAGGTCCAGTCAAGGCTTGATTTCTTGGTATCATTATATTTAAGTTAAGGCTATCATTACCAGTATTGAATGGAAGTCCAAGAGCAGCATAGGCTCTTTGCATATCTGCTGGCGCAGGTCCTTGATTTTGCTGGCCTAATTGGACAGTGGCTGCTTGTTGTTGCCTACGGCCAGCTGCTTGCTTTAAAGGTACGCATACAGGGCAGTCATTCTGTGTACAATTTTTCCAATGTGAAATAATTTGACTAGAAGAAGCACAATGAGGTACAGTGCATGCTTTTCCTGCTTGACATGTAGTCATATGACTTAACACATGCTTCACGGTTGAACAATTAGGTAAAGAACACGGTTTGACTTCTCCACTCGGTTGATTCTCATTGCTTCGACATTTAGAAGCATGCAGAAGTGAAGCAAGCTGCAACTGAATAAACTTTCGTTTCTCCTGATCAGTACTTAGTGCAGGAGGCGCAGCAGTAGCAGTACCAGCTGCTGATGAAGATGGTGCAGCATTGACACCACCTCCAGTGCAGGCAGCAGCATTTTGATCACTCGAGGTACTTTGCTCATTAGCACTCTGTGCTACTGGAAGATTAGAGGCTTGCATTTGTGAGGCAGAATGATTTCCTAACTGTGAGTCTACTGATTTACAATTTCTAGGAGACATTCAACGAAAAACTTGCAATCTCTTGTGAACAAAAAATGTACAAAAAACAGATGTCTGTAGAGCAAAAATGAATGTAAAGATTCTAAATTCTCCATTGATAAATATTTAGGATTGTATTTCCAAAACGTTTTGACAACAGGAACAAAAAGAAGGCACCAGAGGCACAAGGTCACTTAAAAGGGTGACAAACTGAAAAAGAAAACCTATTTTAATTATGAATCAAACAACAAAACACAACTTTAAATATAATATCAAAAAACGGGAAAATTTAATTAGTACATAAATGTAATCAACAAATTTTCTTATTCAAATATTATTTTTTAATTTACCTGATACATATTTGTTGTGCTGTATCATTTTATTAGTGATTTATATTGAAATTACATCATAAATAATTTTAATAAGAAAAAAAACAAGAACAAAATTTTAAACCAGTTTTTTAAAAGCTAAATTATTATTAAACATCAAGATGACATACAAGCAAATGCAGAATTTCTCTTTCACAACATTAAATACAAGAAACATTTAATTTTTTAGAATTATCTCTTCATGTGATTTTACTCACTTTTTCTTCAGTCTCTTCCACACCATGCACATAAAAAATTATACATGAATAAAACATTTCATTTTATGAACTAAGACTTTTTTTTTCTTCAGATACAGAGATTTTTATGATACCCTGCAATAAAACAAATTACAGAAATAAATTTAAGCAGCAGTGAAAAGTTATGAATAAAATGCCATAATTTATTTTGTTTAAAATTATTTCTTCCAAATACAGATCAGCTCTAAACAGTATTTATGTTTGGAAATGTTTCATTTTTAGGCTAATCAATCAAACAATGGTCAAAAAAGATTAAATTGATAGTAAAATTTATTTGTAGGTGAGCGAGCGAGTGAATATTAACAGCGCACTGTTCAACTAAACAAGGGCTTTTGGTAATGGAAAACGTAATTTTGAACCATGGTCAAGTGACGTGGTCGACACCTGAGATGGCTCCCCCCTCTAACTACCACATCACACCAACAGGAGGACGTTTCAGCTCTCAACAGATTTAACATGCATCGCTGCTCTACACGCCGGGTCTTTAATGGTGCTGAGCTCAAACTCATGACATGCCTGCCATGATCCGATACCTTGACCACTGGACTACCGCAGCCCCATTTATATGTAGGAGACTGATGAATAACAGTTTAGTAGAGGGTTTGACACAAAACTGTAAAATAGCTTCATCCTTTTTTTTAAACAAGAAAAATTCTGTATAAATGTAATACTTTATTATTTGAAATTCCTTTCCAGAAAAATTACTATTTTAAACCCATTTAAAAATTGTATTTCCTAATTCTATTGATAATTCTTTTTGAAGAACTTATGTGACATTTTTAATAGGTAAGATTTCCTTTTCTGTGTGTCAATTACTTTCAATATCAATATGAATACAATCTTACAAATGAGGCTTCTTTTTATTTAATGTAGAACTTAAATGATCTCTTTTTCAAATCATGTTTTTTAATACAGAATTAGTAACATAACTTCCGATTTTTTAATCAAAGGCATGGTTTATTACATTACAATCATAAAAAAAGTAACTAGTGTAAAGACAATTTCTATGTATTTTAACTTTCATGGGCAGCATACAGCAAATAGTTCATAAAATTAAAAAATAAATACAATGGGGATCAAATTATACAACTTGCTTCCTTTTTTATATTTAAATTCCAAACAAGTCACAAGTCCTTGATCAAATCACCCAGAACAATAAATATTATATATTTTTTTATTATTATATTTCCTTTTTAATAATTAATCTATTCTCACAGAAACATTTTGTTACATATCACACAATATACATCAATAAGTGCTTTTTTCTTTATTAATAAATAACTGAAATAGCAAATACTTTTACATTATCTGAATAATAACTGAGTAACAGAACATGAAATATTCTGGTAGCCCAACTTAAGCACTTCATGGTAACCAGATATGTGGTTCAATTTGATTTGACACAGATAGCATAGTCACTTTCAACAAAGTTTGACTTATGTGTGTTAAGATTATCCCCCACCCTTCCATTTAAACTTTTTTTCAAAATAAGCACCAATTTTAAAATAAGATGATATAAACACACCCACAAAATAGAAAAGTATAATTTATTTTGAGTATTCCCTTACAAGTATTAAAAGAATTACGGGGTTGGGAAAATGGCATAATAAAAGCCTCAATGGAATGATTTCTTAGCATGCATGAATTTATAAGGTACTGTGGTCAATAAACTAAAGGAACAACTGTTTTGAATATTTTCAAGTCTATAGGGATGAAATTTGTACCAAGAAAAAAATATTTGATTTACAGTTTACATTTAAAATATAAAAATCTTATTAAAGTTTAAATTGTATCTGTAGAAGCATGCAATGAGTAACTTGTCAACTTGCATAGAAAATCATCTTTCCTTTTTGTTCCATAAAAAGGAGCATTAAACATGATCATTATGATACAAGTGAACCTTAACATTTAACTTTTTAATATAGTTCAAAAATAATTATAAATTTTTGGTCTGTGGGCTATATGAAGCAACTGGTATTCAAATGAAGAAACCTTGATTTCCAGGTATCAACTTTCAGAGATTTTAGGTGTCCTGGAGCACTGTCTAAAACTAACAATGCTTTAAAATGCAAATTATATTATTTTTTAAAGGTTACTTAACTGTTGAGACAAAATGAAAAGGGAGCCAATCTTTAAATAAACAGTAACCTAGACTTTTGTTTGATTTTCAAATTACCAGAAATAATTATTCATCTTTCCCTTTCAATGTTTTGGGATTTCCCTCTAGGTGAACTAATATCAATTAAAATATTTAAAAATATGCAACATAGCAAAATGTGCAGAAGTTAGGGGTCACCTGTATACAAACACACACTTCAAATAACAAATAATTAAAAAGCACATCTCAATATATGCATTCAAGCAGATTAACAACCATTAAAAAAATATAAATGTATTCTTGGGAAACAGAAGAAAAATTCTTTTAGATCTAATCTATAGCTATTCTGTATACTTCTTTTCATTTTAGATGCTTAGATAACATCAACAATAAGTAAAATTTTAATTCAACAAAAAATCACACTTTAAAATTTCTTTAATATAATTAGCTTTATATTCCCTTTTTACTTTTGATTCATTTAACATTAAACTATGGTTTAAAAACAATTTTAACATTGATTACATTTCTGCCATATTTGCAAGTACTTATGATCAATTAGCTACAAAGTGAAATATGCGCTAAAATTTACTTTTTTAATTTAAATATTTCATACTAACAAGTGTGAATCCTTTTTGATAAATTTTTTAAAAATTTCAATTTTTAAAAAATGTAATTTTTTAGGGCTTTCTATTTATTTTAAAGCTAAAATACTTAGTGTAACAAAAAATATTCAAAGGAAGCTTAACAAATTATAAAATATTGCTTAACTTAAGCATCAGAAGTTCTTTAAAATAAAGCTCTTAATATTTGACAAATGCATACATATAGTAAAAAAAAATCACCATTTTTTTTAATTATGTATTAAGAAGACATTTACAAGTGATTTAAAATGCAAGGAACATTTTTCCCTAAAATATTACTTACCATCCAATTAGATTGATCCTTTCAAAAAAAAATAAAGCTTCTAATGTAAATACAAAGTTTTAAAAAGCTTCAATTTTTAAAAATATTTTTATTATAGTATGTAAAAGATTTAAAAACAATTTCTGAATGGTAAAAACATTAATCAACAGCTTTATAAAATGACAAAATATGAAAAAAAAACCACATAAAAAAGCAGCATAAAAGCAAATAGCAGTCAAATGCTTATTTTGAGAGTTGTCGTAACGCTAGGAACCACAAAAAAGAATGATACCTTTCTGTTTTTTATCTTTGGCCTTGGATAATACACTTTCTATACACATGCAAAAAAATAGTATCCTTTTACTAAAAAAGAGAAAATCATAACATAACTATTGACTAAGCAACTTACCTACTAAGTAATTACATAGCAGTTACAATTCATTGATCATCTTTTACATACACAAAAAAAAAATATTTTTTAAATTATGATTGATAAGTAGTAAGAATATAAAATAATACATGTTTAATTACCATGTAAGAAACTTTGAATGATTTTCCAAAAATATAAATAATATGTATGCATAAGTAAATAAAATAACAATTAATTCCTATATTTACAAAGATTGATGTAACAAAGAAAAGTAGTTGCAAATATATGAAGAATATTAATATAAATATTCATATATATATTATATTTAACTAAACAGTATCACAATCTTTATAGAAACTTGTAATTAGTTTTAGACACTGCTGTAATATGTAATCCAATCAAAAATTTTAAACGGTTCTTGAAAAAGTTAAGCAAACCCTGTAAAAGCACTTAAATGAAGTTCTAATATGCAGAATGTTCTCAACATAAAAATTTCAATATAAAAATGCAATCAAAGTAAAATCCATTAATATATATGTCAGTGGGAAGGGACCATACTAGAAGGGACTCTAATAGTGATTGCACACACAATCAAGACTGTCATGCTCCACATACTATTTAATATTTAAATAAAGTAGTTTTACACATTAACATTTTCTATTGCTTCAAAATCTAAGAACTTTAGATGTTATTTTATTTTGTGACATGCTAGGTGTCAGATTATAATGTTGAACTTCATTCACTCCGGAAATTAGAAGGGTAGGCTTTATTTGAACTTCATGTTTACCCAAATAATTGAAATTCACTGTTTTTGCATGTAAAATTTGGGGAGCTTATTTACAAATCACATAACCTATCACATTTTGAAATGTAATTGACATTGGTTGTTTTTCCATTAATCCATCTACTTTTAAATAATCTTTATTTAAAAGGTTCTGGTCAAGATGCCTGGCATACACCATACATATATTTAAATATATGTGGAATTGTAGGGCAAAAAAATTTAAATACAAGGTTTTTTAAAACTTGGAGCAGTGACATTGCATTGTTATTTTTGGCAAATAGAGCTTTTTTTTCAATTATATGCATAATTACAAATTATTATTTGTCATGCTGTTTCTTGAGTTTTCATTTGATTTATACAAGAGAATGTTTTATCTAATGAATATGTTGATTTAAATATCGTGAGAACAGAAAATGCTAGTTTTTTTAATGTTTATCATATGTTACAGGCACATTATTACACATATCAAACGTTACTGTTTCTATTTTAAGCAGTTATTTTAAAGTTCTCCAGATGTGGCAAAAAAATTAAATTGGTTTTCTCTTTTGAGTTCTTTGATGCAGATGGTAAGATTTGTGAAATTGTTGCACCGTAGTTCATTGCTTTTTAAAATTTGTTAACTGCACCTGAAGAGAAATAGCATCTGTGTCAAACAGTGCCCAGCAGAAATAGTTGATATAAATTTTGTAAGGAAGTATTAAAGTTAAGGGTAGCTTTATTCATTCAGAACTTTGGGGAACATTTATCAAACTGTTCAATTACCCTAATACTGTGTATTGAAAAACATCGACTACAGGATGCTGCTCTATAATGCCAAAATTAAATTTTGTATGTGTGAGTTCAATGGCAGGTGTGCAGCAATGAAGTACAGGTGTAATATGTAATTGAAGGAACAATCCACTAATAATTCAGCCTCATTTGAAATGATTCATGTTTTTTATGTTGTGAGAGTCCAAAAATGTTCGCTAAAAGCCAGAAGACTATTAATCCTTTGAAGTACTGCAAATTGTCGAATGATGCAGTCAGCCATCAAGTTTCTACTATGTTCAGATCATGCCCAAGATTGAGGTAAAAACTTAGAACATTTTATTTTAAATCTGAAAATTTTTTTGATAATAATAATTGAAGTCTTGGGTTCATTTTTATTCTGACATGAAATAATGGTAGTACAATTCAATAGATTAAAGGGACACAGTATGATTCAATTGACAAAAATCAGTCAAAAAATCAAATCAAAATTTTTTAGCTAACAGATTTTTTATACATTTTTCTATAATCTCCCAAAATTTCAATGCCCTACATTTGAAAAATTCAGAGCTATGATAACTTTTATGTTCATTTTTATTCACATCCCAATGGCAAATAAAAACTTTAATCTGATTTATCTCAGAAAGAAAATATAACTAGTTTGTCTTCATTTAAAATAATAAGGCTATTTTTTCTATTGTGCAAAATGCTTTGATATTTTTCTAACTATTGCTATTAATACATGTAATAAAAGTTGGAATACATTTTTGAATCAAAGCAATACTTATTTTTAAAAATAATTGAGTTTAGAATTTATGCATTTTTTGAGGAATTTCAGATAAGCATTCATAAAAATATGTATTTTATGAATATCAATTGTACTATGCCAAAAACCATACTAACTTTTTTTTATACACAGTTCTACATACTTGCAAATCAAATTTCATTTGCGTAAGTCAATTATTGTAAGAGTAGCATTTTAAAATCCCTTCATAAATTTTAAGTTTTCCAAAAAAAATTTAATGGCTTACTTTTTGTTGTATGTTGAGCACAAAAAATGTTTTTCGCGATACATATGCATAAGTGGCAACCAAAAAAATTTTGAAAACGAATTTTTTTGTATAAATTGTACCATTAAAACAGAAGCAAACCACTTTCAGAAAAACAATTTCTAAGTTCTTAAAGAAGATTGAGGATAATATAGAAAAGAAAGACAGTGACCGATTGTATGAATTATTGTTAGAAAGAAATGGATGATATAATTCATTCATTAATTGAAAAAGAGTCTCTAGAAACATATGTAATTATTTCAGAGAAATATCAGGAAAAATGTTCTTATGCTGTGAAAAGAATCAAACAAAAGTTAGGAAAAGTAGAGTGAGGTGAAACTTTAAATAAAATTGCAGATGAAAGCAGAATTAACATACAAGGAGCTCTTAAGTTCACCTAGACTTTTCAAATTCATGTTAGAAAAATATTCAGGGATCCAAAAAGTGTGTTGAATTTTGGAAATTACAAAAGCACTATAGACAAAAACAAAGAGTCTTGGTGAAGAAAGATTTGCGATTCTGAAAATATTACTCATAGATTTAGTATGTAATGTGGTAGCTTCATTAGAATTTAATAAAAGAACTAGAAAGATAGTATAAAAGCTTTAAAAGAAAGATTTCAGGAAAAAAAGATATTAAAACTAATTAATTCGTGAATAAATTGTTAAAATTAGAACCAGTAAGGAGTCCAAACAATGTTCAAGCTTTATGATATTTATTTGATGTAACTGAAACAACTTTGAAAAATTCATGCTCAAGGAGTACCAAAAGGTTGTTTGATCAGGTATTAATACCAGTGTTGTTGAAATCTATTCCAGAAGAGTTTCTTCGGGAATTTAATCAAATGAAAACCCAAATGAAGAAATAAAAATAACAAATTTATTACTCGTAAGAAATGAAACAGAATGTTATCAAGCATCTATTTATTTTTTTTAATGCAGAAGAAAATAAATACCCAGTCTCCCTATTTCAAGCATGTTAAATTGTCTGTCTTGAAATGTACATCGATTCTGTTGCCAATCATACAAAATCTTTAGCGATAAATTTCATAACTATTTTCTAGTAATAAAAGTGTAAAGGAAAAATTGTATAAATTATGCAATGAAAATCATTGTTATAACTGTTTTCTAAAATATTGTATCGGAAAATTTTGTAGGAACAAAAGGAATTATTTAAGATGCCATTTTAAATTGTATCATGAATCAGTAGTGCAAATAATGTAAACCAAAACAAAACGCAAGCAGTTTCAAAACAAATTGTTAAACAAAATATAGATAACACACACAAGAACTCTGTAAAAGCATTTGACTCTCCAAATGAACATATTCTTCCTATTATTCAAGGTAATTTTTCACATAGGAAAGATGCATTACTACACACATATTCAGTATTTGTTTTTTATGATGGTAAAATTGAGTTAACTAGTTTAAATCTAGATTGTGGTGCCACATGAAGTTTCATAAGTGTTAATTTAGTGAAAATAATTAAATGTAAAATTTGTAAAAGAAAGAGTTTTTTCTTTTGGTATGAATCATGTGACTCCCAAAACATATCCTATAGACATTTTTTTTATTTCAGATAGCAAATACATAAGATGAAAGTTGCTGCCATGTTACCGAAGTTATAACAGCTGTGCAGTTTACAGTAACATCCAGGACAACTCTTAAGACAATAAGTGAATTAGGATTACATATTGATGAATATAGAATCCTAAGCAATAAGGCTTAAAAAGAAAAAAAGAGTGAAAGTACTAATCAGTGTGGATTATTATTGGCAAGTAGTAAGAGGAAAAGCTAAACCAGGAGAGGAAGTGTATGCGATTTTGACTATGTTCTGCTGGGTACCAATAGGATTGCAAAATCATGAAAGAGAAATCGTAACTCTAAACAGTCCAAAAATAAACTTTTCTTCTTATGTACAGCATTCATTAACACCTTTATAGAGTAAAGATTTGAAGGGAATTATTGATGATTTAGCTATTTTAAAACAAGAAAGGATATAATTTAGTGTTTGAAAAAGGAATACAATTATAACATTCTGTTGGCTTGTTGTGGAAAGCAGAAATAGGAGGGATAGAAAATAATTTTGCAGTAGCATTAAGGCTATTTGAAATACTTAAAAATAGATTAAATAGAAATCCTGTTAATTTTTAGCAATATAAAAAGGCAATTGAAGAACAAATTGAAGAGGAATGAATTAAGGAATGTTCAAAGGAACAGTATATAATTTGTCATATTTTGTGCAACATAGAGAAATACTTAAAACCCAATAAAACTTCAAGTTGTAGGAGTGTTTAAGAAGTGAGCTCCCCAATATCTAAAAGCTAAAATCCTTTAATGAGTTGCTAGATATTGGACCTGATTTGTTCTCACTTGTATGGGACATAATTTTAAAACTATGCAAATTTGAAATTGCTTTTAAAGGAGACATTGCCAAAGCATTTTTAATTATAGGAATCATTGAAAAAGAAGGGGATTATTTAATTTTTTGCTATGAAGTCAATGAACACAAGCATAAAATTTTAAGGTTTAAATATCTTCCATTTCGACTCGGTTGTAGTCCAGCGCAGTTCTGTACTGACAATAAAACTTCATACTATGAAATATAAAAGTACAGATCCGGAAAGTTATGAAACGTTAGATAGCTCTTTTTTGTTGATGATTTGTTTTATAGCACTAACATGATAGAAGGTGCATATTGATTGCCTTCAGATGCAATTAAAGATTTTTCTAGATGCTAGGACAAATCTTTAAAAGTTGGGAATAGATTCAGAAACTTAAATTCGCCCTGCGTTGAAAAGGTTATAGTGTGGAATTGACTAAAGAGTCAAATTTTCAGGCATGGTTTGGACTCCAGAAACAAATAAGATTAAATTAAATGGGACTTTTTAGAAAATTCTTTTGATAGCAGTTCTCAAACAGCTACCAAGAAACGTATTCTTCAAATTAAAGCAATGATCCAATGGGAATGTTTCAGTTTTTCTAAATGAGGATGAAGATTCCACTACAAAAAATAAGGACTAGGATTTGAATGGGGTGAAACCCTTCAAAGCAAAATGAAGACAATTGTTGGCGATTAGAATTAAATCTGTAGTAGAACTTTTCTCTTTCTAAGAAATATTTTGATAGTTTCAAAAAATACAACATAAGTCATGCATTTGCTGCCACTTATTTTAAAACATATGGTGCATATATATATTTCAGATACCATAAAATCCAGCATATCGTGCACGCCTAAATTTTCAAGCTGAAATTTTTTTTAGGTGTATTCGCCATATAACACGCACCCTCTATTGTATGTGCGCAATACTCTTGCATTTTGAAGTCATTTATTCAAGGCAATATTTCAAGCATTAGAAAAAATAGCACATTTCTAGAGCAACAACCCTTGAAGTTCACGAGGGATGTCATTTTTATTAAAAATAAAACGTATTTCAATATAGAAGAAGTCTAATTTTTTTCTATGCTCATCTTTGTTTTATTTTCAAAACTCTCATTTTTATATCTGGTATATAATGCACACCCGTAAATTTCGATCTTATTTTTTGTGTTAAAAGTGTATGTCATATGCCCGATTTTATGGTACTTAGACCCAATATTTGCACTAGTTTCATCACTGCAAAAGGCCACACAGTTCCATTAAAGCCAATGACTTTGGAAATAATGGCAGGCTTAGTTGGCTAAAGATTTTAATAATTTATACCCTGATCTAAAGCCAACAAGTATTTCTTTGGACTGACTGTCAAATAGTTAGTGATATGCTAGAAATTAGAAATCCTCCGTATTTAACAGTTTCTAAGATTCAACTTATAACTGATCCTAAACAGTGGTTTTATTGCAATGGAAAAGAAAATCCAGCTGACTTATTACCTCACAGTTAAAATGCCTCTAATCTTGTAAAGAGCTCTCTTTGGTTACAAGGACCTTGTTGGCTCTCTAAGCCTGATACCTTTTGTGAAGAATCGACATTAAGAAATTGTGTAATTGAAAACAATGAAAAACAATGAAATCTAAGAGCATCATTCCCCTCAGCACTATTAGATATAACCTAGTCAGCGGGCTATTGAAAGTATATCAAATTACAGCATGTTATAAAGGATTTATTAAATATCAGATTATATTCAATGAAATTCAAATGATTGAAAAGAAGTTCAAATGAAATTTCAAGCATCAAACACTACTGGGTAAAGGCTATTCAGAAAAACACTTCATAAAAAAGATATTCCTGAGTCTTTCTCAAAGAAGGTTCTGAATAAAAGAGAGTCTAAAATTCATTCACTCAAGCAGAACTAAATGCACATGGTTTCAGCATTCAAAGAGCAGATTTCAAGGGAAAACATTAATGACACCTAACAAGATAGATGCAAAGTGCATTAGTGATTTTGAATTCTCGTAACAAATTACTCCATAGGTAATTGTTGGTGCACACCACTTCAGTCAAATCAAAGAAAGAGGTTTTCTGATTTTCAAAGACATAATGTGTCAAATCCACTTTGAAGTACTTTTGTGCAAGATACACAGTGCATGTTGTTAGACAAAATTGCACTCTTTTGCCATCTCTGACTGAATCTTGGAATCCTTTATTTTCAATTGGGACCCGATTTTGCTTTAAAATTTCTTCTTCAGTAAAAGTATAATAACAATAAACACTACCTATTCTTATTCAAATGTATAAAACATTCCAAGCCCTTATATATCAAAACTGCTTTCTTCTAAGAATAGGAAAACGTTTGATTTATACATTTTCTGGGTGACCACTAACACAGACATATTCCAGCAATATACTACAATAATGCTGAAACCTTAAAATATAAGGTTTGAATTTAAAATTTTTATAAATGTATACAACATCCATCTGTACAAATTTTTCCCCATGATGTAATTTAGAAATATGGTGGAAAAAATTATGGTGGGAATGGTCTGAGAGACACATTTAGAACAATTAAAAACTTAATTACAGCAAATAATTGGTCATTCGGCCTGTCTTTGAAAAAGAACTAGAAATGTGAACTTTCTTTTTTAGAAATTGACACCATGATCAATTCAGTACCAATAACATATCTTATGATGACACTTCAGCCACCACACAGCTGACTCCTGCTCATTCTTTTTTTCCTGATTGATAGGTACTTTTCCTACTTTAAGTAACAAAATACCCAAAAAGCATTCAGCTCCAGACATTCTTTGATCAAGGACATAATATGGCAAAACCTTCATAAATCAATTATGGAATCATTGGAGGAAAGCCTTACTTGGTCTCTCTCTGAGTCTATGAATCATATATGTCTTCTTATTAAAAGTTCTAGTAAATTTAAGGTTTATGTTATACTAATACATAACAACCACTTTCTTGGAAATCTGTGGGAAATGGGTAAAAGATAATAAAAACTTTACTATCCCAGAAGAGGAATGGTAAGATTGCATCTTGTTTCATTAAAACTCAAACAAGTACAATTGTTACGTATAATACGAGGTTTATAGTATTAGTGAGAATAAATAGAAATAAATTCAATAATTTTTATAAAATATTTATCATACATTGATTTTTATATTCAGTGTTGTTAAATGTGAATTTTTAAGAATGTTTTGTAATTGGCTTTTAATTTCAGTAAAAGTATGCATTTACATATTAAATGGAATGAGAATGTATAAGTTGTTGATTATGTGTTGCTGTACATATCTTGATTATTTATATGAATTTTATATTGCTCCCATTACCAAAAACTTTTATTGTTTTTTAGTCATATTGATTTAAATTTTATGTGAACATAGAAGTTCAGAGGTATGAAATGCTGAAAAAAAGTCACCCTAAAGGGTGTTTATGCTGCAATGACAAAATTAGGAATTTTTACATGTATTGAACTCAGGAGCAGAGGTAGTAGCTGCTAATGAAGTACAATTGCGAAATACTGCAATTACAGCATTAGCTGCTCCAATAATTTAAAAACTAATTTTAAAGTATTCATGTGTGTGTGTCAAATAAAAGTATTTGCTATGACAGAAAGACCATTTGAAATGCTGCATCATTTAGTATCCATAATAAAATCTGAACAACTGCTGTCTCAGCAGAGTCACAGGGCAACTAGCAAGATGCCATCTGTATTCTACTAGATATGATACACCAAAAGGAATAATGGGAATTACACAGATATTTAAGTTTTCTGCTATAAATAGTATATTAAAAATCTCTTTCAAATAACTTAATGACTTATCTAATATATAAAAATGTATATGCAGTCACTTTAGACAAATATGCAAGAATATTCTTACAAACCTCCTAAAATTTACTCCTTTTTAAAATGCTGGTTTCACAACATAGTGACATTTCCACATTTTATTTTCTATCTTATTTTAAAGATATTTTCCTTCTAAATAGTATCGCCAAAATCTTTATTTAAAAATATAAAACAAAATAATTATTCCTTGCCTTCCTTTAAAATGCAAATGTCATTGAACTTGATTTTGATAGTCTATATCCTTTACTAACACTTAACATCCACTTAAATCTCAGTATTTATTAACATTTCAAAAACTTATCATAGTATGAGTATACCAAATTATTTTACATGTTTTTAACTTTGGTGCAATGCTTTTTAACATTAATAGAAATAAATTACAATGGTTTCACTCATTTACAATTTTTAATAAGTGTTTCAAATCAATTTCAGATTTTTAAAAATAAAATATAAAAAGGTAAATTTTAGTGTTGAAACCAAACATAAAGCCTTATTAATTTCAAAGTTATTAAAGGTTATCAATAGTGTAAACTAAATTTTATATTTGAGGTATGGTTTTGTTTTATAAAACTTTTCTAATGCTTCTTAAAAACAAACATACCCAGAAACAACATGGGAAAATTATTTCTACCCAGAACAGTAGCTCTTTAATATAATAGTTAATAATTTTAAGCCAGAAAAATTTCTTCATTTTCTGTTTTGGCAATAAATCTTTCAAACAGTATTCCTTGCTGGTAAATACTACTACTGGATGATAAAGAGAATGGGAATCAGTATAAGTCATTAGGATGTTACCTTTTAAAAGGTTTGGAAAATTATGTATGTATCAGACTGAATTTCCTAATGTTTTTACTAGCCCTCCTTAAAGGCCAATACATCAACCCACTAAGTAGACCAGTGGACTTTCTCTCCTGGAGCCTTGAGTATTCCCCAAAATAATGACTTTGAAAAAATAAATCAAATTCATATAGGATTTATCGAAATATGTGAAGCTGTAAAGCTAAATGCAAATGCATTCTACATTATGATAACAAAAACTAAATTCATAAAATTATGTTTAATGAAAAATGCACAGACCCTCTGAAACTGTTTCTTTTGAATTTAACAATTTAAATTTGTAATTTTTTAATCATTAAAAGAAATGTACTTTAAAACTTGCTTATATCCATCACACCTACTATATATAATTTCAAAATCTTAATTAAAAACAGAAATAAATTATAAATAAATAGCTTTAACCAGAAAATAAGTTACATTTCATAATACAGTAATATTAGTGTTTGTACGGTAGATAGGGCCACATAAAAATAAAACACATAGCAAAAGGCGAAAATTTCATAAGGTTACATGTAACAAAAACTTGGTTGAATTCCCGGTGAGCAGTAAACGTATTCATACATCTTGTTTTGGCGACTATTGTGAAACGCGACTCCTGAAGCACCGCACACCAGAGTATGGCAAGTTAGAATAACATTTAAGATCTAGAAAACTCAACGTGAACTCTGTAGGTCATGCTCGAAAATAGTCACCAAAAACAAGAAAAATACATAAACAAAACAAATAATTTTAAAATTTTTAGAAGACAAAAACACTTTCATAAATCAACAAAGGGCATTAACACTTACTTCAATTCTTCATATCTTTGCCGGTACTTATAGATGCATCCAAATCTTTTTCTTTCAACCAATTTCATATTTTGTACAATTGGGACAAGTATAATTTACTAGCAATCAATCCTACACTCATACAACCATTTAACAACTATCTACGCTTGCACCTTTCTTTTCCAATTCAAAAAAAAATTCTCAAATTCACCGGTCTTGTTCGATCAGACAAAGAAAACGAAAAGGCCATTATACTTAAAATTTTAAAATCAAAATTATAAAACAAATATAGAAATTACAAAATTTAAATACCTATAAAAAAATTACTAGAACAATTAAAATTTTTGAGAAATAAATACGTTTGAAGAGATGCAGAACTTAACCACTCCACTGGGTAGAAAACAGATTGAAATGTAACAACAAGCTGCAAAACCCGTTAAATTAACGACAAAAAGTGGTGAAATTTCAGAAGCTTACACACTCCTACACAACTTTTAATATAATTGGATGAAACAAGAATTGAATCATCATGACATCACATCATTCATTGGAAGTTGCACCAAAGAGGATCCACGAGTAACACACAGGGTTTATGCTTTTATGGAAAGGGTTAAATTGACAAGGAGAAAAGTAAGTATAGCCGAGAAATGGCGCCAAAAAATCGCCAAATAGCGTACCGTTCACTGGGATAGAGCCAAAAAGAAACTTTGTCAAATACTAGAAAAAATTTTACATGCTGGTGGAAGGGACCACATAAAAATTAGTACAAAGAAAATTAAGTCCAATTATTTACTAAATTTATGAAAGTGCTTCCATAACAAAATAAATAATTAAATTACACATGGAAACATTTTTGAAACAATTGCGTTTCTCATTGTATACTCTCTGGAGAAAGTTTCACAAATGCACATACATAATTCATTGCTATAATATGAAATCAAAATGTATAAAATGATAGAATGGGAAATCAAAACCCAAAAGCACATCACTTGAAGATACAATTTTCAATTTGAATTTATTTTTGAGTACCATATATAGTAGAGATAAGTTTCTTGTACAAGATGGTGGGATTTGGTCAGTTACTTGTAAATGTCATGATAACCAGATATGCATGTGATGAAGCTCTTTTAAAATTTCATACTCTTTTCAGAATTAGTATCTATTTTAAGAAAATGCTTTTCAATTTATTTGGAAAACTGAATTTTTGCATATATTTTATCTGCTCTCAAGAATCCGGTTTTCTTGTCCATACTATGCAGGTCTATCAAAGTATTGATAATGTCACAGTAATTCAATGTTTCATCGCTGTTCTAGGGCGGGCTGATGACGGGGAGAAAGCAACAAAGTATTGTTCAGAGCATCTTGAAGTGTATATATGTACATTGCAGTGGTGTAACATACACTCCTGCAACCCCAGCCTCAGGGGCGGCAAGGCCTGACTATAACCCCAAGTACATATTTACCCAATTTATAAAATATTAAAAGCAAAACCTGACTTCGTAGAGGGGCCCTAACATTGTCTGTTACACCGCTGGTACAATGATAGAAAACATTACAGAGGCACAGAAGCTGTAGAAATTCATATACCGCTTAAAAGAGAACACAACAGAAAAAATCGCACAAAACAAATCACAAAAATAAAATCGCATAAAAAAATATTGCACAAAAACAGGTTCTACTGTACCTATTATTTAATGATATTACAAAAAGAAAAATTGTACCTGTGTAGCACCAACGAAAATACTCAAAAGGGATCTTGGAAAAAATCTGCTCCAAAATTCAATTAAACTTCTTCAATTTAATATTCAATTGGTCTGAAATTATATAATCAAATTAAAATAAGAGATCACACCATTAAAAAATAGATCTTTAAACTATTTATAATTAAATTATATTGTTCTTAAAATAATTTGAGGAAGACTGGAGATGGGAATGACTGGCCAAATGTCTAGCATTTATAAAATAAAATAAATTCACGATACATGGCTTTAATACTATCATATTAATATACTGTAAATTTGCATCATGTAAATCACTTAGTCATGCATGTGTAAAGGAACAATAAAAACAGTAGCGTGTTTGTTATTTTTGAAAAAGGCTATCAGATTCAATTTTGATGGGAATGTGACCTCCAACAAATTTGACTACAGTGGTAATATAAAAAGTACTGCATTTAAAATAATTGGTAAAAATGCAAAAAGGTAATTTACAAATTTAAAATGACTAATTAATTATTTCTGTACTAGTCATTTTTACATACAGAATATATACATAATTTTAAAAGTACAGAAAACTGAAACCCCTAAAATTTTTAAATACAAAAAAATGGTATTGATAAATATACATTTTTATATAACAAAAAACAATGATAACAAACTTTTTAACAATGGATTTGAATTTATTTTATCAAATAAAATTAAACAACAACTCAATCTGATTTTAAATATTTACACTATTATGAAGCTCATTCAATGAATCCATCAAGACCTAAAGTTTCTCAATGACTAAATTTCAAAAACTTTATTTTGAATTCTTCTGTTGTAATTTTACGCACATAATTTTGCCAAGTTGTGATAGCAATTAACAGTCATTTTTTTTTTTTTTTTTAGGCTTTAGATGTATATTTTTTTCATCATGTATTTGCTTCAAAGAGACTCAGGAAATAGAATTCTGAATCTTACGACCAATTAATAAATGATCATCTAATTGTTCACAAGAAAATTTTAAATCATTTAAAAGCTTTTTTTAATTGAATAAAAATGTTGTTAGGTGGAAAAATCACAGGTGAAATTTATGCTAATAACATATTTGTGGTAACATGTTTTCTTAAAAAATTCACAGAAAATGAGCTTTAATGAAATGTGGTTATTTCATTCAAATATGGCTATTATTATACTATTATTCACACAAAAAAGCGTATTTTTCACCGTACATCATAAATCATGGTATTATCATAAGGCCTTTTCGAGTAAAAACTTTTGTATAATCCGCTGGCAGTTTTTACAGCAAATGAAAATATAAACTGCCGATAATATAGGTATCCGCATAAGATAAAAATACAGGTAAAATCATAGCCATAGCCCACATGGCGAATTTTTTTATCACGGCGCCAGAAATGGCGTAGCGGCGATTTTCAACTCCGACCGACGAACTGGAAAAATATGGCGTTTTCTAGAATGATAAATGAATAAAACAGCACAGAATAAGGCTGTTCAATGAAGAGCATAAATGACGCTACTAGAGGTGATAATTTTAAATAATAATTTTATTCACTTTTCACATCTGTACTGGCAAATTTCGACCGTTGACTTTCAAAAAAATAGCATTAAGGTAAAATATCACACATACTCAAATGACTCTTAGGGGCTCCATGTACCTTTTTCTTATACTCTTGATATCATGCGGATTCTCTCTAAATGCGGCATCTCCATTCATATTTCATCAATGGATTCCCTCCTTTCATGGTACTCTCAGAACCATATCTTTTTCCCACATTTAGGACATTTCATACTTTTACTGAAATTCAAATTTTCCATGCACCGAATTTCGACAAATTCCGAACAACCACTTTTCTTTAATAAAGAGCAAAGTAAAGATTCTTAAATCCGTCTGGCGACTCATTCTCCTGGCCGGTGCTGCTGCATTATTCTCGCTGCGATCGTTCAACGATGCAAAAGATGGAAATGTTGCGTAATGAAAGGCACTGGATGTCTTGCTCCTCAATGCTTATCTGGAAATAAAGTTCTCTCTTGATTTTCTGCGAGCTTGGATGAGTTGGTAGGTATTGGTTTTAGATGTAAAGTGGACAATGAATTGGCAAGGAGCTTTGGAAACGGCATAGGCTTTGGCTGTTGGGGTAGACTTGGAGAATTTGAAAAAATTAGAGATGGGTACAGAATCGATGGAAATGAATAAATAGAATAGAGAGGTTTGGAAGAGGTTTACTTAAGTATTAGGATATGATTATATAGGTAAATTAACTTTTGTCTACATAAACATCTACAATTAAGTAGGCCTGAAACATTATTATTTTTAGCACTTTAAGTTTAAAATTGAAGTTGCATTGTTATTTCAGGAGTTCTTTTCAATATTTTGAAATTAAATTGTAAAGCTCAATAACTTGAGCTAAGTAGTTATCATATCATCTTCCTTAGGGTTTCTTTATTGGCCTTTTTGGGAATTTTCTGGTTTTCTTTGGGATTTTCTGAAGATTGGGGTGGGGGTAGGGAAGAGGAGACTCCTTCACTTACAGAAGCATTGCTTTATAGAGACTGAAATTGGCAGGCAGAAGGCTCTTACATGGGTTAGAATTTGGGGCATTTGGTATATGAGCTGTATTCTTGACAATTAATGCAGTATGGGTTTTCATATTTCTCATGATGATTACATTGTTTAGTGGTGTGGTCTTTACGCATTTAAGACATCTAGGCTTTAGAGTAGCGGTTCTTGCCGGGTGAAAAGTAATTTGCCAAATTCAAAAGCACGTTAGTGAAAGCTCCTCCGCCAGGCAGGAATCATTTCAGCTCTCTAAGCATGTATCTAAGGATTTAAGATCAAATATTTTTAAGTTATTGGCATTAGCGTGGAAGTATTACTTGAAAAAATGGGAGTTTGCTTGGTTTTTGGAAATTAATTAAAGTAGCGTTTTTCTGCCATAAATCCTTGTTCCTCAAGGTGATAGTATGTCCTGAATTTTAGTCGTTCGTCTTAATTTACAAGATTTTGATAGGTTTGATTAATTTAAGTTTAATTCATAGAATTGAAATCTGGTCTTTCTCTAGTAATATGGGTGAGTTCCTGGTATTCTTTATGGAAATGCGTTACTAAGAGTTTGACAAATTTTTCCTGAGTTTATTGGTATTCAATTTAGGGAATTTTTATAAATAATTTTAAGTTGATCTCTGTAGGTGTTCTCTTTAATCATTAAATTGAATTGGGGGTAGAGGTGTTGGTTTAGGTTGTTTCTATGGTTTTCTTTTCTACTGGCAAGCATTCATTTTCAGATTTGAGATCGAAAAACTAGCTTCATTACTGTTATAGCTCCTTGCAAAGGAGAGACGGGTCTGGCAGTCTTTGGGAAAAACAGTCTCCGAGGGATCCTTTTTAACTTTCGCGTTTTTATTTTTCTTTTGGTTTTATTTTTACTCTTCTGAGATTTGGTAGCTGATCTCAGTAAATTAATGCTATCTTGGTTAGCTTTTTGATTACTGGGTTCATTTATTTAAGAGAGAAGTTGAGATGCAGTTGCATCATAAGAGCAATTAAAAGTGGAACATGGGGAGAGCGAGAAGTTCACTCACCACACACAAATCAGCCTTTTTTCTGTAAAAGTATCCTTCAGGGCAGCTCAGAGAATCTCCCTTCATCGCCGTGGTTTCTGCCGTATCGAGGAGTTTTATCTAAGTCTTCGCGAAGTGGCTGCTTAACAATGTCGTGTCCTTCAATCTCATTGCATATAGTATGCTTTCTCGAACAATCGCTGACTGGAATCTGAAAATCAGTTTCCATTACTGACACATCCTGAATGTGGAATATCACAGGTGTCCTCGGGCTCAGGCGCTACGTCTGCTCTGATCAACATCCTGATCAATCTCTCATGTTCAATTTGTCTGTATATATGGTTTAAGGGTTTGCCACAGTTAAGCGTAACTAGCGTTAATAGTGAATGCTTGAAACCTAACGGTCAAAAGCAACATAATTTGAATTTAAAGATGAAGAAATTAAATAGCTTGTAAACTGCTCGCCTGCTTGGCGACAAAAAAGTTCAAAAAACACGAGAATTCTTAAGGCTAAAATAGGGAGCTAACCAAAATACAATATTATTAAAAACAAGTAGAAATTATTACAGAAAACAAAATTTATTATGAAGCCGTCTTTTTAAACATGTATGATAATATTTTTTACGATAAATCTCAATAAAACAAATATATAGAGTTTAAATTTTAAAAATTTTTTTAAATAAATGATACAACATCCATCTGTAAAAAGATTTTTCCCCATGATGTAATTTGAAATATATGTGGAAAAAGAGTATGGTGGGAATGGTCCTGAGAGACTCATTTTAGAACAATTAAAACTTAATTACAGCAAATAATTGGTCATTCTGGCCTGTCTTTGAAAGAACTAGAAATGGTTTTCATAGAAATTGACACCATGATCAATTCAATGCCAATAACATATCTATGATGACACTTCAGAGCCCACACCACTGACTCCTGCTCATTTCCTGATTGATAAGTATTTACTTTCTCTTCAAGTAACAAGAGTACCCAAAAGACGACTGCTCCAGACATTTTTTTGATAAAGGGTTATAATATAAACAAACCTTCATAAATCAATTAGGGAAAACATTGGAGGAAGCCTTACTTTGTGTTTTGGTCTCTCTCTAAGGTCTATGAATGGTATGTCTTCTTAATAAGGTTTCTAGTAAATTTAAGGTTATGTTATACTAATACATAAAAAACCATTTCTTAGAATCTGTGGAAAATGGGTAAATAATAAAACTTATCCCAGAAGAGATGGGTAAGATTGCCTCTTGTTTCATTAAAACTCAAACAAGTACAATTGTTGTATAATCGAGGTTTATAATTATTAGTGAGAATAAATATTCGAAATAAATTCAAAAATTTTTTTATAAAATATTTATCATGCATTGATTTTCTTCAATGTTGTTAAATGTGAATTTTAAAGAATGTTTGTAATTGGCTTTTAATTTTTTCAGTAAAATTATGCATTTTACATATTGGTAATTGAATGTATAAGTTGTTGATTATGTGTTACTTTGTACATATCTTGATTATTTTAAGCAATTTTATATTGCTCCGTTACCACAAAAAAACTTTTATTGTTTTTAGTCATATTGATTTAAGTTTTATGTGAACATAGAAGTTCAGAGGTAGGAAATGCTAAAAAAAGTCACCTAAAGGGTGTTGCTCTGCAATGACAAAATTAGGGAATTTTACATGTGTGAGCTCAGGAGCAAGTGAGCTATGATGAAGTACAATTGCAATCTGAATTACAGCATTGGCTGCTCCAATAATTTAAACTAATTTAAAGTATTCATGTGTGTGTGTGCCAAAAAAAAATGTTTGCTATGACAGAAAGATCATTTGAAATGCTGTCAATTGTCATACTTAATAAATCTGAAAACTGCAACCATCTCAGCAGAGTCACAGAGACTAGCAAGATGCCATCTGTCTATTCTGCTAGATATGATACACAAAAGGAATAATAAAATTTTACAGATATTTAAATTTTCACTATAAAATAGTATATTAAAAATCTCTTTTAAATAACTTAATGACTTATCTAATATATAAAAATTATATGCAGTCACTTTTGAACAAAATATGCAAGACTATTCTTACAAAAACCCCCTAAAAATTTACTCCTTTTAAAAATGCTGGTTTCACAACATAGTGACATTTCCACATTTTATTTTTTTTATCTTATTTTAAGATATTTTCCTTCTACAGAAATAGTATCCTTTAAAAACTTTATTTAAAAAAAATAAAACAAAATAATTATTCCCACCTTCCTTTAAAATGCCATCATTGAACTTCGATTTTGATAGTCTATATCCTTTACTAACATAACATCACTTAAATCTCAGTATTTATTAACATTCCAAAACTTATCATAGTATGAGTATACTGCAAATTATTTTACATGTTTTTAACTTTGGTGCAATGCTTTTAACATTAATAAATATAAATTACAATGGTTTTTCCTCATTTAATTTTAATAAGTGTTTCAAATCAATTTCAAAAGATTTTTAAAAAATGAAATATAAGGTAAATTTTAGTGTTGAAACCAAACATAAACCTTAATTAATTTAAAAGTTATTAAAAGGTTATCAATAGTGTAAACTAGATATATATGTGAGTGTGTTTTAATTTTTATAAAAACTTTTCTAATGCTTCTTAAAAACAAAAACTTAACCAGAAACAACATGGGAAAATTATTTCTCCCCAGAACAGTAGCTCTTTAATATGTCAGTTAATAATTTAAACCCAGAGAAAATTTCTTCATTTTCTGTTTCGGCAATAAATCTTTCAAACAGTATTCCTTGCTGGTAATACTACTACCAGATGATAAAGAGAATGGGAATCAGTATAAGTCATTAGGATGTTACCTTTTAAAAGGTTTGGAAAATTATGTATGTATCAGACTGAATTTCTAATGTTTTTACTAGCCCTCCTTAAAGGCCAATACATCAACCACTAAGTAGACCAGTGGACTTTCTCTGGAGCCTTGAGTATTCCCCAAAATAATGACTTTGAAAAAATAAATCAAATTCATATGATTTATACGAAATATGTGAAGCTGTAAAAGCTAATGCAAATGCATTCTACATTATGATAACAAAAACTAAATTCATAAAATTATGTTTAATGAAAAATGCACAGACCCTCCTGAAACTGTTTCCTTTTTTGAATTTAACAATTTAAATTTGTAATTTTTTTTAATCATTAAAAGAAATGTACTTTAAAACTTGCTTATATCCATCACACCTACTATATATATAATTTCAAAATCTTAATTAAAACAGAAATAAATTAGAAATAAATATAGCTTTCTTCCAGAAAATAAAGTTACATTTCATAATACAGTAATATTGGTTTGTGCGGTGATATGGGAAGGCCACATAAAAATAAACACATTGAAAGTATAAAATAGAAAATTTCATAAGATTGTTACATGTAACAAAAAACTTGGTTAAATTTCTTAAAAGTGAGTTAGTATAAGCGCTACTTAATATTCCATCTTGTTTTTGCGGATTATTGAAACACTAATCAGAAGCTTACATACACCAAGTATGTAGTTAAGAATAATCTCGATTGTAAATAGAAAATCAAGCTGGAACTCTGATACATAACTGAAAATAGTCACCAAAACAAGTAAAATAATAAAACAACAATAAATTTAAAAATTTTAAAAAGACAAAAACACTTTCAAAAAAATCAAAAAAGGTTTAACACTTACTTAATTTTCATCTTTGCGAATATAGGCACCCAAATCTTTCCTTTCAACCAATTTCATATTTTTTTACAATTGGACAAGTATAATTATAGCAATCAATCCTACACTCATACAAATTTAACAACACCCAACTTACCTTTTTTTTTTAATTCAAAAAAAATTTAAATTCCCCGGTCTTGTTCCAAACCCGAAAAAGCGAAAAAGGTTAAAAAAAATTTTTTAAAACCCCAAAATTTTAAAAAAATAAAAAAAATTTTAATCAAAAAATTAAAAAAAAATCAATTTAAAAAAATTTAAAATCATAAAAAAAAATTAAAATTTTTGGGGGAAGAAATTAATTTTGAAAAGGAGAAAATAAGAAAACGGAAAAATGGCGCCAAAAAAATTCGAAAAAAAGGGTTTTAAATTAAAATTTAAACCCAAAAATTTTTCCCAAAAATTATAAAAAAAAATTTTTTTCATTGGGGAAGGACCCCCAAAAAAAAAGGGGTTTCCCAAAGGGGAAAATTAAATTTCAAAAAAAAAATTTAGGAAAAGGGGCCCAAAAAAATAAAAATTTTAAAATTCACGGGGAAACCATTTTTAAAATATTAGAAAAAAATTTTATATCGGGGAAAGGAAATTAAAAAAAACAAAATTTGAAATTTTTAAAAATTTAAAATTTCTTTGCACCCATAACAAAATTTTTTTAAATTTATAAATAAAATTTTAAAAACCGCTTTTAATGGGGAAAATTTTACTTTTTCAATTTTTTAATTTTTTTGGGTACCATAAAATAAATGTTCTTAAAGAGGGTGGTTTAAAGACTTTTTCATATTAAAGATAAAATTTGGCAGAATTTTTTAAATTTAAAAAATTTTTTTAAAGAAATTGGTTTCATTTTGAAAATCCTTTCCAATTTGTTGGAAGCTTTTTTAAAATTTTTTATCTTTTTTCCAAAAAATTTGGTTTTTTTGGAAAATCTTTTAATTTTGTTAAAAGTTTTTTAAAAATTTTTTACGTTAATTAAAAATTTTTTCACCCCACTTCAATCTAAAAGGTGTTTTGAAAAGAAACAAAATTTAAATTTTTTAAACCCTTCTTGGGGGGTGTTTTAAAAGAAAAAATTGCAGGGGTTAACATCCTTAAAAAAGTCCAACGGGGTGTAAAAACCCCAATAATTTACCCAATTTAAAAAAAAAAAAAAACCCTTTGCCCTTTAAAAGGGGGCCCCTAACATTGTTTTTAACACACGCGGGTAAATTTTGAAAAGAAAACTTTAAACAGAGCAAAAGAAGCTGTAGAAATTCATAAAACGTTAAAAAGAACACAAACAAAAAAAAAAGGGCACAAAACCTCACAAAAAAAAAAATCAAAAAAAAATTTTTTAAAAACGGGTTTTCTCCAATGCCTATTATTTAATGATATTACAAAAAGAAAAATTGTACATATTATGCTTACCCAACAAGAAATACTCAAAAGGGATGCGGAAAAAAATCACTCAAATTCCAATTAAGAAAAACTTCTTCAATCTTCTAATATTCAATTGGTCTGAAATTATATAATCAAATTAAAATAAGATCACACCATTAAAAAATAGATCTTTAAACTATTTATAATTAAATTATATTGTTCTTAAATATTGAGAGGCTAGATCGAGACCAATGGCCAAATGTCTAGCATTTGTATAAATAAATAATTAAATGCATAAAACTTTTAGTACTATCATATTAATGTCACCAGCCCAAATTTGCATCATGTAAATCTAACCATGATGTCATAATAGCAAAAGAAACAAAAAAAACAGATAGCATGTTTTATTTTGAAAAAAGGCTATCAGATTCAAATTTTGATGGAATGTGGCACTCCAATGGTGCAAATTTGACTACAGTGATGTTAATATGAAAGTACCACATTTTAAAAATAATTGGTAAAAAATGCAAAAGGTAATTTACAAGGCCCAAAATAACTAATTAATTATTTCTGTATAGTCCATTTTTTAATACGAATATATACATAATTTCCAAAAGAAAGAAAAACAAAACCCCCTAAATTTTTAACCCCAAAAAAAATGTAAGTATTGTGTCCAAATAACCCTTTTTTATACTAACAAAAAGCCAATAAATAACAAATTTTTTTAAAAATTTGGATTTGAATTTTATTTTAATTCAAAAAAAAATTTTTTAAACAATCAATTTTTAAAATATTTTTATATTATAAACTCATTCAATGAATCCATCAAGACCAAAAAGTTTTAAAAATGACAAAATTTAAAAAACTTTTTTTTCCCCTCCTTCCTATGTTTATTAAATTTTACCCCCTTTTTTACCAAGTTGTGAAAAAAAAAATTTTTAAAAGTTTTTTTTTTTTTTAAATTTTTTGGGGTGTATTATTTTTTCTAAACCCAATTTTGCTTCAAAAAAGGCTCAGAAAAAAAAATTTCCCTGAATCTTACACAGAAATAGTTAATAATCAATCCATCAGTAAAAAAAAAATTTTAAAATTTAAAAGCTTTTTAAGTGAATAAAAAATGTTATTGAGTGGAGAAAAAAAAGATAAAATTAAAAAATTCTGGTACTAATGCTCTATTTGTGGTAACATTTTTTTCAAAAAATTCTAAAAAAAGTAGACTTTTAATGAAATGTGATTTAATTTCATTAAATATTTTATTATTACTACTTTTAAACACAAAAATTATACCGTATTTTCCTGTATATAATCCGCGGCGGCGTATTACCCCATAAACCTTTTTTTTCCGGAAAAAAAAAAATTTTTGTATAATCCGGGGGGTTTTGCGAAAAACCCAAAATAAAAACCCCAAAATAATGAGTGTCACATAAGAAAAAAAATACGGGAAAAAACCCTATTATGGCCCCCCCCCTTGGGCCCGAAGATTTTTTATCGGCCCCAAAAATTTTTGGCGCCAAAGCGGAATTTTAAATAAGGCGGGCGGGAAAAAAAGCGGCCGGGAATGGTAAATGAATAAAAACAACTGGGGGTTAAAGGGGTTGGGGGCATAACGGGGGTATAAAAGATAATTTTTTAAAAAATAAATTCACTTTCACATCATGCACAGCAAACTCATTCGTTGACTTTCCAAAAAAAAAGGCGCGTTAAAATTTTCCCCTCCAAAAAACCAGAGAACCATTCCTTTTTTTATACTCTTGAAAAAATCATGCGGTTCTCTCCTCCTTAAAGGGACTCCATTCCCTTTTATTGTTCCCTTCCTTTCATGGTTCTCTCAGAACCATATCTTTTTCCCCATTTAGGACATTCATACCTGCTAGAAATTAGGGTTTTAACCCGGGTTTGGGAAAATTTTTTGTCCCCCTTTTTTCAAAAAGCAAAAAAAATAAAAAGGTTAAATCCCCTCGGGACTCATTCCTAAAACCCGGGGCTTTTTCCCCTTTTAAAAAAATGTTCCCTTTTGGGGAAATTTTTTTTGTAATAAATTTAAAGGCAGGGGGAAATTTCCCCCCGTCCTTTTTCGGAAAATAAAGGGGTTTTCCCTTTGGGGTTTTTGGAAACGGATGGGGGTTGGTAGGGTGGTTTTGTTGTGGACCCAAAGGGGGGGGAGGGCTTTGGGCGGGGCCAAAGGGGGGCGTTGGGAGGGGAACGGAAAGGGGAAATTTTCTTAGAAAAAAAATTTAGATGGGAGAATCGATGGAAATGAATAAATGGGGGAAAAGAAGTTTAGGAAAAGGGGTTTATAAAAAATTGGATAGCAATTATATAGGTAAAAATTTAAATTTTGTCCAAAAAAAAACATCACAATTAAGGGCCCGGTTTTATTTTTGGGACTTTTAAATTTAGGTAGAAGTTGATTATTTCAGGGTTCTTTTCAAAAAATTTTTGAAAATTTAAAATTTACAAGCCTTAAAAAAGCAGGGTAAAATGGTTAATATTATCATCTTCCTTAAGGATTCTTTTTTTTATTTTTTTAAAATTTTTTTGGTTTTTCTTTGGGATTTTCGGGGGGGGTGGGTAGGGGAAAGGGGACTCCTTTTCCCTTTCAAATTCTTGAAATTTCTTTTTAAAATTTGGGAGGGGGGAAAAACTTCTTTGGGGTTTAGAATTTGGGGCATTTGGGATTGGCTGTTTTTGACCCTTTAACAGTATGGGTTTTTTCCCGTTTCTCCTTGATAGTGCATTGTTTGGTAAATTTTGGTCTTTACGCATTTAAGGAAAATCTAGGCTTTAAAAATGGCAGTTTTCTGCCCTGTGGAAAAAGTTGCAATTAAAAAACATTGCTTTACTCCTCGACGAGGAATCCTTCAACTCTAACTTTCATGTATCCCCGGGGGTTTAAAAATCAAATATTTTTTTAAATTATTGGCATTGCGTGGAAGTATTACTTGAAAAAAAGGGAGTTTAGCCTTGGGTTTTTTTTGGGAAATTTTAAATTTAAAAAGCGTTTTCTGCCATAAATCCTTCCCTCAAAAACCCACCAATTTTGTCCCAAAATTTTTGTGAAACCTTTTGTGTGTGTGTGGGAATCCTTTTTAAATTTCAATTTTTATAGGTTTGATTAATTTAGGTTTTTAAATTTCATAAAATTGAAATCTGAGTCTTTCTTAAAAATATGGGTGAGTTCTGATATTCTTTTTATGGGTGGTTGCTAAGAGTTTTTATAAAGGGTTTTATTTTAATTTAGGGAATTTTTATAAATAATTTTAAGTTGATTTTGTGATTTCTCTTTAATCATTAAGTGAATTGGGGGTGGGGGTGTTGGTTTAGGTGTTTCTATGGTTTTTTCTTTTTCTACTACAACTTGCGCTTGTTCATTTTCAGATTTGAGATCTGAAAAACTATTTGTTACTGTTACTGGCTCACTTACCAAAGGAGAGACAGGTCTAGCGGTCTTTTTGGGAAAAACAGTCTTCCGAGGGATCCTTTTTAACTTTGCGTTTTTTATTTTTTCTTTTGGTTTTATTTTTATCACTCTTGGGGGTGGTAATGATCTCAGTAGAATTAATGCTATCTTGGTTAGCTTTTTGATTACTGGGTTCATTATTTAAGAGAGAGAGAAGTTGAGATGCAGTTGCATCGCAAGAGCAATTAAAAGTGGAACATGGGGGAGGGAACGAAGTTCACTCACCACACACACACACAAATCAGCCTTTTTCTGTAAAGTATCCTTCAGGGCAGCTCAGAGAATCTCCTTCATCTCGTGGTTTTCTGCCGTATCCGGAGTTTTATCTAAGTCTTCATAGTGGCTGGCAACAATGTCGTGTCCTTCAATCTCATTGCATATAGTATGCTTTCTCGAACAATCGCTGACTGGAATCTGAAAATCAGTTTCCATTACTGACATCCTGAATGTGGAATAATACGAGTGTCCTCGGAGCTCAGACGCACACGTCTGCTCTAGTCAACATCCTGATCAATCTCTCATGTTCAATTTGTCTGTATATATCGGTTTTAGGGTTGCCACAGTTAACGTAACTAACGTTAATATTGAATGGCAGAAACCTAACGGTCAAAAGCAACATAATTTGAATTTAAAGATGAAGAAGGGTAAATAGCTTGCAAACTTATCGCCTGCTTGGCGACAAAAAGTTCAAAAACGGTGGGGCTAAAATAGGGAGCTAACCAAAATACACAATATTATTAAAGAAATTGTACAGAAAACAAAATTTATTATGAAACGTCTTTTTAAACATGTATGATAATATTTTTTACGATAATCTCAATAAAACAAAAATATTCTTTGCTACTGCCATCTATGTTTCGAGTTGTTAAACAAATCATTTTGCACGGAAAAAAATCCTTCTTTTTTTAATTTAGAAATTAACAGCAAAAAATTAAGATCGATACTGCTTTCCCATTGTCTCTTTCTTTTACAATCCATTTATTTATTTCTTCCTCTAATTCTGGCCAGTGAGGGTTTTCCAGGATGTTTGGCTCTTGAGCGTCGATCACAATTTTAGAAGTTGGGTCTTGTTTTCTCCCAAAGCGAATATTCGATTAGTCACGTTGAAAAACCTTGCAGCTTCCGACTTGGTAGCCTTCTCTATAGCTTTTAGCTTGAAGTTTGCAGTGTAATTTACGCGCGTTACTTCAACATGATGAAAACTTTCAAAGGGCGTAATAGGTCTATTCAAAAGGAAGTGGAAATGGCCAGCGACTAGTAACTGTTTTTCCTTCCAAGGAACCCAATTCGATTCTTGAATTATTGGTGGCGAAAACTAGTTATGGTTGAATTACGTCGGCAGTCATGAAAGCGCCATCTATTATTTATTTTATAAAACATAAGGGGCATTTCTTTCAAAACTTTATTGTTGCTTTTCTGATTTAAAGTTTTTTTTTCTCAGATAATGGGGATTTAAATCCCTCTTGAAAATTTGAAATTTTTTAACACACATAATCGCGGATTATATACAGGGGTACAATCTATTTTTTTTTTATTTTTTTTGGAAAAAACAACCAAAATTTAAATTGAATTTAGTTTTTTTTAATTTTTTTTTTTCCGATTTCATTTAAACTTTTTCTTTTTTTCAAAATTTTTTTTAATCAATAACATCTTCAAAAAAAGTTTTTTTTAAAAATTTAAAAAAAAAATGAACCCCTTATCCCTGTTTCATACTTTTGAACAGGAATCTTTCTTAAGTAATTAAACTTAAAATTTTGGCAGATTTTGCCTGGGTACCCCCCAAAAAGGAAAATACCAAAATTTTCCCCTTTTAACTTTTGAAGAAAAAAACTATTTCAAAAAATCAATCTCCTTTTTTATTTGTGATCCCTACAAAAGAGAAAATTTAAAAAAAAAAACCCCTTTCCCCCAAATATAGATACTTTTATTTTTTCCCAAAAGAGATTGTTACTTAAATTTACTCACCCTAAAAAAAAAAATTGGGGAAAAAAAAATTTTTTCCATCCTTTTCCCCAAATTAGCAAAAAAAATAACCTGCTTTTTTAATATATTATCAACACTATACAAGTTTTTTTTTAAAATTATATAAAAAAGATAAAATTTTTTCATGAATTAAGAATAGGGTTGTTTATACAAAAAAGGGGTTTTTAAAAATTTCCCTAATTTTTTCTCTTATTTTAATTCCATTTCCCCAAATTTTAAATGTATTACAATTTAGGAATTTAATCGATATCAGTTGGCTAGTGGGGGAAAGCGTTGCTGATTTTTTTTCAAGTTTTGATAACTTTTAAAAAGGGTTATTTTTGTTTTTTAAATTTTGGGGTACTGTGGTTTGCCATTGTTCCCTAGTATACTATAGTTTGAATTTTTTGGGTTTTTATTCTTCGGGGGAACCATATCAATTTCAAACGTTTTTTAATTTGTTTTTTCATATATTTGATAATGTCGTATTTTATGTTGCCCAAGACTGCAGTTTTTCATCTTCTGTATTTTTATTCAAACATTATTGGAAAAGTACCAGGTTTTTTTTTAAAAATATGGGGTTTTTTGTTTTTTATGGAAAAAATGGATTTGAATTTGTACTTTGGGGGTCTTTTTTTCCCCCAAAAGGGGTTCAGGTTTTTTTTTTCTTTCTTGTTTAAAAATTTTTTTAAATTTGAGCCATCATGAAATATGAAAAGGATTAAAATATGAGGTTTTTCCCAAGGGGGATCGGGGTTTGACAGCCATTTTTTTCTTGGGGGAAAAGGTATGCTGCAAATTCACACTTTTTTCCACAAAGTAATTTTTTTTTTTTTCACTGGGCAAATTGTAAATTTTCCCAAATCAAGGGTTTTTTACCCTTAAAAATTTAATGTCACCATAGTCAGATTTAATGCTGAACCCAAACATTTTCCTTCAAAATCTGATTGTTTTTTTAAAAAAAAAGTCTCTTTGTTTTGATTTAGCACAATTAAATGGAAATTTTTGGGCCTGCAGTGATGCTAATATGTAAGGAAGGTAATAAAGGAAAGGGGTTTTTAAACATTCCTTTTTCCCTTTTAAAAAATTTTTTTAAGCATTCCTTGTACAATGAAAATTCTTTGAGAACTTGAAATTTTTGAAAGAAACAAATATCAACAATTTTTGTGTCTGTTTTGAAAATTGTTTTTTAGAGGTAACACAAAAAAAAAAAAGTAGTAAAGACAGTCAAAATTGATGAAAAAAAAATATCATCAAAATGATATATTTTTCAATTCATTGGAAATTAAAAAACAGAATGGAGAGTCAGAAATCAGATAACCCTTTCAAACTTGAAACAATCTTTATTTATTTTTTTTTTTTAAGGAAATAATTTTTTTTTTGTCTAAAAATTTTTTGAAACTTTTTTTTGCCTTTTGCTTTTTAAATTTTTTAAATTCTTCCTTCCCTTTTTTAAATCTTTTTACTCCCGTTTTTCCCACAAAAAAAAAAGCACTTGGCCAAAATTTTTTTGAAAGTTTTGGGGACATTTATATGAAACAAAGCACAAAAAATTGCCAATTCAGCACTTAAACAAAATAACCCAAAACAAAAGGCAAAAAAAATTTTTTTAAAATGGGCATTGTTTGATAGTATCAAGTACTAAAAATACATTTAACTTTATCTTTTTTTTTTTGAAAATTTTTTAAATTTTTTCGCTTAAACATTTTTATTAAGAATAAGACATTATCATTCAATATTTTTATGTTAGTTCTTGCTTTAAAACTTCTGTCTTGGTTGAAAATGGGTACTTTCCCCATGTTGGCATAAGTGATAAAATGCCAAAGATTATACATCAACACCAAAAATTGGAATATTCCACAGGTAACCCAAACCCTCCCCCCCTTTTAAACCAAAAATTGGGTTTTTTTCCTTTTTTTAAAAAACATCTTTTTTCCTTTAAAGTTACATAAAAAAAACTTTTAAAAATTTTTAAACATTTTTTAATTGTATATTTATTTTTGTTAAAAAAAATTTGTCAGATTTTTGTGCAAGCATAAGGGGAAATGTACCAAATTACTGTTCCCGCCTTTTATATGACATTTTAAAAATACAATTTAAAGATAATTTTACTATTACAAAAAATTTTTGTCCCCAGCTGTTTTTAAAAAATAATCCCGGATTTCTATTGTTCTATTTTTTGTTCTCCCCAAATTTTAACAATGACTTTTTACACAAATATTCAGTTCAAATTTTCTAAAAAAAATTTTTTGACCAACCACAATAATGATTATTAATTACCATTGATCCCAAAATTTTTTATCACATTCAATTTTTTTTTTAAATGGGGTTTATGTATTCAAAATAAATTCCCCAGTCAAAAAAACCCAATATTTTCTGAAAATTTTTCAGACATATTTTATTAATAAAAAATCAAATTTTAGTCTAAAGGGGGGTAACCAAGTGAAATCCTTCCCAAATTTCAAAAAAAAATGATAAGTACCCCTAAATTAAAAATTTTAAGGTATAAAAAAAATACGCAAAAAATTTTAATTTATTTTTAAATCATAAACACTTATATATTTTATTTTCTGTAAAACAAATCAAAAAACCAAAAAGTAGGTATTTTTGTACTATCCAAAAAATGCTTAAAATTCAAGATAACTCACCCAAACCGGGTAATTTTTCACGGAAATTGGGAACCATTGCTTTCTTTTTATCAATGTTCCTTGGTCCGGGTTTAGGAAAAATTTGGCCAAAATGCAACAAAAAAAAACACCAAAAAAACCCTATCCTGTGTTTACTGTATTCCCCAAAGGGAAAATTTCCATGAATTTACTCCCTAAGAAATTTCATATGGAAAAAAAAAAAACTTGATAAAAGAAAATATAAAAAAAATGAAAAAATCAAATAAAATTTTTAAAATTTTTTAAATTCTTTTTTTAAATTTTACAAAATTTTTAAATTTAAAAATCATTAGAAAAATTTTTTGTTATTTAATCTACACTATGATAAATAAAAGGGATAATATCATTAACTTATTAACTCAAAAAATGTAAAATTTGGTTTCACTGCTAAACTCACTAAATGTAACGAAACAAAAAAAAAATTTGTAGCATGTATTTTGTTTTGCCCAATAATGAAAAAAAATATTTCAAAAATTAAATACATTTATACTGCAATGTTTTAAAAACTAGGATGTAAAAATCTTCCCTCTTGTCCCAATTAACACATTACAAATGTAGATTTAAAAAATTTTTGGGTTAACTCCCAAACTTTTATTGATTTTTTTAAAAATTAAAAAAAATCAATTTAAAATGAATAATATATAAAAGTATTATTTTTAATTTAAAAGAATCAAAAATTTATCTGTCAAATTTACCTTTGATGGAAATTATGCACCTCATAATTGAACAAAAAAAAAAAATTTCATTATCCTTTAAAACTATTTTTAAAAATTTGTTTATTTTCCCTTTTGGGGCCCAAAAAAAATGATCAACGTTGTACGACATCAGTCTCTATATACTAATTCAGTACAACCTAAACCCATGTTTACAAACTGCTCCCCCAAAGGTTGTTGGCCGGGAAACGGGCGCTTCTCCCCCAAGTGTTTTTCTCGCCAAATTTTATAAACGCGCCAAAAAACTGGTAACCCCTGAATTTGTTTTTTCCCTTTAAGGAAAATCGGGGTTTTTGGCGAAATTGGGCGCATGCGCAGTCCCCAAATTTTAAAATTTTTAAAGATATCGCGGCAAGTTGCCTTACGTAATTCGTTTTCAGTTTTTAAAACCCAAAGATTTTTTTCCTTTCCAAAATCACTTTTAAAAAATTTAAAGATTCTTAATTTCTGCACATTTCGCAGCTTTTTCGGCCCGTTAATGAGGGAAAAGCTCATTTCTTTTAAATCCGGGTTGGGGGCGGGTTTTCTTCTTTTCACCCGTTTTTTGGGGATTGTTTTTTTCAGGTAATATTTTTATTTCTTTCTCCACATAAATTTCAAAAGATTTCCATGATGTCCAGCGATGCTGTTAGGATTAATTTGAATGAATGCATGCAAAAATATGATGAGTATTCTGAAAGGTTTTTTTTGCCCTGTTGCCTGCGTTTGGAAAGAAAGCGGAGTTAGAATGGTGCATGAAAGAATGTTTGAATGGATCATCGTATGTGTGTCCGAAATGTGGAAAAAGTATGGAATTGAGAGAAAGAACGGGTAAGGAAGTGATTGTTTTTGAATGGTACTGCAGAATTCAGTCGAGTGTGAAAGAGGATACTCAAGATGTGTTTAGGAGTGCAAGGAAATTGTTTTGGTTTGAATTGAGTAATACGGATATGAGAATCATTTTGTTAGTGATTTAAAAATAAAAATGTTTTGGAAGGTGCTCTAGGAAATATGCAGTCGCACTCTAGTATAATTTCAGTAGGGAACTAACTCATCGTCATCATAAATGTCGGAAAAAGCAGCATTTTTTAAAGGTAAGTGAAATTATTTCCATTTTAAAATGCCTAATTTTTGCAGCGATTTTCAGTTTCAAAACTTTAAAATATTACGTTTTTGATGATTTCCCTTCAGCCATCTTGAATTTCGCGCTCCGGCGTTGCGTGTTGTGGTAGGGTTGCAACTCCAAAACACAACACACAAAAACGCGCCAAATTGGCGATTTTTTAAATTTTGGCGGAAAAGCGGCCGATTCGACAATTTCACCCTCTTTCTTTATTTACACTGTTCAAATCCATCATCGAGAAATCTTGCATGAATCCCAAAACTGTGTGAGAAGTAAAATCTCTTTACTATTATGAATACGAACTAAAAATTTACATTTGTTATAAAATTACTAAATAATTCAACATCAAAACAAAAAGAGCGCGGTACTTGACTAACAAGCTTCTATTTCTAACAGTGCACACACACATTCTACGACTACACGCGATCACAGCAAACATAACTCATTTGAAGGTGTTTAATCCTTGAAATATAACACAGCTAATCAAATCGAATAAGTTCAAATAAACATTAATTTAAATATTAAATTAAAACTTGCTTACTTTTCTAAACATGAAATGAAATCATGAATATATTCCATTCTTTAGCAATACTGTTGCCACAACCCAATGTAAATATTTCAAGTGAACAATTCGGTAACTGTAATTCCAGACCAAGGATTAAATAAAGTTTTTATTTTAATTCTGAAAATCAGATAAAACTACATTATGCATAGAGGTGCAGCTCAGGAATATTTATCACAGTTCAGAGTAAGCCCTTGTGATCATCCTATCTAATAATCAGTAATAAGATGATGGGAGTGCAATCACCGGAGATCCAAAGGAGTACGGCCCTGAGTGCAACGTTAAATTAAAAATTGTTCGAAGTAGAAGGAAAGAATTTGAAGTGTAATGAAAGTTATTTTTCCAGAAATTACATCTTATAAGAATAGGCCTGCATCTAAATATTGAAAGAGAAAATTTCTCAAGATCTGTATGGAATGGAAAAGAAAGAAAAAATTCCAAAAAATAGCGCATTTTAACTATAATTTTTTTACCTATTGATTTTTTATTCAAACCACACTTTGAAGATAATCAAGCGTTACTAGCAACACACCACATAATTTTAAACCTCGATCAAATGACAAGGATGACACCTAAACTGGCTCTTACTTCCTAACATCCACACAACACACCAACGAGCTGGTTTGGAGCCCCGACAGCCTCTATACACATTGGGTTTTCAGTGGCACCAGAGCTCGAGCCGAAGACTCGACAACGCCAGTTATGATTTAGCAGCTACAATCAATAGGAAAAGTGAGGGAGTGAATAAATTGAATATTAACGGCACACTTTGTTGGTTTCAGAATGCTCTTAAAGAACATTTGCATCAAAAACTTCGTTAAATTTTTTTTAAAGCATGAGATGACAACGTCATCTCACAAAAACCCAACGATAAAAGTTCAGTTCAGTACGGGGGTTAACACTAAAATGGAGACTTGGCAAAGGCCTTATGCCCGGTGTGTATTATGAATTAACCTTAGCGGTTTTGTAAAGTATGGTTGTGATTGAAACTGTTTTAAACCCCAAAAATTTTTGACTTTCGCCTTGTGTTTTTTTGAGATTGAAGAAAGTGGAATATTGAAAATCTATTAGAATTTTAGAATTTTTTTAAGGTTTGTTTTAAGAATTCTTCAATTTTTTGAACTTGCTCTATTGTTTTACATTTTTTCTATTGAGGAATATGACCATTCTTCTTTTTGGATAAAAAAATTTTTAAAAATTTCACGCTGTGATTTGTATTTGACACAGTTTAATAAAGTGTTCACCTTTGTTTCTCGGGAATTTTACAATCTGCACACAAAGGGGAAACTTTTGTTTAAAAAGGAAAATAAATATCATTTAAATGGTAATTTTTAGCTCCCAACTTATTGATTAAGGGGGTTTTGTATTTCTATTTTTTGCTGCCTGTCTATTCCACTTTTTAAGAAAGAGAAATATGAATATAATTTTTTTTGTTTTTGCTTTTTTCCATATTTCTTGTTTTTATTTATGTGTTGTTTTTTAAATATTTTTGGTCTTCCCAAGTAATCCCAAAGAATAATATTCCTGGGTATCCAAATGAAAGTTATTACTTTTAGCCCATTTGGGGGCCTTTTTAAAGAAATTGAATTTAAAAATTTTAAAATTTATCGTATTTGATCTTCATTAATAAAATTTTTTTATACCTTGAAAAGATAAGCTGTCCGTCAGAAATGACCCAAATTTTCGGTTTTTAGTAATTATTTTTTGGGGAGTCCATATTTTTTTCGCTTTGAATATTGAAGTTATTTCTTTTTATTTTAAAAATTTTTTCGAACTTTTTTTTGGGGGTTAAGATTCCCATTGACGTTTGATTTAAATTTTTGAACCATCTGTTGCTATTATGATATTGTTACTAAAGTTTGATTGAATGTAATCATTAAACACATGCTTTGTAACTATTCTGAAAAAAATAAGAAAATAATTTTAAAGCTATAGAAATAAGCATAGTTTTGAAAAATACGTATTCGAATACAAAATGTTCTTACAATTTGTCAATGAATAAATGCTGTTTTAAATGTTCATCCAATGCGTTCAGTAGTAAATACATCATAATCATATACTTGCTTAATTATTTAAATAGGTACTAATATTTACTCTTATTTTGGTACATGAAACAAATTTAATGATTAAATTTACTATAATTTTTTAAATTTCCTGGGTATATTTGGGTTCCTAGCTAAAAAGAATTAAAAATGTATCAAGCTCTGTAGAATTATTTGATTTGTTTGTTGGAACGCGAAGCGTTCCTCCGTCCCATCACGGAATAGTGAGTGTTGAGTCCTGAGTGGGGAGCTAGAAGCTTCCTGATTGGCTGGCTGGAAAGTCGTAGTAATCGAAGTGGTGGCGGGGGGCAGGAGGTGACGTGGGTGTCTGGCTGATGGAACTGCGTGAGAAGAGCTGTGACCTGGTGTGGATATGGTGCAATATGATTGGCGGTTGTGACTGAGTTGTGGCGGAGTTACCTCTCTACTGGCTGCACCAGAATTAAGTAAATAAAATGGGCGTTCCTGATGGGGAGCAGCAGTGAGAAGTTAAATAATAATAAAAAATACAAAATGCAGGTCATTCATCAAAAGATGAATGAAGTAAAAAAGAATTAAGGTGGATTATAAGAGTCTAGGAGAATTCTCCTAGGTCTCTTATGATTATCCTGAGGTACATAGTTATCTAAATTAATTAAGTTTGCATTATTGATGTTGGGGATATTGGAAAAAGGAATTTTTTTGCTAAGATTTGAAAAATATATTTTTTAAAGGATGAAGTTTAAGTGCTTTGTATAAGTTAAAATTTTTTGGGTGTATCTATTAGCCTTAGTGATAGTTCTTATTAAAAAAATTTTTGAGCTGTTTCTAAATTTTTTAACATTAGTTTTCGTAACCCCATCCGGGGCAGCCGTAAAAATAATGGGCCCCGGGCTTTTAAAGAAAGCACTTTTTTTAAAACATATCCATATGGGAAATTTCCCCGGAAAAATTGGGGGGAAAAATTGATCTAAGAGCTTTCCCGGAATTTATCTCGCGCATGTAGAATGGGTTTTCCAAGTGAGATTTTTATCAAGTACAATACCAAGGTTTTTTTTGTGGTCTGAGACCTTTGGGAAGGAGGTGTGGAATAAAATTTTGGGTGGAGTAACTGGTTTAACCTTTTTGGTGAATAGAACTGCAAAAATTTTTGTCGACTTTAAAATTTTTTTTTCCATTGATTGAAATATTTTTAAAGGGTAGGGAAAGGTGTTTTTGAGTGAAATTGAATTGTTTTAGTTTTTTTAAAAAGTTGCGGATTGCAGAATCACCCCCGCGTACATATTGAGCATTTTTTTGTGGGTGTGAGGGAATGTCGTTTAAAAAAAATTTTGAATAAAATTTGGGGCCGAGTAAAAAGAACCTTGGGGTACACCGATTTTTACGTGGTGGGAAGGGAGAGAGTATCGGGGACTCTGACTTTGAAAGGGCCCCTGTTAGAAAAAGGAAAGGAATTGATAATATGAATAAGAGGGGGGAAATGAAAGATAATAAGTTTATAAATGAGTCCGCTGATCCAGACAGGGGTAAAATCCTTTTGGGATACCCAAGGAAAAACTCCCAGGGATCTGCCTTTTGGAATCTCCGTAGAGGATGGACGATCTCCCCCTTTTATAGTGTGACGTTACAAACCAGTCGCCGGGCCCCTTTTTATCATCTGGGAGGTATTGCCCACACTGACTGCATTTGGCTCTGACGTTGAGAGGCCTGTGCTTCCTGATTGGTGGACACAGAAGGAGAAAGTGGGAGTGGCAAAGCTGGCTGGTTTCAGTGTTATCAAAAATTTTCCAAAATTCATGCTAAGCAGACGAGTTTGTCTCGTCTGTTATTGATCGTCAGTGCATTATTTTTATTTAGTTTGACACATTTTAATATTAAAATATGTTTTGATGTTAAAAACGTCTGAAATAATAATGAAATAAATATCGTTAAAGTTTTTTAGTAATTGAATTTGATAAAAGCATTGCGTACAAAAGATGAAAAATGTACATGTTTTGATTAATAATTTAGTAACGGAAGAAAATTGTCCCATATTCAATGCATCGCTAAAAATTATTCAACATTTCTTAAACCTATTAAGGAAAATTTAATTAATAGCAATCAAACAATTTTATAAATTAACAAAACAACAAAAATGGAAATTACAATCATTTTAGAAAATAATTTCAAATTGAAATGTAATAATATGTGAGTTTTCTTTTGGTAACAGATTTCATAATTTATATGTAGTCAAATGAAGACACCTCATGTGGAACGTCTAATTTATATTTCTATATCAACTACCACACAAAATTATAAAAATTTTAAACCTGTTTCGTTTTAATAAGTCGTAATTGGGGCAAAATTTCCAAAAAAAGGAAATTTTTAGCAAAAAGAATTTTTTGAACCCCTGACTAAATTTTTCGAAGGGGCCCATTAAAAAAACAAATCTTTTATAAATATCTTATGCGGGAAATAAAATTGACGTGAGCTTTTAAAACAATGTAGAATTTTTTCCCCAAAAAATTTCCCGTCAGTATTTAGTTGTATTCATAGTTTTTCTATCACCCCAAATAGGTCTGTATTGTAGAAATCTTTTATGAATTGTATTTTTTTTTATGTATAAAAGAAAATTTGAAATGTAAAGGATAGATTTTAAAACCTTTTTTTAAAAAAAAACTATAAACTTGATAAAATGGGCAGATTTCTTTGACATCAATAAATAATTGATTTGAACATATCAAATTGTATTAAATTTTTTAAAAATCATATGAATTTTGAAAAACTTAACAATAGTTTGTGTGTGATTTTATATAATTATTCCACTAAACAAAAAGGTTAAAATTTTTCCTTTTTTTAAAAATATAACAGATACCAAAACAAATAATAAATTTAAATTTTTTTTTCAATATGTATATATATAACTATAATTTAATTAAACCAATACTTAAAAAAGAAAAAAAAATTTTTAGTATTTAAATTTCCGGAAATGTTGTGGGAAAATACAAAAAATTTTTCCCCAAGATCCCTACACAATACATGTAAAAGAGGAGCCTTTTATCTCGTAATTTTCCGTATTAAATATAAGTACTAATAATACATAATGCAATCTTGTATTTTTTTTTTAACTGAAATTTTCTCGCAAAAGGGAAAATTTAGTTATTTTCATTCTTTTAATGTTGTTATAATTATTTAATGTTTAATAAAAAAAAATGACACCTTTCATTTAAGGAATTTTTATTTTCCCACTGAAAAGGGGAATGACCCAATTAAATCCTGAAGAGAAAAAAAAATCTGGGTTTAAGAAATAAAATATCCCCCTTTTGATCAGTAAAGAAAAAAATAGACAATATGCAATGATAAAAAGAATAAAAACCCCTTTTTCCCCCCCCCAAAATCCGGGTTTAAAAACCCCTTTGGGTAATCAAGGTTTTAAAATTTTTTAGAGACGTTCTTTCTCAATTTTTTTTTTCCACTCATTATTTTCACTTGTTGCCGAAATGTTTTAAAACCGAAAATTTTTTAAAACCTAAGTTTTTAAACTCGTCTTTTTGAATAAAAAAATACATATAAGGGGTTATAGAGAGAGCCTTAAATATAAGAGAGAGTAATCTTAAAATGTTTCTGTACCTCTTGAAATTATTTAAATAATTAAGAAATACCTCATTGTAGGATTTAGGTATATTAAATAAATGGAATCAATTCATTGAATTATAATTTCACATTGTATTTCAAAAGATGGGGTGAAATAATTTAGAACACACATCAATAGCCCGCTGGGAATGCTATGATTATCAATTAAATGAATAAGAAAAAATTAAAGTGGATTTATCATTTTCGAGATACATTAAATGCATTTTTTAAAAATATTCATGTTCTTTATGATCTGGGAATTTTGTTCATTAAAAATTTTTCAATATGATTGATTGCATAATATAAAACACCTGAATCTGTTTGCAATAGTCTGAATAATAATGGTTTGTATTGATAACTGAAATCGAAGGGGGAATAACAGCCCATGAGGGCTAAGGCCTACTGTGCCCGGGGCTCCCGTTTTCCCCCTGACCTTGGGCACCGAGGGCAGGAGTAGATGTTCCGTTCAGGTGGTTAGTCCGGGCGCGAAACCCCCCGATTTAAATTCCCAAAAAACAAGATTTGGTACTAATTTATCAACCTACTAAAGGAATGAAAGGGAGTCTGTTTTGCCCAAACCCCGGGGTTTTGGGCCCCGGGCTTATGGGGGATGCATGCACTACCGCTCAGCCAACCAATTAACCATATTGATAACTTCTGTATAATATGCTCTGCATTAATTTATAAAAAAGAAATGTAATAATTGGGCGAAGCCTTTTGCGTACCATAGCATTTTATTCAATAGAAGGATTTTTTAAAAATTTTTTTCTTTTTTAATTATCGTTTTCTGCATGCAATAAAATACCTCGTTATTAAAGATGATATTACCATAAGAACTAAGCTACTGGCTCAAAATCACTCCCAAATATGAATTTTTATTTGGATGATGGATTTTGTAATACGGAACTGCAGTTTAGTAACAAGGATGATATCAGAGCTCGTATACGAGTATAGTTCACATATTTGATATGAAGGACTTTTAATGAAATGAAAACGCAAAACCGTGGCGTGATTGGAAGCCCACTGTGATCATATCACTAGATTTCCATTACCCAAATATCAGTTCTAAAAATAAAAAATAAAAAATTTAAAAAAAAAAGCATTGCATATGTCTAATTTTTAGTGAAAAAAAAAATATAAAAAAAAAAAATTTTTTTCAAAAAAATCCTCCAATTAAATTTTAACAAATTTGGATTTTTAAATCCCGGCCCCTTCCCATTCCCCAAACCGAAACCCATTCCCTTTTTAATACGTAATTTCCCGATGCCCCCAAAATTTATCATTTTCTTTTTTCAACTTTTTTTTTTATATTTAGAAAAACTGCCTTTTATGGTAGATCTCTGTAATATAATCACATAGATATAAAAATCTGCATTATGAGGAGTAATTTACTTAATTAAAAAGGGGTTTTAAATTTTTATTTTATATTAAAGAAATTTTAAAGCTTTTATTTCTTAAAAAGGGTTTTTATATTCAAAAAGTATTCTTTATTATTAGGTGACTCGAGGCTCAAAGGTTAGAGCTATACCAGAGATGAAACTGCCCCGTAACTCCAAAAAGAGGTGTCCAAGTTTTTGGGTATGTCCCAGTGGTACGCGAAATTATATCATCCTGAAACGAAAATTTAAAATTTGTCTGGTCCAATGAAGCACAAAAGGCATTCGAAGAGGTCAAGGAGGCGTAACAAAAGCGCCAGTTTTGGTGCGCAAATTACCAAACTTTCAGAGCCATTCGAGTTATTTACAGATGCCGTCTTCGATCGGTTTAGAGCAGTACTTAATCAACAAACAGACCTGTTGTATTTGCGTCACGTACACTGAACAACGCAGAGAGGAATTATATTGGTAACCGAAAGAGAATGTCTAGCAGTAGTATGGGCGTTAAACAAATTCACAGAACATATTTAGAATATTGCCCATTAAAGTAATAACGGATCACGCTGCCTAACACATGGCAAAAAAATTTGTCGAGTAGGATGATTAGATGGGTACCCAAATTAGCAGAATTCAATATAGAATGGGAACAGACCGGAACTCAAAATGGTAGTGGTTGACATACTTTCAAGGAATCCCGTGGAAAGTATAGTGAGAAAATTTAATTGTGCCATAATCAAGGATTTAGTACTTACTTCAAGGGAACAATTAATAACAGAACAGAAAAAATGACCCAGAATTAGGTCATATCTATAGATATTTAGAAAACCCGGGAAGATAACCTGCAAATGCAACGATATGTGAGAATTGGTCCCACGATTTCCGTTTACTGAAGGATTGTTATTTATGCGAAACACGCAACGTCATTAGGTGAAATGCGTGTATACATTCCAAAATCTTTTAAGGAAATGAAATAATGAGAGAATTTCATGACAAGCCAATAGCTGGACACATGGGAAGATTTAAAACGTATCATAAAAAATTCGTGACATTTGTTATTTCCCCGTACATGAGAAAATTCATTGATCAATATGTCTCTACATGCCATATGTGCCAAGTTAATAACTATAAAAACGCGTACCAGCCGGTTTCCATTGTAAACCGCCTATATCAAATTATCCAAATGAGATAGTGACGTTAGATTTATTAGGCCCGTATCCTATATCGAGAATAAGACGTAATCGCTATATTTTAGTATGAACCGATCATTTCAGCAAATGGGCTTGCAAAATTATACCTCTTTAAAAGGCCTCATCTCGTATAATAGCGGATATTTTTTTGATAAATCTGGTCATGTTATGGAGCTCCAATAAAATTAATAAGTGATAATGGTCCCCAATTTATATCCGAAATTTTGAGCACCTCTATGAAAAGATTAGCATAAGGCATGAAGACTGTTGCATATAGACCACAAGCAAATCGGACTGAAAGAGTTAATCGAGATATAGTGCAAAATGGACAGCAAATTATGCTAATGATCAACAATGATACTTGGGATCACCTTTTATGAGTTTGCTTACGCTATTCGTACGGCGGTGAATGAAACAACGGAAAATCACCCGCTGAATTATTTTTTGGGTCGAAAAAATCGATTTACAATTCATTTCAAAACTAGTTATGATCTCGGAAAGTCTAAAATTCAAAAATACAAAATATCGAAAAGCTTTAATGAAGCTAGACTAAGTAATGAAAATCAAAACAGGAAAGGTGGGGAAAGATATTATAATAGACGAAGAAAGACATAAAAATAAAGGTAAATGATTGGTCTTATTAGAAACACACCCTTAAGTTCAGCAGCCAACAAAAGTCTGTGCCTAAATTTAAACAAAAATTTGAAGGACCTTATAGAGTATTAGAAGTAAAAAATAACAATAATATTGTAATATGGAAATCAGGAAAAAAGATTAACGGTTAACGTAGATCAAATAAGAATATGTCATAGGAAATGTGACGAGGTCGAATTAGGAACAATAGGTATCCCAAATAGTATACATCAAGGTTAGAAAATAGTACTTCGGAAAAAGTACACTGGCGATTAAATGAGTCACACCATGGGAAAGAAAAATCTGGTGGTGAAACGTGTTAGAGGCAAAAGGAATGGTAGCCAATCAAATCAATATAAAAATACAGATATGACTCATGAAACGCAAAATCACTGGTCAGATCAAGCCCTAAAGCTCATATTTGGGAGTGAAAGTAAAGTAAAAAGGACAAGGTAAGGCTGTGTGGTGCTTAAGAGATCAGAGGTCAGGGCAAGTGGACCACAAAAGAAAAGCGTGAGAAAGGACCCAATAACATAAATAAAAGAGCGTAATTAACCAGTACTATTTCTAGAAGTAGAAAGAAGAACAGAACAGAAATCAACTGAAATTCCGTATTGAACCTACTACAACCTAAGGCCACGACGGGAGAAAAGAACTAGAATTCCGACCAGCCAAGGACACAACAGGAAATCAAGAAAGGGGACGACAAGGAGATTACAAGCCCCATGCAACAAGCAAAAACAAGAAATTCCAGTGCAGCTGAGGAAAGAAAAGTGGTAGCACCTCATCGTTGGACGTAATGGTGGGAGACCGCATATAAAAAATCAGGTTGTATTGTTTCATTTTTATGATCTTCCAACAAGTGGTCGGAAGAATTATTGCAAAGAAAGAAGTCTCGGGCGGTGCTTTGTGCTATAAAGCCAGCGAAAAGTCAAAATACTACAATGAGTGTATATTTATTTTGGAACTTTTGACTTGTTAAAAAATTTTTCTGGAGAAAACAATTGTAATTGCACATTTGTTTGCTTCGATGTATGACTTCGTGAGATGCGAAAAATTCCTTTGGTTATTTATATATAATAATTTATTGTAAAATGCTTTATAATTGTGCAATATGTGTATATATATATGTTGTTGTATTGTTACGTAATATGAGGCATCTGGTTCAGGGAAACACGGCGCAGTCAGGGCACTAACAATACACAAACTGAGGCTGCGCGGCCATTGGGGAGTTTTTTGGAACCAGATGTGGGATGAGAGGAAAATTTATTGTGATATACAACAATATATAATGAATAAAAATTGTGAAATTGATTGGACATATGTAAACATAGTGTCGGAAACAGGTAGTGACTCAGAAAGCTTATTTCTGTATATTTAATCCTGAAAATTATGATAAGTAACTTCAAACAGAAAATGGAGCGGAAAAATCCACTCCATATGCAGTGATGATAAAGATGCAAAATTTTGGCTCCAGGCACCCAGAAAAAAATTTTTTTTAGAAAATTTAAGTGTATAGTTACTTTAAGAGATTGTATGTTAAAAGTGAGAGTAAGTATGAATTAAACAGTAAATTACTTAATGCTTGGCCTGAAGCTTAGCCTAGAGAGTAAAATTTATTGTCACGAGTTTAAATTTAAATTTAAATTGAATACAAATTTAATTCTAAGATGAGTAATGAAAATTAAAAGTCAAGATAAATATTGGAAATTATAAAAGTTAAAATGAGGATTTAAGATTAAAATTTAAATAAAACCTCAGAAAGTTAAAGAGATTCAGAAATAAAGATATTTAGGACACGTAATTTATTAAGGGCACTTGAGAACCCTGGGTAAATCACAAGTTTTTCTTTCTTGGAAGCTGTGACGCCCTCTCGCGTCCTTCTGCTAACAACATAACTCCTAAGTTCTTGACGGCCACGATTAATGGCAAAACCTTTCCAACCCAATACCAAGAAGATAAACGATCAAAAATGTAAATGAGATATACTTTTAAAAGGATAGAAGCTTTGATGATAAAGCGCGGCAAGTTTAGAGATAACTTAGAGTGGAATCATTCGATCAAGAGTTAGATGTCCTATAGCTCTAGAAGAAAGATACGTTCATTATAAAAGAAGTTGAATCTTCGCATATAAAGTTACATTATAGATATTACTCAATCACTGAAGGAAGGAGACCTGAAAAAGGTAATATTTTGTATGGGAAGTTAGATGAATCAGTTAATTTATTATAATTAAGAAAAATGATCTATTTGGGGATCTGACTTGAATAAAAGGGTTTTAAATTGGGTTTAACTCTCATTTTAAAAAGTTGTCAATTAGAATTAATTAAAGTTATTCTTAATAAAAGTTGTATTAAAACCCAATATGTCTCATCATTTTGATAATCCCACACCTTAGCTTACGGGGACCCTAATAGACATAGTCATCAAAGGATGGTTATTGCACCTCTTTTGAAACGAAACGATTTTTTTGAAATGAATCATGAAAACCATTTTGAAAAAAACCCCCCCCAAAGTATTTCCGGACATTGCTTCTTTCCCCCTTTTTCTGTTCAAACGGCTCTTTTCTATGACTCTTGTGCATTTTTCAGCTACTTTTACCCAACACTTGCATTCAAGTTTCAATCTATAAAGTTTAAATGGCTCTTTTGTATGAATTCACCCCTTTTTTTCACCCACCTTTTTCCCAACGTCGTAGGGTCTAAATTGAATACAAAGTACCCCAGAGTAGTAGGGAGGTATGGAAAAACAAATTTTTCGATTTCCCCCAAAAATTTTTTTTCACGGGGCGAGAGAAAATTTTTCATGCCCCCCCAGAAAATGATTTAGGGGGTCATCCACAAATGAAATGTAGACATCGGGAAGGGACTATTGAAAAATTTGGGAAAAAATGTTTGACATGTAAAAATGAAATTGTGACATGTCAAATAAAATGCTTGAATGTAAAAATAAAATTTATGCATCTTGTGAGAAAACGGGGATGCCAACTCAAAAAGAAACCCTTCAATCTTGGTGTGAAAAAAAAAGGGGACAAGCCACCTCAACGAGACAATCCCCAAACCGGTGTGAAAAGCAGACACCATTATCAACAGGTAACCTTTTATTTGATGCTTTTCAATCTTGAGGGAAAGGCCCCAAATGGGGACCAGTCAACTCGACCCCCCAATTTTTGGGGGAAAAATTTTCCCAAAAAACATTTACCGATAAGACTCCCAGAATCTGAGAATATGAATCACTTTAAACCTGACAGCTTGACAAAAAACGTTTAGCATGCTCCATGAAATGACGATTCAAGGCTGTGTGATAACTCTGGCCTTTTATACCTAGTGGTGTCACGTGAAACGACCCCCTTTGGCTGATGAAATGTTGCGATGAGCAAAGTTTTAAAATGGGCTCCCAACTTTGGGCATAGTTTTTAAAAAAAGGGGCCCGAGCGATTCTTGTATCGACTCAATCCCCTTTTCGGAAAAAATTTTTGCTTTTCCCCACTCTCCCGAGGGGCCGCCTTTTTTTTGCTTTCCACCTGCACGAAAAATGTTGTGGTACCCCAAATCAATAGACCCCATATGCACCGGAAATGTCATTTCCCCGTGCACCTCCTGGGCAGGTGGTCAGGCAGGGTGAGGTAATTCAAACCCGGGGAAATGGGGCAGCGTTTCCAGGTTGATGGTGAAAAGTCCCAGCTTTTCAAAAATGTTTCCTGGCATCCCTTGACGACGATGAACCCTCTTTTCCTGGCCCGGTGACAAAACTTCCCCCTGACGCAGAAAGACAGGTTTTCCCAGGGCACGGATACGGGGGGGGTTTTTTACCCGGGGTTCGTTGGTCCCGGGTTGATCGGCCGTTTTTGGGAGGTCGGGGGGGGTTGGTGATCCACCGTGATGCAAATCACTTTTTCCTTGCCATCCTCCGGAATGCTGCCAAGGAAAATTGATCGGGATAGATTTGCCACCATGATAAAACACGTTGGCGTGGGCAAAAAAGGCCCAAAGGAGAAACTGCTGTGCGAGGAAAATGTTCGGGCGGCTGAGCGCCCCCCCTTTTTATACTCTGTTTTTGAACGATTCCTTTGGCTGTTTTCCAACCTTGAATCTGTGACATTTTATGGATATTTTTTGATACTATTGATGGACATTTTACTGATATTTTGAAACCCTTTGAAGGAAATGTTTCACTCTGCAAAAGAGACGAGCCCACAAATTTTTAATGTTCCACACTACAAATGAATTCAATCTTGGTGCATTACTTTCACACAGCACCTTCAGCCTAATAAGATAATCCAATCTTGGTGCATTACTTTCACACAGCACCCTCAGCATCCATTGGGGGAAAATTTAGCTAAAGTTTTGAAAATGGGCTTTTAATTTTGTACATTTTTTGGGCCAGGGACCGAGTCACCTTTGACTCGACCCCCTTTTTGGGAAAACCCTTTTTTTTCTGTGTCAATGTCACTTTGCGCCCTTTCCCCCATGAGCTTGTTAAATGCTGCAGGTATTTGGCATATTGGAAAGATTTTATCATGGTGCAGAAAGAAATCCCTTCCTCGTGCACCCCTTCATGCGGGGGTTTGGGAAAGGTTCCATCGCAAATGTCTTTGAAGGGGGGCAGCGTCCCCGAGCCGGAAAAAGCCCGGGAGCCTTAAAATATTTTTGTTGCTCCGCCCCTTGACTCCATCGGGCCCCCTTCCCCGGGCCAGTGACTAATCCCCCCTCACGAAAAAGGGCAGGTATTCCACGGGCACACCTTGGGTAACGGGGGTGTACCAGACGAAGACGATTTTTTTCGTGGCAGTTGATCAACCTTTTGGGGTTTGACGTTTGCCCGGCATGATTCACGGTGATGTCAATCACGGGATCCTGCCACCCCCAACGGGCAATGGAAAACGATGGCAGGGCCCCCTGGGTAAAACACGGGGGCATGGAAAATGGCCCGGGACTCGAGACAGCATTTGCTTCCAAGAAAAGATGAGGCGGGCTGGCGGCTCGCTTTATATGCTCGAGGAGCGGCGTCAGAGGGCATCCCATTGGCCAACCCCTTTTTCATGCAGCGCTGCATTTTTTCCAAACCCCGTTTCCAAGGGGTGGAGACCCACCATGCCCAAGGGGGACGTTGCTCCGATGCTTTTCCCAATCGTCCAACCACGTAAACCATGTCACGTACACGGCCCACTCGCGTGCGTCTGTAAACCAAAAGGTACCCCTATTTCGAGGTTTAAGGCATCCCAAACCGGGGAGACGGGGACGAAATTTTAAAGAACCAAAATTGACCCCTTTGGGCCCAGTCAGATCCCCAAAAGACTCGTAAACACAACACCGTTTTTAAACGATCGAGGAATATGCGCACCAAAGTTGGGTTCAAACAGGATGGTATAGGATAGTCTTGCTCGTAATACGGGCTGATCCGGGCCCCCGACCCATATTTTCAAACACGATCGTGGGGCATGTAAACCGTCCAATAAATTTTTCATCGAAAAAATTTTTTTTCAGGCTCTTTTCTCCCAAATTTGGATTTTTTTTGACAAAAAGAGACTTTATTCGCAAACATGAAATTTTTTTACAAAAAAAAAAAATTTACAAAAATATTTTCAAAAAAATTTACAAAAATATTTACATTAAAATTTATTTACAATATTTACAATTAAAATTATTTACATTAAAAATATTTACATGCAAAAAAAATAAGTACAGACAGATCCCAAAGGTTTAATCACTTTAAACCCAGTGGTTTTTCTCACATTCTTTTTCAATCGGGGAATGGTCAAGTCCATGGGTGTTTCTTGCTGCTCAGTGGCCAACTCTGTTTCAAATTGATCCAAGAACGAGATGAGATCGTTACCCGTCAAACAGGAAACTGTGTCTAGCACCGGGGGCTTGGGTGTGGGGTGTTGAATCTCCTGTGGCAAGTCCCAAAAGGACGACAGCTGATCCATTGAAAAGTCGTCAGTAAGGGGCGGGTCACAAGTCTCGAACACAGGTGGGTCTGGGAAAAAAGGAATTTTACAGGTGGTTGAGGACTGGTGGGCTGGTATCTGCAAGGTGGGGTGTCGTCAGGTGGCGCTTTGATTGCAAGTTTAACAGGTAGACAGGGGGGAGGTGGGTCTGGTAGAAATAGCTGCACAGGGGTGAAGACTGGTGGGTCTGGATCTGCACAGGGGTTGAGACGTCGCCAGCCTGTGGCACAACTGGGAAAAGGTAGCACAGGGGGGAGGTGTGCCAGCCAGGGGCCGAAATTTTGCAAGGGGGAAACTCTGGAATCATCACGGGTTGAGGGAAAGGGCAAGGCAGTTTTGGTCTAACACATGGATCCCCCTGTTCAGAGGGGTCTGATGATGGGTGTGATTATCACTTTGATCTGTTTTGAAGCCTGTGCCCCTTTGGGGGAGGGTCCGGGCTGTTCTTCCAAAAGGGCGTTTCATGGTTCGGGACATGCGCCGGAGTCGGGGGCGATAGCTTGTAGGCCTTTGATCAAACCGTTTCATTTTTCTAAAATCCCCAAAATTAAAAACCTCTCCGAGCTGGGGAGAATGGTTTCGGGGAAAAGTCCAAACCAAAACAGTCTTTTGAACCGTCAACAAGATTAAACCCTTCCAGCCGGGATCGGATACCCGTGGGGCCCAACAACATTCGATGATAGAGCATCTGGTCCCAAACCCCTAAAAAAATTGGGTTGGCTCGACACCGAGACTGGAGGGGGGGAAATTCAAGATGAGCATGGGCACGTGGGTCGTTTGAATGATGAATCTTCCCCTTTTGACCGTCCGGAAGCCAAAAGTAAAACCGACAAAAAAAATGTTGTTTAAAAAGTACACCATCCCTCTTCGGTGTTTTTCGGGGTCGGTCTGGGTTTTCAACAGTCCTTTTGGGATTTTTCCCAAAAGACATCGTCGGGCCTGAATTCGTTCAGGTTTCGGCTTGAAATTATCCACCAGCGTCTTTTTTTGGGACCAATTGTCGTTGCAAAACAAGCAAACACATTTCGTTTTGGGGTTTCCCGGTAAATGGGCAAGCACGGACTTGGCCCTACCAAGGCGCCCGGTTTCGGGGGGGTCACGGGCACCACGGTCGTGGAAATGGCCGGGGGAAGGCATCAATTTGATTCATCCGGGGGAGAGGCAACTGATGGAAAGCGTCGACCCTCGGCCTTTATACTTTTAAAAAGGATGTGGGCGGGCCCTAGTAGCCAATCTTGTTTGACGAGTTAAAAAAGGGATTAGGTTGGTGGAGGCCCGCCTTGACGGCAATCCAACGATGACAATGGGGCTGATTACAAAACGAAGCCCCAACTCGCGTCCGTTGAAATTTAAAGCATCACGGGTCGCTTGAATGGATCGAGGGAATTGGTTGAATTCCCAAATGTTTGCTTGAATGGGAGTCGGTGAAAAAATGGTACCGACATTGAGGTAACAAAATTTAAAAGTTTGTTGGGGCATTTCCATCCATGGCATACGAGACGACTGTTGGTCAGGGCCCTGGTCTTTGATAACAATACGGCCCAAAACCCTTTGGGTGTGGAAAAGACGGGCATGTTCCTGGGGAAATGGGCCAATTGCGTCATAAGGGGTTCTGAAACACTCCTTTAAATGGGCCTTTGGGTCGGGGGTTTGAAATGGGGCTTTCATGGGGTTAAAAAAGGGGCTGCGATACAACCTGGGACCTGGGCTTTGATCCTATTTTGTTTTTCCTCTTCCGTCTTTCCCGGATCGTGGAGAATGCCCCGATGAATGAGGGTGCCACCTTCTTTACAATGCCTTCTTTTCACGTGATTCAGGTAAAGTGAAACTTGAGGTGATTTGAATCCACGGAAGCAAATCTTTCAAAGTGGGAACCGTAGATGGTTCCATGGGTGCAAATCTTTCAAAAGGGGACTGGAAACCGTAGAGTTTCCCTGGGGGGCAAAACTTTTTAAAGGGAACTGTAGATTGTTCCATGGGTGGCAACGACTCATAAATCACATCTTGAGATGGCTCATGGGATGGAGATTGATTGATTGAATATTAACGTCGCACTGTTCAGCTACACGAGGGCTTTTGGCGACGGACCACGTAATTTTGAACCATGGTCATGACGTGGACGACACCTGAGCTGGCACCCCTCTCCTAACTCCCACACCACACCAACGGGAGGACGTTTCAGCCCCGACAGATTTACGTGCATCGCTGCCCTACACGGCGGGTCTTTAGTGGTACTGGGCTCGAACTCGTGACAAGGCAAGCCACGGTCCGATACCTATACCACTCGGCTACCGCGGCCACTCATGGGATGGAGAAGCCACTGGAGTCGGAAAGAATTGAATGCGCGGGGTCACTCGAGTTGAAAAGCTGACGCAAGCGCAGATTGCATTTTAGGTGCCTGCACGAGTAAGCACTATTCGCAATTGCTGGAGGTCTCGCGCATGCACAGATCGCAATGTAAAGCATACGAGAATGAGGAGTTGAGAAACTCTACAGATTCCTTCCCAAAGAATGTTCGCTTTAACTGACAGATTTAAAATTTTATCAAGAGATAGGATTTGTGCTGCACATATTGGGTCTAGCGTAGAGAATCTTATCTTTCCATTACGAGTAAAAGACATACTTTTTATGTTCTCATGACGAGCTATTTTTTTTTTTCTTTATTTCTGCATGTAAAAGCTATGGGTTGGATTTTGGAATCTGAGAGGATCCTTGACTATTTTCTACTAGTATATTGATTTCGGATATGATTCCTTGTCCAGCTCTTAAAATAATTTCCGCATCCCTCACAGAAGATCTGAAGAATTTTGAAAAATTTGATTCCATTGTTATATTATTGATAACTAAGGGTTATTCCTCAACATCGGAGACGATAAATCTAGAATGACTCAGCTTGAATCTTTTTTCAAATTTAAACCAGAGAAAAATAGAAGTTGGAAAATTACCAAAGAACCAAATCAAAGGGAGGAGACAAAAAAACCCTCTTACTCTGAAAAGGGAACCAAATAAATAAATAAATAAATAAATAAAGATACAACCTTTTAAGACTTGAGGAAAATATTACACCACCTTCAACCTCTTAACCTACCGCCTCGTTGCACGTTAACAATCCTCCAAATTTAGTGCTCTGATTAGGAACAGTATTTTATTTGAAAGCACTTCTCTTTCCTTTTCTTTTTTTTTTAAAAAAAATCATTTTCTTTCAGTCTCTTAAAATATATTTATCGAAATTCTCTGTATAGATTACTAATAATATTACATCTGTATTTAATAAGATTTGTTTAATGAATAAATTAACATTCACAAGTTTTTATTTAAAAATTAATAATTTAAATATTTTACTGTTTGCTGATTGTGTGGGCGTTATTCAATATTTTTCAAAAGTAAAACAACTGATGGGAAAAAATTCTGCTCTCAAATAACTAGCAGATAGAAAAAAAATATTTTAAATGAAACCTTTCTTAATCAGAGAAATTTTAATTGATTCAATCTAATAGGTACTAATTAAACGCTTAAAATATATGATCCAATACAAAGTACAGGAGTCGAAGCTTCTTACAACTTTTGCTACTTAAGTGGCCATTATCAATCGTGAGGCGTCCTCTATTGATAAAAATTGTATTTATTTTATTCTTTGTTAAACTAATGTTTGGTACTTTTACAATCTAACCGGAATTTCTAATCTATTTATTTGTTTGAGTACTGGTATTTATATTACTTTCACTGCTGTCAAAAGCTATGAGTCAATTGCTTATGTTGATTTTAACACTGCGTGTAAAAGAAGCGCTCTCGAAATTTATTCAGTAGTCCTTATTGTAATTTTACGTCATTGAATTCTGATTCTGCAAAGGTGCTTTCAATATTGTAATTAAATATAACATGTCTCTTTATAATTTAAGAAATCCAGGTAATATATATTTCTACTTCAGATTTGATCAATATAACAAATCTATTCACTTATTGTTATTAATAATTATACAATATTTTTTTCAGTTTGTGGGACCATTAAGTTTTAATTTTCATTCATGTTTTCTAGTGTATGTGTATAGTATGTGTTGAAGTATAAAGTTAAGATTTTATATTATATTCTAATTAATTTTAGTGATTGATTATAAATTGAAAATTTTTAAAATTTTAAAACTTTTTTTGCTTAAAAATTTTATAAAATTGCAATTAGCTGAAATTTATCTCCAAAAATTTTTTTTGAACTTTTGTCTTAAATTAAGTTTTAAAAGTTTATCTGCTGTTCTCTCAATTTTCCTCTTAAATTAATTCGTTAAGTAAGTAAAAAGTAGGCTAATGTTGGAAATAAATGTTAACAATTAAAATTATTTCTTTTGCTGAAATTCAGAATTTTATATTTTTGTATTATACATTAATAAATTATTTGTAATATTCATAAATGCTAATTACTTTGTGTTCCTTCTAAATATTTCAAGCATGAAAGTTTCTGAAAAAATATTTTTAAAATATGATTACATCTTTCTTGCAGAAGGAGAATTTGGAATATATTAGATTGCTTGGTTCAAGTGTAGTATAGGGGCCATTCCGGGTCCTTTTTTGGTTTAATTAAAAAGTTTGGCCAAGGTATTTTTTCGAATTATTTTTTTTTATAATGAATTCATATCTCACCATAACATAAAGGGTAAAAACCGGAAACCCAAAAAAAATACCCAAAACCGGGGCCCCAAACTACACTTAAACCCGATTGGGTTTGTATGTTTTTTTATTCCCATCAACTAGATAGTGCTTGTGTATTTTATTAGATGAACATTTATTTTTTTTATTTCAAATTTGGGTTTTTTAAAAAGGCAGCTCTTTACTAATTTTATTTCAAATTTTTATTTTGTATTAAATTGAGTTATGTGTTGGGACAGTGGGGGTTAATGGAGAATATTAGCCCCTCTGTGATGCAAGATATACATTACTTCACTGTGTTGGGAAATATAGTAATTTTTAAAAGAAAGGTACTTTTTTTTTTTTTCTTGCTTGTTCGGGGAAAATTTTTTCTTTGGGGTGTTTGGTAAAAAATCTTGACCAAATGGTTCATTTCTTTTTCCCTTTGGTTTATCATTTCTTGAAAATTTCCCCAGTCATTTGACCAGCTTCCTTGTTTTTAGGGGGAAAAAAAGGTGCCTGTGGTACCCTTTAGGGGGTCAAGGTATTGGATCATGGCAGGCTTTCATGATTTTGGGAGCCCAGTACCACTAAAAAACCCGTCTTTAAGGGATGAGTATCGTTAAATCTGTCGGGGCTCAAATGTCCTTTGTTGATGTGGGGGAAATTAGGAGGGAGTGGGGGGGGGGTGTGCCCTTGTCCTTGACCATGGTTCAAAAATTATGAGGCCCGGTAACCAAAAAGCCCTTTTTTAAAAAAGGTTTTTGAACTTTTCGCGAGGGGGTTAATTTTTAAAACTCGGGGCCGGTTTTTAGACCCCTGGGGGGGGGCAAAATTGATCCTTACCCGGTTGGCGCTTAAAGACAATTCGATTAAACCCCCTAAAAAAATTTTAGATTGTTTTTTTTTAAATTCAAATTGGGTTTGAAAAAAATAAAATTTTTTAAAAAGGGGCTTTATATTTTTAACCCAACCCCCGGAAACCCAAATTTTTAAAAAAATTTTTTTTATTTTAGTTCTGTAGGTAAGTACACATATTCCATATTTATTATTTAATTACAATAAATGTTGTAGACCTTTTCCTTGCCTCACCACACCAAAGACACTGGGCAGAGGCTCACACAAGAGTTTTTCTAAGGGGGACGAGGGTCGAAAGTCTACATTCTCGTATCATACCCCTATACATAGCCAAACATTTTTTTTTTTTTTTGCAGATTACCGGAGGAAAAAAACAGTAAAAAATAAATTACTAAAAAAAAATTAGCATTAATTAGTAAGAAAATTATTAATAGCAAATACTTAATTAAATTTTACGTATTATATACATGGGGTTTAATCAATCGGGGAAAAACCAACCCCTATGGGGGAGAGTGTAAATATGTGGACCTTCCACCCCCTTGTGTTTGCCACTGAAACTGAGTGGACCGCAACACCTTGAAAAATTAGAAATAGCCCGTGCCCTGGAAAAGTCTGCCCATCCCTGATTTAGAGGGAATAATAAAGTTCTAAGATTCTCCTGTTGTTCACTAACTCTTGATATTGAAAATTTCCATTTTGGATATTAGTAACCCTATTCTAAATATATATGTTTATCTACCTGTGATTGAAACTCATTTTTATCTGAATTTTGTTTTCTTGGTTCTATGTTTTAAGTATATTAAATAAAATGTCTTGGAATATTAACTAGGAATTTTAGATTATCGTTATTAAACAAATTTTCCTTTATCATTATGTTTATTTATCCATTTTTGAAAATCATCATTACAATTTATAATATCCTATTTCTCTCTCTCTCTCTCATTCTATTCATTTTCAAAATTCATAGTATATAGCTTTTATTTTTACATTGAATCATTATGCCTATGAAAGTTTATATTCAAAACTGTCGAATTAAAAAAAAAACTATTTTTATTTCATTTATTAGTATGAATTATGCTTTAAGGACAAAATGTTTTGTATTTAGTTGGATAATCAAATTATTTTAAATGTTCATATAAGAAAAATAGCAAATCACAAGAAGAAAAATTACCGTATTCAGTTTATCCTTAATTAATATTGTACTTTCCCTTATTTGGCGAAATATATTTTTCTATTTTCATGTATTTCAAAATATTATGCAAGATATAAAAAGGGACTTATGCGCAATATTTTATGCTCTCTATGGTTATAAATTTGCTTAAAAATTCTAAAACTTTATTATAACCATGCATTATTAAATTTTTATAGCTAATGATTTAAATTGGTTTTTGTAAATAATAGCATTTTCTCTTGCATGAGTATTGAGCATCAATATTATAAATAGATGTTTGTAAATACAGGTAGGGTTTTTAAAGATGCATATGTATATAATCAAATATATTTTCTGGATATGTAAATGAATTAGTTCTTGATGAGATCTAGAAATACAAGATTTTGCTCTCAATCAAAATCAGTAATTATATAAATACAATAAAAACATATTTTATATTTTGTTAATTGAGTATTAAATTTACCACTCTTTATTAGAAATTCTTAAAAAAACATGTATAATATTATTTTGAAAGTATTAATTAAGGTATGTTTTAGTACTTGTTGATTAAAACAGCGGTAATATCATGATATCAGTAATAACAAAATTTTGAAAACTTTTGTTTTATACAATTCAAATATTTGGGAATTATAAAAAGGTTGTGCAATTTTAAAGTCAATTGTAAATTTAACGATGCTGTTTCTTTAATTTCTGCATGCCTCTTCTATACTGTCAGCAGTATAGCTACCGCCGTATCAGTCGTATCAATTATACAGCGTCCCCAAGCTATAGGGGCACCATTATGTTTAAGCGCAAAATTGTAAAATGTTATCAATAGTCTTATTAACAGTGTTCCCAATTAAGTTTATAAAAACATCTGTCACTGGCACACAGTTAACATTTTTAATGGCTGGAGTGTAGAATAGGTGGTCAGTCACACAGATCTGACAATATTTATCTAGATTTCATGGTGAGATAACAAATTCAATCTGTCAGACTGTTTAATTTGGCAGCCCTTGTACTTTGAAATGCATTCTAATTCTGATTAGGTCACATATCCTTTGTTCTTCATTGTTATTTAAAATGTGCAGATGTCAGTCAGGCTTTGGGTCCCCTGTGGAATCCTTGTCTTCATGATGATGAGGTTGCTGGGATGTATGTTACATCATTGGTGTGTGTTTTTACTCAAAATAACAAGAAGACAAGGGGTGCTGTAGACTCAAAAAGGAATCTAAAAATTCCTATTCAAAGGGACTAATCAGAGAAAGATTGGTTGGAACAAATAACTTTTAGAATGGGAAAAATTTAATTGAAATGTTATTTGCTTATAAATGACAACATCTCTTAATTTGTTGAAAGATTAACTGTTGATAAATGTTGCACTTAGAAGCTACATGAAGGCTTGGCCCTTCTTTGGAAGTGGTCTAATGAAAAGAATAATAGATTTTGATTATCTCTGTTCTTTTTTGTTTGTATAACATCCAAAGATTGAAAGTGCATTCATGGTCAACAAGGGTTCGAAAGCTGTTTCCCCTTTTGAGAAAAGGAAGGACCATAAGTCCTATATCGCCCTCCCAGTTGCTAATTTATTGCCCAGAATAATAGCTACCTTATAGTTCTCAATAGTAAGTGTCATATTATGGTTTGCCCAAAATATGGCACTTACTATTAGAAGCCATTCTCGCAGCTTACCGAAGTATAAAAAGTTTTAAAGTTTTGTTTATTTTCATTCTGTATTTGCCATAAATTTCATTGTTATTTTTTGCATGATCAACTGTTGAAAGTATGAGGGGAAAATAGCAGATTTAATACCGAAGTTGGGCTTATAAACTCAAAATTAAGAAAATAAAGAAAATATTGCAAAGGAATTCCCAAAAATTTCATCTTTTTTTCCTACAATCAACAAATCTGATTTATTTAGGATGTAGCTATAGAAATTTTTATTTCCTTATACTGTATAAGAGATCATAATACCTCCAACTTTGTTTTAATTTGGTTGATATGTTACATTGAAACATTGTGTAAAACCATGCAAAATAGGTACTAGTAAAAAGGGAGAGAGAGTTGTGCTTTCCATACTCTTTTAAGACATCTAATATGAAATTAAGAAGGTGTCTTAAAAATTTGACATATTTGTCTCATGAATCTTAAATTTATACATGATTCAGTAAATAAATTAATATTTGAAGTAATATTAAATTGTGAATTGCTACTGGTATATAATGCATTTATTAACGCAGAGATGAGTAAAAATCGCTATTTTTAATATAAAGACCCTTCATACCTGCTATGCTGTTGTCTAATAAAGGTTCTCATCCCCCTGTTATGTTCTGAAAAGTTCAACTGTTTTCAGAAATATGTTGCAGTTTTAACATTTTTTTTAATAAGAGAAACTTTATTTTAAAATTATTTGCTAGATGTATATAAAATTTATATGGATAATTATTATATAAGAGAACTATGATTTTATAGTGTTTATAACTTTTTTTCTTGGTTTTTTGAAACCATAGACCCTTATTTCTAAAGCCTTATGGCATGAAAAAGATGACCATGCTAAGTCTAGTATTATGTTGAATAGTCTTCTAAGAAGACTTATAGCAATAAGAGATCAAAATTCATTCAGTTATTTGCTAAAAGTGTCTGGAGATCTAACAATGGAAAATGGAGTGTTATCCTCCTTCCCCCTTTCAAAAATGAGACTAAAGAGAAGAAAACACTTTTTGATGAGTTAGAAGAAGAAAGAATTTCAGACTAGTCACTTTTTTTTTCAAATTCAATGTGTATTATTGCTACGCAAGTTATGCTAAAGGTTAATGTCTTAAGCCCGACGCAAAGATTTTAGTGTCCATGATTTTAGTAACATTTTTTAAATCTCTCGACCGGATAAAGTATTTTCCTTTTCAAACAAAGAAATAAAAGAAAGCAGGCCACAAAACTAGCAAGTGAATATAATAAGGACTTGAACCACTACATCTATGAAGAATTGCTTTAAAAAGCTGTTTAAAACCTGAAATTGAGAAAATCCATTTTATGGAGAAGCTCGTAGAATTACTGCTAATTAATTTCAATAGCCTCGCCTCCTGTTTTCCGGATGTTATAACAGCATACCTGCTATTTTGATTCTTCCAGTCACCTGTAAAACGTTTTTCTAAGCTAAAAATTATTAAAAATTATTTTAGAAAGGGAATTTTTATATAGAACAAGATCGGTTATTGGATTTAGCAATACTGTCAATAGAAATAGAAGAACTTGGAAAAACTTAAATCCTCTTCTGCTATGAATATTATTATACATGCTTTTGTGTGTGTGTGTGCTGAAAAAAAATCAAGAACAGTACCAATTAAACAATTAAGCTAAATCTTCAGTAATAAAGCTGTATACTGCTATGAATATTATTATACATGCTTTTGCTGAAAAAAAAATCAAGAACAGTACCAATTAAACAATTAAGTTAAATCTTCAGTAATAAAGTTGTATAATACACATGTCTGTGTATACTTATTTTGACACATTTAAATAAGTTTTATTAATGCGATAATTTTCATTTATTTTTCAAAAAAGGGATCTCAAGAAATTTTAATACAGGGCCCACTCTAGACTAGCTTTGTTAGTGTATATTGTGCTGTCTTTTTTTTGAAGTTGAACAAATGTGACATATGCAAATGTCAGCATTTAATGTTTTTGTTTTATTTTTGAGCAATATTGTTCTCAAATTCAGCATCTGTGTAGGATTTTGATTTCTTTGCGGCAGCTGCTGTGATATGAGTCAAAGCAGGCAATAACTCTAATAAAAGTACTTACTACTTTGAAAGATAATTCTTTTCTTGGTCAGTTGGCTAGAGTGCATGTCTGTTGTCTTGCAGATTGTATTCTAAATGGATAATTTTTACAAAGTCAAAGTTTCAAGGCTGGTTGTACTTATTAACAGTGAATTTTTATTCTTACTATGTTCTAGGACAAGTCTGTTCATGTGAACATCTGAGTTGTCTTATCTACCACTTTGAAATTTGTGTGAAAGAATTTTTTTGCCAGATTTCTTGAAAACCATGCAGCAAAATATTAGCTACACTGCTCTTAAAATTAATAAGTTTGCCTAAATTTCTCTTGAAAAGTGGTCAGATATAATTTTTTTACATGTACTTAATATTTATGTCAATTTTGAATAACATTAAAAATAGGAAAAGGTAAAATTTCCAATAATAAAGTAATTTTTACTGATATATAAGCAAAAGATGAAAAAGATAACTGCTGTTTTGCACTTAAATATAAGTCCACCAAAATTAATAATTTACTGGATTGCCATTTTTACTGATTACATTAATTTCTATTTTCCATGTCCGTAGAAAGTCCTTTGAGTGTAGATTTATGTAAATTGCTCTGTGCATTACAATAGACCTTCAGTTCAGCAACAGAGGAGTACAAATTAAATGCATGAATTTGACAAACTGATCAGCCCAGTAAATTAACTTTATCAGTTAATTATTGTTTGGTGTTGTCACTGATAAGAATAGCAGGATTGTCTCGCTGAAATGCTGGATGACTCTGACAAAATCTCCATAAATAAGGTAAAAGTTTCTACTTCAGCCAATGCCATACACAAGGAAGGGAGGGGTTAACCCTTCCCCAGATAATACCTCTGCCCTTTTATCTTTTTGTTTCTTAGAACATAACCTTACCTATAAAAGAGATCTATCTACACCACTGTTTTCAGCACGTTTTAGTATGTTTGACTATTCATTTTACAAAAGACAGATATTAGAAGGTGAGTTCTACCAGCAGTAAAAGCTCCGTGGTTGTCTAACTTCCCCCATTTCAAAAGTTTCTTCTTGAAAAATACTTTTTATCTCTTTAAAAAACTGTGCCAGTATGAATTAAATTTATCTGGACCATCCAGATTAAATTTATTTCCATCTCTGAATACAATTTGCAACATAACAAATTATTTAATTAGTCAGATTATGTGAAAAATGTATATATTAAAACTGACTATTACTTTTGATCATTTTTTAAATCACATACCCATTGCTGTATTAACTAATGATTACCACTTCACAAACTTTATATCATTCATGATCATATTGAGTTGTAATCAGCACCATCTGTTGGGAAGAAATAGTTTTTTTTAAATTAAATTTTGATCTTATTTCTTTTAGTGCACTTCCCAATATAATGTGGAGAGTCCATAAAAAAAAAAAATAAATAAATAAAATCTCAAAACATTAATCTTAGGGTTCTAGCTTTTTATCAAGAACTCTAATGAACCAAAACTGAGCTATAGTAAAACACTTTTTGTAAGAATCAAATTAATATATGGCATTTACCATAGATTATTTCTTTTGTTGTAAAGAAGAAAAAACAAGAAATTTAACAATGATAAAAAAATTCATTGTAAGAGAAACCATTATATGATTAGCATTTAGTTCTTGAGATACATGATTGATTCTTTTAAAATTCTATGTCCATTGATAAGTACAAATTGGATATTTATTTAAAAAAAATAAATCTTAACTTAATTTTGTCTTTGATCTGCTCACATAAATTACTGGTATTTTAATGCTAATGATCAATGAATGATCTATCAGTTTAAACAGGGTTGTTGTTTGAGAATATCTGAATTTTACATTTTGGGGAAGATATATTTAGTGTTTTCTTCTAATTTATCTTTTCAATTATAAAACGTAATACTAGTTAAATTTTTTTAATAATTATATTTTTTTTCTTGAATTTAATTACTTAACTTGAGCTGCAATTTCAGCATGAATTGAATTTTTATTATAAGTTTAGCTGTCTAACATACTTGTCTACATGTAATGCTCTAAATGTATAATGAATTGACTGAAAATGAAGATATCCAACTATGACTTTGTTACATATTTTAGGATGAGTTTATTACATATGACAAAGTATTTTAGTAAAGTATTGATTAGATTTCTCCATTCCATTTTTGAAATATTGTTAAAGAAATATATACCAAAATAGTTATAATTTTTCCTGCTAGCTTCATCTGTGCAAATATTTCGATAAAATTAAATTAGTTTTATTAATTCATAATTCATTTTTATAAATTCATCATCAAATTTTGTTGTAAGGTGAAAAGGACATAAGTAAAAAATCGATCTTCAATATTTTCTTCAAAGCATTAGCCATCTCCTGAAAGTTAGTTTTCTTTTACAAATTATTTTGTAAAAAAATTTGCTGGAAGTTTTATACACTCAAATTTAATTTTTTTTTAAAAAAAGGTAATCAATAATTGTGCTACATATATTAAAAGAACACAGAAAAAGTTAATATAAATGTGTGTGTGTTATATCACCATACAATGGAATTTTTTTACCCTGTTAGCAGGTAAAAAGCAGGTTTATTAGCCTGTTTTAAAATTTAATTTTATTACCATTCATACTCCTAAGAAAGGAAATAGTAGTAATAATCATTAGAATACATTTCTTTTGTGATGAGCTTCTTGTATAGCATATTAATTGCTTTAAGTTTCATTGTTGAGAAAAATGAATGAAATGAGTAATTTTTTTTTTCTTTTCAAAATTGTTTTCCTGCTTGTTTTCCTTAAGATCTTGTTTAATTTTTAGCTGTGAAGCGGTTGATGAGAGAAGCAGACGAATTGAAATACCCGACAGAAGAATATTTTGCTCAGCCATTAGAAGTAAATATTTTTTAATCTTTTGAACTTGCTGATTATTCTTGGTGACATTTTCTTGACAACTTTCTTTGGTGTTGAAAATACAACAGCATCATTTGTGTTTACTTTTGATTTCTGCATTGTCTATATGAATATAAAAAATATTTTGTTCTGCATTAATTATCTGGTGAATCATTTCAAGCAACTTGAGCTTGATTTTAAGCAAATCTTGTTCTTGATTTAATCAAATTTTATGAAATATTTTTTTTAAATTGGACTTCAGTATTCTTTTTTAGGATATATAAAAAAATAATTTAAACTCTTGTTTGCTTTTTCTCTCCATACTTTTGTTAAATTTTATGTTTCTTTTCAAAGTATAAATAAATAAGTTAAAAGGTTTTTAATGTGTTTAATACAAATCACATTTAAAACCATCAAAAGTTCCAAGAGATGTTATATTTTAAAGGTAAAACTTTTTTCATGCATGCGAGATAGTTTTAGTTAAAACACAGAAATAAATGCTAAAATAACAAAGGTTCCATGGTGAAGTACAAAAGCAAAAGTTTATTTCAGATGCTAAGAAAATGTAACTAGGAATAACTGAATATCAGAATTAGTTGTAAAAAAAGTGGTCATTTTAGATTTTATTTAAATTTATTTATTGTTAGATACTGATGTCCATAACTTTGATTAACATTTCTAAATAGACTTTTAACTTGCATTACAGTTAATTGAAAACAAATGCTTTTTTTTTTGTATTTTGAAATTGTTATTGAGAGGGGTTTTTATCTTATTTGTGGAGTAATATATATATAATTGTATGTATTATTGTTTACGTAAGTCTCAGTAATGACTACAAAGGATATCAATTGTCATAATATGACAAGAACATATCAGAGTTAGTGAATGATGATGTTTTCATGGATCCAAAAGATAATTAGGTGTGGAGTGCATGCCAATTTTGCTTTATTAAATCAAAATGTTATTGAATATTTGAAGTCTCATTTGGAATCTGTAAAATTATTTGACTTTGTGAAAGAATGTATCTATACACAAAAGAGGAACAAACAGGATATACTTTTTGGGCAATGGGGAAACAATTTGCATATCAGAACTAAAAAACAGACGTTCATTATTCATAAACAATATGTATTGCTGTTATTAATAATCATATTCGACTTAATGAGTACCAATTTATCAATTCTAATCTTGAATTTTTCTTGTGCTTTTGTATTCAATTTTCTAAACTACAAGAATGAAAACAATGAAAAAACAAATTTTCAAACTAATTTAAAAAAAGCATTATTTCAAGTTCATTATAAAAGTAATGATAGTTTGAGCAGATTTAATAACATATATGCACTGCAAATGTAAAAAATTTGTGCTTGCAAATTGTTTGATTAAATTCCAACTACTGCTTGCTGATGTGTCACCTTTTTCATTTGATTATGTTTCAAAATTATGTAATGTTTCCAATAGCCTTACTCATGCTCTGCAGTAATGTTAATTCAAATAAATCAACCATTATTGCAATGAAATAATTGGAGATTTCAAATATAGGCTCATTAATAACCTGAAGAATTTAGTAGATTTTACTATTATAAAACAATTAATCTTAGTTACTATTACTTAGAAATAGATTATGTAACTGCATTGGTTTCAAGTCGGGATACAATGGTTCATAACACAATGGTTTGATATTTATGCTTATGTGTGTAATCAAAGTAATTTAATTTGTTATGCATGTGTATGGGGTAAAATATAAAATATTTAATTTTTAGTATTTCAACTATTTTAAGTGGAATTGAACAGACTGTAAAAACTTTTTGTTATAATTTTGTTACATTGTTAATAGTTTTATGCAGTTTTTAAAATTTTTCTTAATTACTTTGCTATGTATTTTTAAATACCCCCTCCCTCCCTCCCCTGTCCCCCATCACTGTATGTATATCTGCATGTAAAGGATATACTCTCCAAAAAATAATTTTTAAATACTTATGGTAAAATGCATTACACAAAACATAAATATATATATATTTTTTAAAAAAAAGATTCATAAATTAAATATGGATTTCTTTTATAGGTATAACACCATTTGCTTAAAATTCTTACTATTTTTTTTATAACAGTTTTAGTAAAAAAAAAAAAATTCTGCTGAGAATAATTCTTGCTGTAATTTACTTTTTAAAAGCTGCATAAAACTGGGGATGCTAAATTTCTATTAGATTACTAATTCTAGTGATAGATGGCGTTAATTTACATTGTTGTCAAAAATACATTTTTATTTGGTTGTCAGTATGTTCCGGTTTGTAGGTCTTTATGGATTCGTGATAGGTCTAGGGCTCTTTTTTTTTTTTAACCTTCTTTGCTGGTTTGCTTGTTCCTCAAAATCATCTGAAATCTCCCAAATGAATGCTGTGTAATTCAGTCAAAAGAATTTGTTTGACTTTACTACAATGACAATTATAATTGAAATCCTACACTCACTCAAATTTGTATATTTTTGGCAAATGCAAGGCCTTGATAATAGGACATTTACATACTGCTACATTTAACAGCAGAGCAGATTCATTTTTGAATATATCATTCTTTTTGATTAATGAAACTTTAATTATATCTTGATAAGACTTTCTTAATTTATTATGTTACTTATCAATTAACTATACTGTCCTATACTCAGAAAACCACAATAATAGCTTTTTCATGCAAATATTTAATTTTCTTAAGCCATCTTTTCTCACATATTTTCATAAACTCGCATAATTGTTGTTGGGGGAAAATGGCTTTTCATATTCTTGGAAACAGCACATTAAGACATTTTTGGGAGAAGAAAGATTATTTGGAAGAAAAATTACTTGGATTACCGAATATTGGGCAGTGAATACTCTTCCTAGTTATTATTTTATTACACTTAGCCATTTCTACCACATTCCTAGGCAAACATTCAAAAAGTATGTGAAAATAAAAAAAGTGCAAATATTTACCAAGAAGTCAAACATTATACCATCTTTTGTCAATTGACTAAAAGACAATGCAACTTGGTGAACTGGTAAAGGATGTCAATCGTGTGAACTGTTTGCAGTACTCTGACTACTTATTATGTCTGAATTATCAGAAGTCTAATTTTAGAGAACATTCTTTTCAATAAAAGAAAGTGGAAATGAAGAATTAAGACTTGTTTATTAAAGGTGAAAAAGTATAGTTGAATAAAATTATGAAATATTTGTTTTCTTCTTTGGAAAAAAATTATTTTTGAACTTTTTGTATGAACAATAAATATTTAAAATTTTAAAGGTGTTAACTTCTTTTACTGTTTCTCAAATTCCAAACTTCGCATTTAGAACAAAAGCATTACAACATTGTTAAATAATTATAAGAAAATTGACAAAAAGTAGTGAAATTTCTCCATTCTTCAAAATTTTATAGCATGAGCAGAAGGTAATTTTTTTATTTGATTTATTTTTTTTTGCATTTTTACCTATTCACAAAAAGCAACTTTTTTTAGGTGTGGTAATTAATGGAAATTTTTTTGGCCATCACAACTCTTGAATTATTTAACTGCTGGTTAATTTAACTCCCTCATCCCTTATAATAAGAGATACTAGTCTCATGATAAGAGTTGAAAATGAGTTGTTTTAGAAATTTAGATCTTATCTTCATTCCATCATAGTCCATAGTACGGAATATTGAGGCTACTGCATGTAAAAATTAAACTTGGAATTCCATGAAATTGAAGTTAGCCTTCATAATATCACAAATTAAAGTATGCATTGTCAATATTTCTCGAAGTAGCTGTGATTCTGAAGCCTTAATTTGGGGATTCAACTGTAAGTGTCATTAAATGTTTTTTTATTCACATGTGATATCTCTCTTGTTGTACAATAATAATAACCTTTGTTGACTGCCCATTTCTTTGTTGTAAATTACTTAAATAGGTCTGCGACTGCCGTTTCAAAATCGTTTGAACAAATTTTGAAACCATTTACTAGGGTGAAAGCCTATTTGACAAAGAAGTTAAATCAACTTCTGGTAAGATATATGTTGAGACATATCAAAAAATGTGCAGAAGTTGAATATTCCAGATCATCAAATCTGAAGATAAGGAGAAATAGGATATGTATTTAAAATTCCTTTGATTTGATTTATCAATATTGAAAATTCTTCTGGAGTTAACTTTGAATCGCCTACAATTCTTTTTAAATGATATTTGGATGCTTTGACCAAAGCCTTCTGAAATTTGGGGATCTAGGAGGAATGAAATTCCACTGAATTCCTTCATCTGACAAATAAATAGTAAATAACACATCTGGTTTGTTTATGATAATGTACAATTTTCGTAATTCAGTTTGAGCTCCAATAAAAGTTATGCATTACCACTAACAATTTACTACTTTTACCTCGTCTGGAAAAGAATCTTTTATGGGTAGCAAAATAAATGACTCAGAGGTAAGATCAGTTGCCACATTTCTAAATGCATTGCACTAGTCGCAAAACAAATAAACATACAAACATAAATCTTATAAATTGCACCTTTTCTTTGGGTTTTATATCTGGTGAAAAAAGGACCACAAAAATCTATTCCTGTATAGTTAAGAACATAACTTTGATTAACTCTGTCAAAGGGCAAGCTACTCTAAAGATGCTTTTCAGTAATTGTGTGGCTTAACCTTAAAACATATTATATACTCATGAAATCCTTTTAAAGGCCAAAAATTTTTGCGACCATGATACAGCAATGATTGAGCACCAACATGCAAATACTGCTAAACAATGCTTATAAGGTAAAATAGCAGGGTGTTTATGACAGAATTTAAGATTAACATTTTGGAATCTACCATAAGCATGGAAAATACCATCATTATCAATAAAAGGATTCAAGTTGAAAATTCTGGAGTTTGCAGGCAAAGGTTTTCCCACTTTGAAACTTAATTTCAGGGGTAAAGTTCATTGCTTAGGCTTGTTGATACAGCATCATAAACCTTTTCCCAGTTCCTTGGTTGTGAGAACTCCAAATTTTCTTTCCATAGGTAGTAAAAATAAAGGTATATTAGGAATAAATCTAAAACACAAAGCTCTTTGGAGTTTTTGAAATGACAGGCAATTTTTCCACATTTAATCCGACAGCACAGTAACTCTCCACTACATAGTTCTTATTTTTCAATTAACAACTGACATGCAATAAAATCTATTTTCTCATTTTTTTCTTTAAGCTTAGTTAATTGTCTTTTTAAAATGTTCCTTTTTTCAATATATCAACTTGATTTATTTTAAAATGTCACAGAAATTCGTAACTCATGCAGTTGTAATTCAAGCACTGCAACGTACAATCCAGATGTAGGAACTCACTTTATAATTCATTGATGCAATACAAATATTCCACAATTAGGATTTTTATGTTTCACTGATACACCACAACTAATACTCCTTCAATGATGGAACAGGTGGCCGCAGTAGCCTTGTGGTGAAGGTAACAGACTCGTGTGGCCACGTGTCATGAGTTCAAGACTAGTACTGCTGAAGACCCGTCATTAAGGGGGGGGGGGGGATGCATGTTAAATATGTGGAAGCTAAAAAGCCCCCTCCCGTTGTTGTAGTGGGGAAGTTTGGAGAAGGGGGTGCCAGCTTTGGTGTCATCCTCGTCACTTGACCATGATTCAAAATTATGAGGTCTGTCTCCAAAAGCCTTCAAGTAGCTGAATAGGGCAATGTTAATATTCACTCACTCCAACAATGAAATGGACCACACTGTTTCTTTGCAGGTGGTCATTCTACGATAGAGTAAAATTCATAGGACTCTAAAGCAGAAGTTCTTGACTGTATAAACTATTTCACACACAATACAAATGTCGTTGTACTACTCAAAAAGCATATGGCTAACACCATGTCGCAAGTCATTCTCTCATTCTTTCTGTTCCCCTTTGGTCAGTGGCCTTATGCTTCCTGTGGGTGTGAGATTGTTCATTGGAACCCTCCGTTTTGGAAAAGAAAGAGCAGTAGAGATGTACATTTACACTTATTATGACTTAAGAGGTTTGTTTATAACATTCTTCATTTACAATGCAGCCGTTCCTATGCCAGATTTTCTATAAAATTTCAAAACTATAATCAAACCATCCTTTAATTCCAACCAACCAAATTTCATATTACATGCTTCTCATATGCAGAAAATCGTGAAATTTCTTTAAAAAATCTGCTACCTGTGAGAAATATTTAGTTATGTATTTACTTCTATTTTCAATTTTATTTAAAATTAATATTTGTTTATAGCTAAATTGATGTTCTTTTGGGGGCAATATGATAAGTTTAGAAGCTAGATTAATAAGAAATTTGCAAATCAACTTTTTTCTTGATTTGTAAAATATTTATTTGTTGAATTCCTTTTTTATCCTACTTATTTCTCTCAAATATCTTAAACAATGCATCAAACTGCACCAAACTTTATTTTATTTGTGTTATAAAATCTATCTAATTTTATTATTGGTTTATATTATATTTTTTGCTTATAGGACAATCTTTTTGAGTGGCATTTTACTCTTAGCGGACCACCAAATACTGAGTTTGAAGGTGGTATTTATCATGGTAGAATAACTCTTCCTCCTGATTATCCAATGAAGCCACCAAGCATAATATTACTAACTGTATGTATGAATTTCAAATTTTTTATTACTCAATTCATTTTATTAATCCGATTCTTATTTTATTTTGATATCCACTTGAAATATTTTTGCCAAATGCTGTGAAGGGTAGCATTTTTTAGTTTTAGTCTTAAATGCTTTTATTTGTTAATTCCTTTTCAGCTATTGATAAATTTGTATTTGCCTAAACCTCTTTTTATGCCTTATTACATGTGTTTTTAAAAGTTATGCATACAGAATTTGTTTTGACTTGTCAACTGCCACAGAGTATTTTAGTTTCCAGTGTAAAAAAACTAATGTAACTTAATCATATTACATCTCCTTCCCTATGCTTATTCATATTTATACTGATATACACTGAATTTCATCATAACTACACAAATAGGGCAAGTAAACAAACTACAAGATAATTTGTTGTTAACATCCTAGGCAATTATGCAAATTATGAGTTTGAATGACAATCAGTGTTAAAAAGCATTGCTAGTACAATGAAGAAAGTGGAGATAAATTCAAAACCTGAATTATATATATTAAAATAATAAAGTTATTACAATTGTAAGATTTTATATTTTCATTTTCTGAAGAAACACATATGTGAATTTTAAGAACTTAAAAAGCATTTTTTTAATACTAAAGATATTTAAAAATTGCTATTCACTAGCACAGTGTCTGACAAGGAATGCTGGAGCTTTGTTTTCTTGGGATTATAATTATTACTAAATCTTTTTCATTAAATTGTAGTATTACTAAATCTTTTTCATAAAATTGTAATATTACTAAAATTATTCGATGTGGTATTTTCATGAACTTCTGCTACATCTTTTGTAATTCTTTCTTTGTGTTAAACTGAAAGTACTATTGATTGTATCAGTAATATTTTGGTATGAAGTGTTGTTAAGGTTTTGATGCTTTAGATAAGTCATGGTATAATATTCTCTGTGAAGAAATTAAAAAAATTTAAGCTCACATTGTGTCATTAACAGGTGTCGCATCATGTTGTCAAAGCTCTAATCAATTCTTAATATGTAGTGGATTCTCATGTTTTTCAATTAATCTCTAGAAAAATGTATTTTGTTGATTGCTTGGGTTGAAAACCTTGTGTTGTAAAAGAACCATGATAAGTAGATTATGATTGCTCTTTAGAGATCAGAAGTAAGAAAATTAGATTATGCTATTGTAATTGTAAGAAGAATGAATTTGTGATTACAAGTGAATCAGCAATTATATCTTTTGATCAGAATCGTATGAGAAGGAAACCCGTGCATTGAATGTAAATTGTTCTAAATGAAGCTGATGTTTGGATTATACCCTGAGTTGAATCTTGTGTAGTTGTACCCCTCATAGTTGCATGTAAAGTAAACCTCTATATAATTTGGTTAGGGTTTAAAGTTACTTTGCTTCAATTGCATGTTTACCATTTGTATATTGTGATTATATTAAGCATAAGTTGTTGAGTTAACTATGTTTGCCAATCATTTAGCTTTAAACATTAGTATGATCTCCGGTTTGTTTCAAATATTCATGAATAATTGGAAGATTTTTTTTTAATTGTTCAATTGAGGTCAATGACGGAGAGGGTGCAACCTTTAAACATTTACATGGCTTTCTAATTAAATTGCATATATCTTAGATAAAATTCTTTCATTATCATTGAGTCTTTATTAATTTTTTTTTATCATTCCTCAGAATTATTTTATGACATGTCAAAACTGCAGTTAAAATTTTTTAAAAATTATAAGCATCTATTTCTTGATGTATATAAACTTTTTTGTGGGGTATTATTTTTTTTTATATGGATTTTTTGTTAGATGGCATATTTCTTAAAGTCTGTAAAAGTTGGAGATAATTTCTAAGTTGGTTTATGTAGCATTTGAAAATGTGATACATATTGTAAAGCTAAAAATTAAAATTGCTTTAAATGAAAGAAATTAAAAGCCTATAATTTTCTGTTGTTGCTCATGCCACCTGTCTGACATAGTCAGATCGAGGCCCACGAAATTCATCGTGCAATGGGCTAAATGTACGCCTGTCATTGGCCTTTAGTCTTGAGCACCATACAGGTGACAGTACAATTTAGCTCTGAAATTCACAAAGGGATGATAGAACATAATTTTCTAAATAAAATGAATAATTACTCTGAATGTTTATAATTTTCTTATGAAAGCAATGTATATTTAGATTGTGATAGTATAACTTCTAACCTTTTAAAACATTTTTTCTTGCAGTATTTCTGAATTTTCAAAAGTTGCTCCCTAATTTGTTTCTTAGCTCCCAGTACAATAAAAGTTACTTGTTCATATTTCAAAATATACCTTTCTTATCTCTTTCTCTTTTAAATCTGGCTTGTTGATAGGAAAATAATAAGCAATGAATGGGAAAATGAATTTGCTTTGATTGCTTAATATTTTTGTCAATGTCAATCTCTTTGTTATCTGATTAGAATATTTAAATTGTTTTTCATAAATATATGCTGTAAATGTTGATAAATGTCTATTGACCTTTATTAAAATGTTACTTATTTGATTTTAATGAATCTTAAAAATACTTACTTTATTAGCTTTTGAAAAGAATAAGAGTAACTTCAGATTATGTTAAGCTCAGTTGCTGGTATCTTTGCCTTACTTTATTAATTATTTTAAAAACTGATTTCTGTATTGTTAATTAAATTAGTTTTATATCTTTTCATGTTTGAATTTAAATATTATCTAGTTGCTCATTTGCTCTTCAGAGATTAGGAAACATGTATATTGTAAAAAGATAAGTAAATTGCATGTAATATTTTGTCTCTTTGTTGTAGTCTTCTATATCTTACATGCCATGATAAACACACCGTTTTCTGATAAACACACCAAGTTTTCTGTTAAAATTCTTACTAATAGGTTCATTTATATTTGCTGTTAGCCGTTACTTCACTTATTTATGGTAACTTCTATAACTCATTTAAAAATATTTCATAAGTATATGCTCCCTGCAATTAATAATATTTTCTATCCTTTTTATTTTAGTTTAAATGTTTTCATGATTGATTATATATAATGTAGGAAGTTGAATTAATTGTTACTTATTTTGAATCTAAAACTTATGTGCTTCGAGCAATAGACAGAAGTTATAATTTTCTTTATATTTTTAACAGCCAAATGGAAGGTTTGAAACAAATAAGAAGGTTTGTTTAAGTATATCTGGTCATCATCCTGAATCTTGGCGACCTTCATGGTCAAGTAAGATTTTTATTCCATTATATGTATATATATATATAAATTATGACTAGAAGTTGATCATCCAGAAATTCTACTTTTTTTATGATGTGGGTTAATTGTTTGTTTCAATTAACAATGAATGGTTTCTAATTTTCTGTGTACAAAATTTTTTTTCCGATCATGAACTAAATATTTTTATTATATGCTGCATGTGCTGAACATTTGCAATTTAAGAAATATTGTTTAAAGAAGTAAGAGTTGCTTTTTGTGCAAATTAAGATACGTGCCCATTAATATATAGTGCATGAATATTTCACAAACCAGTAAGCAAGCTGTTGAAAATATGGAGCTCTGTTTGTTCATTCAACAATGCCTTCAACACAAGCACTCGCAACTCCAATGGCTTCTTTCCCTCATGTTAGTGGGATGAAACTGTATCTCTAACTCCCTCCTTGTCAAATGCGCTTAGAATATTTGCTCGGATTGAAACGACTCTCTCCAGTAAACAATGTGATTCCATTGATGAGATGTCTAGTCTGTGTTCTTGACACTACTGTAAACGGTGCCACTGGTGGGCTGCTATTAGTGAGTGGTATGCTGTGTTCAGGACAACAAGGTGAATAGGCCACCTTTATGCTTACGTCTACCTACTGTAAACCGTGATACTTATTGTCTAGTTGCCATACACATCTGTTAAGCAGTGTTGTTCGATGTCTGGTTTGGGTCTTTTTTCACCTGTAGAATGGTGTACCACTTATGCCACATCGCCAACCTATCTTACAGCTGTACCTGTCCTTTGGAAGGCTTTTCACATTCTTGAAACTTCACTTTTGTCATTTCCTAACTGTTGTATGTCATGGCTAAATTCTAAGCATAGTTTGACAAGTTGTGAATAACTTACATGACATCCCAATGTTGTCAGTAATCCAGGAATATAGTATTACTTGAACGGCAAGCGATGTGGGCGTTTTTAAAATGTGCCACCATTAATGAGATATAAACAAATCCGAAAAACGAGTGGAGTTGAGAAACAGCTTTTGCTGATGGCAGCTGTGCTCCGGTCGTCGCTTGTGACGTCACGGTTCTATCTAGTCACTCAGGAGTTTTCTTAATAGTTTGTATCGCTTGTTGTGGAAGTAATACAATATGCTAATTGTATTAATGTATAAATAAAGATCGCTACTGTTGTGTAGTCAGTAGCAGTTGGGTGTTTCTCAGCAAGTGGCTGACTATACTTTACTCAAATGTTTTTGAGCAAGGTGCTCTGAATGTATTCAACTGTTTCTCATTTTTAAAATGTCATTGTAAAGATTTCATCCTTTTCGCGTCATCTTTAATAAAATCATGTTGTTTAAGAAATTTTCGTCTTTCATGAAAATGTCCTCCACATCCGTTATTTAATTTTTTAAGATCCACTGTTCATAGCTCTGCTGGTTAGTAAGTTTTGCACACTTTAATGTTAGAAGTGTAGAACTTAAGATACGATAACACTAACTCTTGTCCAACACTCGTCAAACTACACTCCTCTTCAAGTTTGCCGGTCATTTTGCCACGTGCTAAGATATCCTGTTAGTTTTTTGTAGCCATTATGAACGCTTTATTTCACTTTCACATAGAGGAAATGTCTAAAAAGCGTTCCCCCTCTTTTTTAAGTTGCCTTGGCACTGAGTGCATTTGCATGCCATGATATCATGGTGCTGATATTTGTATAGGCATCACATTTTTACTGTCTTGGTCACAAAAAACTGTTCTTAATAATTTGATTGTTATCTGGTTGTGTGAAAAATGCATTCATTGCTTAAGTTTTGCATGCTAGTGTATATGTTTAAAATATTTTTTTTTCTAATTGGGCTGTGTAATATGTAAAATATACACACTGAAAGGAGAGAATTCATGAAAGTTTGGAATTTCCTTAGAAGTTGAATATTTTAAAAAGTTTCCTTTATATATCTAAAAAATACTGGACTTGAAATTTAAAAACAGTTTTGAAATGCATATATGCGTAATTAATGCATGCAATTGGAAGTGTTTCAATTTTATGCATTTATGGCCATCATTTATACAAAATAAGTGATAATTTATCCAAATCTTTTTTTTTTTTTTTAATCTTGTGGGTTTTTATTTTTTTCTGTTTGATTTAGTTTATAGGTATTAAGGATTTCTGTGCAGTTATTACAGTTATTTCCATAAAATTATACTCAGTTCAATATACTTTTTTGGGGAACTTATTTGGTCTTAAGTAATTTGTTAGGTATGGAATTTATTAGTAATATAATACTAATTCGCGATATTTCTGAATTGAAAATTTTTGTATGCATCAAATGCATATGTTAAGGATGAGCCAATACCTTTCATTTGCTATTTCATTTAAAAAATTGTTTTTGATCTTTTTATCACTGAAATAAAAACTATTATTTATAGTCAGAACTGCTTTGCTTGCCATAATTGGTTTTCTACCAACACATGGAAATGGAGCTATTGGTTCCCTAGATTATACTCCAGAAGAAAGAAAGAAGCTGGCATTAAAGTAAGTTCAATATTTATATTCGTATAAAATTTTTACATAGAGAAATTAGGCATATTATGAAACTGGTATCCTTAAATTTTTACTCATGAATTTTGATGACACAGGAGTGTGATTGTTGTGAACTTACTAAGTGGAGCTTATATGGTTTTCCTTAAAAAAAGTGGGAGTGTAGTGTTCACTTCTTATTAAAACTTTAACATTATTGAATTTATAAGCTTCAGTATAAACAATTTTATGACAGTTATATGTACTTCACAACTCTTCAGAAAATCAGTTACAAAGAAATATGCTGCATGTTTGATATCGTTCCACACTGAAGCCTAATTAAATGAATTAATGTTTTATATTTAGGAATAATAATATTAAACTGTTAGTGTCAGCAGTGGGACCTGTGACTCGTTTGTCATTTTCTGTTTAAAAATTTGAGCATTTTGCAGTACTTATAACATGTTTCCAGTGAAAAATAAGCTTAAACGTACCAAAGTAGGCTGTCAATTGCACAAATATAGGGATTCAAGACTTTAATCTTTTGATTTTCATGTATTCTATAGTATTTTTTTTGCTAGGAATATATTGATCAGTGTAAAGATTACATATGATGCATACACCAATTACAAAGATGCATATACCAATAGTGCAGGATTATCGAGTTTCCCCAACTGTTAATGCAAATCAATTATATAGTACGGTAGAATGAAATAACTACACAAGGAAATATATGTTCTAATTTTTATCTGTCTCATAAAAAAATGTAAATAATTGCAAGCAACAGGATTGAAAAAACAGACAAGTTTATTTATAAGATGAAAAATTGAAGATCTGAGCTTTCCATTTGAGTAGTTATTTGTAAGTTTATGCTGTGAAGGTTAAGGAATGTTTTTAGGGTTGTTATTCCCAATAGAGCTTTGCTAAGATCTTGATGACTGCTATTCAGGAAAATACTGTGGACTACATCTTTCTCTTTTATTACTTTATTTACATCTAGGCTTGATAAAATTATTTTTATAATAATTATTTAATGACTCATGCTAATTTGATTTTACCTTTTGAACTCTACTTATTTGATGTGTGGTGAACATTTGAATGTCCCTAATGTATAAGCCTTGTCTTGTGATTTAGTTTTCATTAATGGTATGTTCATTTTATTGATTTTTTTAATATATCATTCAATTATTCAGTTCATTTTAGTATGTATTGCTTAGTTTATTTGTAACCTGTAATTCACATCTTATAACTTTTAATTATATTATTCTGTTTTCATTTGGGATTTAACCCTCCAAGCGGTCTGCACGTAAAATCCCGTCATTCCAGAGATGCTTTTTCTGCCTTCAAGCAAGATTCCCAAAAGCGGCCGAGCCGCATTCTTAAAAATACGGCTCAACCGCTTTTGGAAACCCCACCTGACGGCAAAAAAATACTTGCGGTGCATTTTCGAAGCATCTCCAGAATGGCAAGACTTTACGTGCAAACCGCTTAGAGGGTTAAGTTGATGTTGTATTTTACTGGGGTTTTTTTTCTATAACTTATTCCAGTTTCACTACCTTAAATGTCTCAGGGAAGAAAGATGCAGGGCTAATGAAGTACGCATTATATTTTAGTCCTTTCGGGGCAAAAGATACAATGGTGGGCTTTTTTGCTGGGGCTGAAGATTTCTTTCCTGAGTGTCTCTCACAGGCTGGAATATTTTTAAGCCTAAATCCAGGAAAATACCAAAATATGACTGCAATCGAATAATGCTGGGTAGAATTTATATATTGCATATGCTTTATATATTCGTATTTACACACTTTATTTACTAAGGATATTTCTTGTTTAAATAAATTTTTGCTAATTTTATTTGCAATATTTGGTTATAATTGGGTAACTTATAACATTATATATTTGATAACTGAATGTTACTTAAATTTCTTTTTTAGTATATAAAAATTTGAAAACAGGGATCTACACAGTCTTGCGTTGCAATCCTTGTACTCGTAATAACCCATTTGCTGTTCTGGAAGATATTTATGTGAATGTGAACGAATGAAAACTGATTTTTCTGTTGTGTATGATCATGGAGAAGTATGTCTTTTTGACGTGCTCTGCGTACAGAAGTCTGAAATGTCAACATTAGATACTTTTTGAACAGAAAAATTGAAATATATTACAGTGTCACTATTGCTACTCTAAGGGTCTGTTTCAGCATCAATATCTGAAGTAATTGGCTTCATTTCTGCTATTTCATGTTCAGTTAAAAATTTTCAACTTTGTAACGGTAAAAACAGAAAAAATTTCTTCATAGTCTAACTATCCATTAAATCTGGACTGCAAATTCCCGATGCTCAGCCGAAAATAAAAAAATTCCCTGAGCTCCCAAACAAATTGCTCATGCTCCTTTAAAAAGCCATGATAAAGCATGCCATTCAAAAAACATTCTTTTCTCCCTTATGCTTAAATATTCAAAATTCATGTCCCATGTGAGTTATGTTCCACTCATTTTTAGTGGCAGGTCAAATCTACATGTATCTTAAATCCTGTGAAATACAATGTCATGTGGTACCAGAAACTTTTAAATTTCTAATGTTCCAAATCATTAGCATAAATATGTGAAGGTTCAGGGTGAAAGCAAAAACGCTGTGCCACACCACCTTGATGGCCAGGAAATATATACAGTTTGAAGGGGTAGAAAACAAGTATTTTTTTTTTATAAAGTCATTGAAATTCTATACCAAATATTTGATGATTAATTTAGATATAAAAAAAGCACCAATAAAAATTTCAGAATTATTTTAAAAAAATCACAGAATTTATTGAATTTTTTTTTTGTCCAATATCAAAAAATGGATATTCTGAATATTTTTGCTTATTTGTAACATTATAACCAATTTTTTTAAGTAATTTTAAAATGGAATATATATTGTGTAAGATTTAATATTACAGAACACAAAACAAATGGTATTGATATCAAAATCAGAAGATTCGAGGATCTGATGCAAATGTAATAGGCTGTTAGAATGAAGTCCAAAAGGTTGAGCATTAGTTTGGCACACCTCTTATGTATAAATTAAAAGATTGAAAAAAAATGAATCAAGAACAAATTAGACACGAAAAATACAAAGAATGAAAAAAGAATGAATTGTTTTGTGTTTATATGAATGAAAACTATGAGAATGGTAACAAATACGAATACTATGTCACATTTAGTTTGCAGAACAGTGTTCACTTTTGTGTCCATGGGTGAGGACCAACTTTATGAAGCTCAAAAATTGTATGTAATAATTTTTTTAAACAAAGAGAAACCAGAAATCATCTGGAAAACCAGTAGAAATAAATTTAGTGATGACTAAAGATTTAAATTTCATTTATTTGTTTTGATATTTGTGTTTCCTTAAACTTTAGTTTGTACAGTCTTAAAAAAAATGATACTTGTGTAACAACTTCTGTAACTTTCAAAACAACCTGATAAAATAAGGTGGTTATGATGTTAATGGGTAAATATTTTTCACAATTTTTTCCATCATGAAATCCGTTTTGCACAATTAGGTAGATATTGGCTTTAATTCTTTTTGTTTTAAAATTAATCTTCGAATCCAATTATAAGTTCCAGAGATATTATGAAACAACTTTTAGGAGGCCTTGTAGTAGACTACTTAAGCACAAACCCTTCATTATCATTTCTCCCTTTTCTTAACAATGTGTGATAAGTGTATGGATAGTTAAAATTTATTTAACAAATTGTATAGAAAAAAAAAATGGGAACTGTAAACTTTTTGAATATTTCTAAACTATTGGAATGAATTGCATGAAATTTAGAATTTTATGATGTGAACTGCTCAACTGTAAAAGTTTTTAATGTTACAATTTTCTGTTAATTTTTATGTTTGATTTTTGACGAAGTTTTATCATACATCAGGGAGTCTAGATTGCATTTGTTTCTTTTTTTACATTTATATCACTCATTCTTCCAATTAAAATTAGGTTTTGGAATTGTGTTGTTTCAGCCAGAAAATCTGTTTTGAACAAGTTGAATACTACACACCACCTTGAAACTGTTGGGTATTTTGAACATTTTCCATCCATTGTTTGCTGGCAGATTGCTTCAAAATATCTTTTAGACTTAATATGACAACTTCTGTCCCTTCAATATCTTAAGAATATCATCATTATAAATTATTTTACCATTTACTGACAGAAGTTTGTTTTTAAAATGATTATCATGCTAGAAAGTCAGCTGTTTTACCTTTTCATAGAAGAATTCAAGATTTAGCATACAGCTGAGGGATATGTTATACTTCATTGTTAAAAGGAATTTACCATCTTGATACAGTCATAAATTTAATTTTATTAATCCTTTTAATTATATACCCAAAGTAAACACAGCACATATTATTTAGAAGTAGCTTTTTAATAATTTTATGTATCAATTTTGGTTGCAAAAAATCCCCAATTGTAACTTCTAATTTTTCTGCATGATGTTGGTTTTTCCCTCATACATTCAACCCTAAACAAGTAATTTTTATACTTAATACAAAATTGGTTATTCAGTAAATGACTGATTTTTGATCTTATGTTTGGCATATTATATGTTGGCCAAAAATTAAAATGAAATAATCCTGTTAAATTTTCTGCCTCCCCCTTTTTTTTAGAAGTTTTAGAATTAGGGGGGGGGAGCATTATATAAATGTTGAGTATAAATTTTTTTATTAAATGTGTGAGACGCTCATTTAACATTAAGTGACCCATGTCTTTACTCAGACTTTTCATGACATTTTGTAAAATTTGAGATATGAGGTAATTTTAAAAATAAAAAATCAGATTAGTGAAAGAAAAATCAATAATGAGAATTTTTAGTAGTAAAATTAACTGTGTTTATTAATTTAATAGCATAATTTAGTTCTCTTTTAGTCATTAATACGGATCCTAATTTTGTCCATCACTGATTAAAATTGTATGTTTTATTAAAGGTATCGTCTCCTTTTTGGTGACCATACAATAGTGAAGTTGAAACAGTTTGAGCAAAAAGCGTATTTCCTGCTGATTTGGGTCCAAACAGATCATCCCACTAGGGCCAATATATACTAAAAAGTGTAAATTTTCTGCAGTTAGTACATGATTCACTTGTCAGGGCCCATCTAGATGACTTATGAAGATTTTGCGAAATTTATGATCCTGGACTCTTTATTTTTAGAATAAAATATGAATTATTTTTTCCTGACTTTTTACACTTCTATAATTAAATATATTTTTATTCACTCCCCTCCCCTCTAGCTAGTTAACTTGCATTAAAAAAGTGAATTTTTCATTTGTCTTTGGATGTTGTCACGTATTCAAGATATCAGTCCTTGTTTTCAGGTTTTTTAAATATTTATTATGATGACACACATGGCACACAAACAATTAAATATAAATTGAAAACTACTATTTTGTGGGTAGGCACACCCACCGATTTTGGGGGTTCCGTTATCGTCCAAAGTTGGTTACAGACTAACTGAATCCCCCCATCGATTAAGGAAGGTTCACACATATTTCCCTTTAAGGATTACTGAGAAGCAAACCGCCACATCCTCCTGTCCTTATGAAGAAATTCACCCACAATATTTCAATATAAATTCAATATACAATACAAAAAAATTCAAATTACAAATCCAATAAATTTAATGTTTAGAATACAATGAATTCCAAAGCATAGATATTGTTCAAAATAATTAATTGCCAAATTATACAATAAAATTCACAAGAAAATAATAAGGAAATATAAATCAAAGAAGAAATTTACTCATCATTCATTATTTCAAGATTATGTAGTAATTGTACAGGACGTTTCATAAATACCTGTTGATACTGTAATGGTGGCAGATCTTACTTTACTATCTCATCCCTTTTGGATCTCAATGATCCTTCCAAGTCTTCACAATTGTTGATGAACCTTCTCTTCACCTAATAATCTTTTACATTAAATTGAGTTTTTACTCTTACATTTTTGTTTAAATTAGCACCTTTTAACTGAAGAAGATACTCCCTTTTCCAAAAAATATCAAGTAACCTTTCACAATAAAGATATCTTTTAATTAATTCTTTTTTACCTTTAAATAATTTTGTACATCTGGTTCACAAATGTTTATGTAGTCTTTTTAGTCCAATTTTTTCGTCAGCACTGATTGTTTCTCTTCCGAGTTTGACTTCATCAATTTCCTCTTGACTATTTCAATGTGCACATCGCAGCTGCGAACAGAGTCCTTCTCCACTTATGGCACAAAGACTGGCTTTGAATCTTTTCTTCTTTGGAACTCACATGCAATTGGACAATGCTCATATCTCCGAACTCCTGCACGTGACTCTTTGTTGCTACCTTCTTAACGATTTTGAATTGTTTTGAAGAGTTTCTGTAGTTAGCATTTCCTGATCAGAATCTTCCATCCGGTGAACACTAACAGTCTCCTAGGTAAGTGTCCCTCTTGTCATCAAAGTAGCAGGCATAAGAGGATTCTTCAGAATTGGTAGCCGTTGTGGCGTAAACATTTATGTTGTTTGGTAGTATATTTTCAAATATTGATCCAGATTTGCAAGCTTCAATGTAAATTACCATTTTTCCGTACATGTTATTTTCATACGCATAATTTATTGTTCAATTTAAATCCTTTGCAGAAAGTTCGTCTTCTGGGAAAGCAATAAGACCTGAAGCCCCATAGACAGCAAAATATACTAATATGTGATCACTTTGCCCACTTTTCAGCACTTTATGGCTTCCAACACCAGCTAATGTTTTTTCATCGCCTTTCAAAACAGTTATGAAATTCTTGGGTGTCACATCCTCACCAGTGGTCTTCTGGGACACCTTTGTAAACATCATTTCCATTAGAATGATTTATAACTATTCCAGGTGTCGTATTTTCTTAATTATTAGCAATGTCATCAGTCATCAATACAATGATCCTTTTGTCGGGAATCCTGTGGTTTTTCAGAATTTGGTATGAATGACATATGTCAGCCTTCATAAAATTATTCAACTTCTCGAATTGTTTAATATCGAAATTTAGATTGTCATTCACATTGTCCCATATTATTCCAAGTATCTTCAATGGTACACCTGATTCTTCTGATGTTACCCGGCAATCGATATTTGCACGTTTCCAAGCCTTGTGCAAAGTAGTGGAATTTGTAGCCCATTTGCGAAGATTCATCCCCACTTCACTAAGTATGTGAATCATTTCTTCACTCAACTGTAGGGCTTCTGTTGCATCGGAAGTACTATTAATCAAGTCATCAACCTAGAGTTCATTGAGCATTTCGCACACTCTCTTGTACTTATTAAAGTATTTTTCTACATGCAGTCTTATGACAGCGGCAAGTAAGAATGGACGGCATTTGACACCAAACGTCACTCGCATATAGCGAAAAGTTTCTACATTATGAGTGCTGAGATCGAGATTAGGCCCTCCATTCTTTATCCATAAAGATTTTAAAAATTGCCTATCTTCCTGGACGATTCCTATTTCTAAGAAAGCCTGCTGAATATCTGCACAAAATGCAACTTTGTGTAATCTGAACCGTAATATGATTTAAGTAAATCGGGATTTAAATTTTCTCCGCACTCTAAACAATCGTTTAACGATAATGCACCTTTACCTTTTGATGATGCATCAAAAACTATTCTAAGCTTTGTACTATCCTTTTGCTCGTGCACTACAGTGTGATATGGAAGAAAATATCCTGTGTTGATATTTTTATCTAAATTCATGTTCACCCGTACTATAATACCATATTTTAAGTGTTCCTTTATAACTCCTTATATACTTTTTAATTCCCTACTATCTTCCTTCCACAACAATAGAGTTCAAAATTTGTTAATCTGAAAGAGGTACTTCATTATCCAGATTTATCCCAATTGTTTCTATAATGACCACAAATTCCTTATTCTATCAAAATCTAACTCCTCATTCTCTACGATTAAATGATTAGCAAATATATCCTTACAATTAACTTCATCTTCCTTTCCCTGTATTAAATATCCAAAAATACTATCAACCGCAATTAATCTTTTGCTAATTCTAATGTTCTTTTCACCTAAGATTTCTGAACCAATTAAAACATGAATCCTTTCAGAGGTATTATTATCCGCTAACTCGATTCCCCTTTCCAATGCGATGTTTCTTATAAACTTCGATGGAATCCGAATTCTAGCTGAGGTGATCGAATCAATAACAACCGCTTGTATTTTAATATGCTTATTAGTTTGTACATTTTGTAACGCTACTTCAACTATATCATAAGTGTGTTTCTCGGTGGCTTCACTTTCGAAAGTGTAAATAACTAATGCCTCCTTATCAACAACCTTTAAATCCAATAACTCAACAACTTTCCTCAGTAGAAAAAATTTAGTTGCGCCACCATCTAACATAGAGCGCAACTGAACACTTCCTTACAGTTTTGCATTAACTAAAGAAAATGTTTGTAATAAGACCAAAATGGATGTGTTGTTTATTTTATTTTCCTTAGCAGAGAGAGAAACCAGAGATGTTGTAGCATTATCCCTAGAATTTCCCCTTTTTTCAGAGGGTGACTGAAACATCTTGGGTATCCCTGAAAGATCCCCCGTTGCTCTTTACCCGTTTTCACAAATCAAGGAGTTATGGGAAAAGGAACCACAGATTTTACATTTTTGATAATTATTATTGCAAAACTTTCTTATATGATTCTGAAAACAAATGACACTTCCCTTTAGCCATTAATGATTTTTCTTTTCAGAAGAACTAAGCGAGCAATCATGACTCATATGATTTTGAGGGCAGAATATACAACTTTGATTATTTACAAATCTATCAGCAGAAGTATGGAAGTTTCGCTGCGGAACTAATTTCTGATTGGATTCATGTTTATGTTGATACAAATCTATATGTGTGGATAAAGCGGCGGTACTACATTTAATGCTAGAAAAATCATTATTTTCTGTATCCGAATAGTTAGATCTATACTTATAACTTTGTCCCGCTTTGTTTTTAAACGAATATTCTCTTGTATTAGAACTTTTAGGGTTAACTAACATTAACGAAGCCTCTCTACATTCTACTTCCTTTCTTAAGAATTCTACTAAATCATTGATATCAAATAATTCATCTGTTTTACGTTGACGATTATAATCTAAATTTAATTCTTTCGGCAACTTTTGTAAAATTACCATACACTATAAATTACTATATGTACCTGTAGCCACACCCAACAATTGTAATGATCTAATCTGCGTTTCTATTGAATCATACATTTTTCTCAAACCTGTTACATTGAAACATGATTTTACAGGATCAATTAATAAAAGTTTAAGCATATGAGATGAAATAATTATATCTGTTTGATCAAACCTTTCTTTTAATAGTTTTATCGATGCATCATAATTTTGATCTGTAAGCAAAAATCCCGAAACTGCATTTAAAGCAATTCCCTCAAGATATGTTTTTAGATATGTAAACTTTTCAACTTTTGTTAACAAATCATTGTTATGAATTGCAGCTTCAAAAAAATTCCAAAAGTCTAGAAATTGACTACTATCACCTTGAAAGGTGTGTATATTTAGCTTAGGTAATTTAACAGTTTCAGTTTCGTTTCTAAAATAAATAGTATTATCCCTATTAACTGTACTTGGACCACTTGTCCTAATTTCCTGCCTATTAGATAATATTTCTATTTGTCTATGCAGTTTAGTTTTTCAATCTATACGTCTATCTTTATATTCTTCATACGATGATATGTCAGCTGCCATTTTACTTATTTTAATTTGTAATTGTATATTCTCATCAGCTTTAATCAACTCATTTAATTTTTCAGTGAGCTGAGACTTTAAGCTGAAAAGCTCCTCAAGTTTTGCCTCTTTATTAAATTCCACAGAAGTTTCCTTACTTAAAGTAAATTCTATTTTTGTTAAATGCTTAGTAAAGGACATCCTTAAAATATTCCTTTTCTCTTTTGTCCTTTCAAGATCCATTTTCAAATTTAAACAATTCAATAAATCAATAAATTTGAATAAAGAAAAATGTGCCTACCTCGAATCTCAGCTCCTCACTAAGAGTCGTAATTCATCCAAAAACTGATCCATTCAATTCCAAAAAAACACTTCAATTTTCAATTTATATATATTCCACTTAAATGTCCGTAAAATATCACGTCTGGGTCACCAGAAATTGTGTCGCGTATTCAAGATATCAGTCCTTGTTTTCAGGTTTTTTAAATATTTATTATGATGACACACAAACAATTAAATATAAATTGAAAACTACTATTTTGTGGGTAGGCATACCCACCGATTTCAGGGGTTCTGTTATCGGCCAAAGTTAGTTACAGACTAACTGAATCCCCCCATCGGTTAGGGAAGGTTCACACATATTTCCCTTTAAGGATTACTGAGAAGCAAACTGCCACAGATTTAGTTAAACAGGAAGATTGAAATAATTTTATTCATGCCAAATGAAAGATAATTTTAAAATTTTTAAACCGTCAGAACTGTTTTCTCAATATAATGCATTTTAGGTATAGTCTTAGTTTACCAAAGTAGAGGTATTTCATCTATTTTCAATAGATTTTGTATATTTAAATATTGCAAACAAATATTTCATTAAATGTTATGCTCTGAATGAGTGTTTTGTTTTAGGAATGATTAATTTGATATATAGTCAAAAAGAAAGAGATACTCTAAAGTAACTTTTTTATCACTGCTTGACATAATTGATATGAATGGAAAGTAAATTAAGTCAATGAATTAATGATTAGATTACTTCTAAAACAGAATTTTTATGGCCAGAACAATTTAAAGGAAGTTTTGTTAATTTCTCTTCATTTTCTTTCTGTTAGGAGTATGTGAAGTTAATATTTTGAAATATTAGTTACATTTCTGATATAATTTAGAATTATCTAGTTTTTCACAAAAGCCATTAAAACATACTTTTTCATATTGAAGTTCCCCTGATTACATTATTTGTAATATAATTAGTTTTGCCATCCATCAGGTGTTTCTGGAAAATATTTCCAGTTCATTTTTTAAAGTTCAGTTAGTAATTAATAGTTGCATGTAAAATTTCTTGTAACAAAATATATTGTTGCCCTAGTTATTGTAATCATGACTTAAAAGATGGGTTTGAAAAATTTTAATTCTATTCACTCACATGATTTAATTATATTCACTATGATTTCTTTGTCATATTTATACATGAAGAAAAATTTGAGCTGAACACCCATTTGATATTGAAGTTAAAACAGATGTTTCTCAATTAAACCTTTTCCTATGGCAAATAAAAATTCTGCTTTTGTTTGAAAATGAATAAATTGATCTTTATATGAAACAGTGTTCTTTAGAAAGTTTCTTCATAGCTTAAAAATCTAATGTTTTTATTGAACACCTGCTTCAAGATTTATATTGTATTTCTGTGATAACTTTTCTGAATAGCCTTTGAGAGGTCAGGTTCTACATACCAAAATTGTTCATTTCAGATCTCAAGATTGGAAATGTCAAGAATGTGGGTACATAAAAGGTTGTTTAAAATCTCCTGGTGTAGAAACGTCTGAAAATTGTGATATACAAAATAATGATACCAAATTGCAGTCTGAAGTAAGCGATGAATTTTCCATTTTAATTGCGATTTTTTTTCCCCCAATTATTTATAGAAACTGTTTTATTTGGATTACATCATTTAAAATTTCGATTAATAAACGTGAGACCTATTGATGTAATTTTTTTAGCGTTTTTGAAGAAGTTGGATATTTAAAATTGGAATGAGTATCTCAAGAGTTTTAGTTGGAGAAATAGCTCCAATATTGATCAAATTTTTGGGTTTAAAACCCTTTATTTAAATATATAGTTTTTTACTAAAAGATCTCCTAAGTAATCATCTTAAAAATTTTATGTTTCATTTGAATATTTTAAAATCTGATTATGTTTGAAAAATTCAAAGAATAAGAACCTAACTTTTTCTTTTCTTTTCTTTTCACTAATCGTTTCAAGAAATTCAGAATAAAACCTTTCACATTTTTAATATTTCCAGCTGCAGTCTGAGAAAAATAAATTGAATTGCACTCATAGTTATATTCACATAATGAATAGCACTTCACTTGTTCTTCCCGTGAGGGAAGGAAGGAAAATTGTCAGAACCTGAGACAGGTTGGACTTCTACACGATAGATGACGACACCACCTACGTATCTCCACCTCCACAATTCAGGCATGGACTAGAGGGGAGGGAAATATTCTCCAGCACCCTGCACCCTTAGTTTATTATGTATAATTTCATCTTTTCTAAATCTTTTTTTTTTTTTCACTCTTTCAAACAGTATTTTTAAAAAGCTGCAATAGGGTTTACTTATTTCTTTGGGAAATAAATTCATTTTTATGTACTACCTTTGTTAATTTTTAACTCTTCATCTAAGATTTATGGAAATAGGTATTCTGATATTTTATAATTATCCCTCTAAATCAAATCACAAAATAATTGATTCAGTTGAAGATTTTTTTTTTTTTTTGAATGATTAAGACTGACATAACATAGTGCATTTTTATTTTGAAACTTTTTAAGTTACGTTTCAAATTATGAATTTTATCGGTTTTTATTGCTCAGATTATATATATATATATATATATATATATAAAGTTTATCTGTTGATGCAAGTTATTCAATTTGTGAAAGGTTTTTGTGACTTTATTAAGAATGTATATATTAATTTAGTAATTTCTGTTGCTTTTTTTAATGTTTTTAGTATTATGTAAAAATAATTATTAATTTGTAATGTCAGTTGAATGTAATAAACAGAGCTAATACAATATCTTGAACGTATATACCCAAAAGCTATTAAATTTTGATTTATTTTTTAAATATATTAAATAAATACTTAGCTACAAATATTTTTACAGAATGCATATTTTTTTATGTTTGTTGTTTGCTTAAAAAATACCCAAATTTTCTGTGTATTTTTAATACATAAAATATAGCATTGAAAAATGTGCATTAAATAACTTACTGATTTAGAAGTATTTTTTCTTATTTGGTAATGCTATCTTATTAAAACACTTCAGAATCAATCTACCTTTACTGCAAATTGATGATTGTGAAACAATTTTTTCCCTCTGAAATTATAAAAACTGTTAACTATATGCTGTTAAACATAGTCTCTGGTTGTTTTTATAAAGAGGAAATTCCTTGTTTGTGTGCCAGAAAATTTAACCTATATTAAAATGGATAGGTTACTTTTTAGGAGGGGGATTTTTTCCATCTAAGATTACCTTTCATAAATAATCATAGAAACAATTTGAATAATAGTTTGCTTTGGTTCTAGTAATCATATTTAAAAAAAACAAGTAAATACGTACACATCAATTGCTGAAATTACTTTTAAAATATTTAATTTTGGAATTGGTGTGAATATCATACCACAATTCATGCAAAAAAAACTGTTAAAAAAATACTTTGAACCCAAACCTTGTTTTAAAATATCTGTTGCAAGAATGTTTTTTTTACAAATTTATTCAGTATTTTTAGTTTTTGAATAATGTGATGATAAATCTTATTTGTATAAAAGCAAGTACTTTCAAAGGTATTTTACTTTGGTAATTTTGTGGTGTTTTCAATTAAGCTTGGCTTTTCTTTCTATTCTCATTATGTACGTAGTCCATTTGTTTGTTGGTTTTACTCTTATAACTGTGTGTGCTTCATTATTTACCAGTAAAATTTTCCTGCTACTTTTATAAACACTATCTTTAAATAACTTTAAGTGTACTGCATTTAAATGAGTATATGGAATGATACATTATATTATTTAAGGTTACAAAATTTATAATTTCTGTTATTATTTTTGTCTCTTAAGCTGCCATAAAATTTTGTGAAGAGAAATTTTGATAAAACCTTAATAAATTTAAATTCTGTTTTTATTGTTTAAGATTAACATATTCCTCTTGTGAGGTTGGTGGAAGGGGAAGAGAGGTGGGAGGTCCCTGACTACCCCCCAGGGTGTTCTTCAAAATTGGGGTGTAACCGAGCTAAATTGTTCTGTCACCTGTATGTTGCTCAAAGCTACAGCTAATGACAGGCGTCACTTAGCCGTTTGCCATGATGAATTTCGTGGACCTCTATCTGGCCTTTGCTGATCAGGTGGCATTAGTAACAACAACAGATTAACATATGAAATTTTTTAAAATTTTTACTTCAGTTTCTTTTGCTGAATTAATTGAATTATCTGAAATAAACAAGCATTTCAAGTAATATATGAGGAACAGAACAAAATCCTAATATATATTATAAATGCGAAAGTTTATGAGGATGTTTGGTAGTCTTTCAAGCAAAAACAACTAAATGAATTTTAATGAAACTTTACAATAATATAGCTTATAAATCAGAATAACACATAGGCTATAATTTATAAAGATATTGTGTGAAGTTTTCAAAATATAACGACAATTGTCAAGAAAGTAGGGAAAAATTCTGCCATTTGCAAAAAAGCCTGTGACAGCATTCATCTATCTTTTTTATCCCTTTTGTTTTGTCTACGCCATGCCTCAGTGTGCTCTCGCTTTTAATTTATTCCATTCATCAGTGCAATCACTACTTTTTTTATTTTATAATAAAACTAGATTTCGAAGGAAGAGGTGGTGGCAAGATTTTAACATAAAATAAATACAACAAAAAGTAGTATTAATGTATTACGCTTCCTGATATAAATTATTTACACTATTTTAAGCGTTCATTACATAAAATTTGTAACAATGACCATGGAAGGAAAAATAATGAAATTAAAAAAAAAAATATCAATTTTTTATTTTTTTTTTTTTTTTTTCTTTTTGAATGTTTTTTTTTCAGTACATGTAAATATATATCTATGCTTTTCCCCCATACTGTTTTTTTATAACTTAGATATATATATGTTTATTCAAGCATTAAAAAAAAGCAATCGTTTAAATAGCTATCTGTAAATTTTTCTTTTATTTATTACTTGTAGAAAATGGATTTTAATTAATATATATGTATGTAATAATTCCCTCTAACATACTTTTAATTAACTCTTTAATGATCTAAAAATAATCTTTTTAATTCTTAGGTTTAAAAATAAACGTTGTAATCTTAATCGTAATCGGCTAAACCGATTTTCGTATCCCGCGCATTTTAGCCAAAAAGGAAAACGCCTATTCAACGTAATCGCTCTCTCTCTCTGCTTGCCGCCATCACGTAAGATTGCAGCTTATTTGTTTTTGTGTTGTATCCTCCAAAATGCCGCTGTCTATTCAATATCTTAAAATGTAACGTAATTGTGCTTTAATCTGCTGATGTGTGCCTATAATAAAGGAGGTAAAGCTATTCTGAAGACGTCATTACTAAATCAAAATTGATAATCTTCCACTCCGGCCAACACTACTTCAATCTATTACATGTATGTTTTTTAAAAGAATTATTTTTATTTAATTACTAAATTAATTATTTGTTAATTAAAAAGTACATCTTCATTTATTTTGGATAAAAATACATTTCAGAGACATTTTTAAGCTAACTATACGTAACGATTGATTGATTCATGAAAATCTCTCTGAAATGTATTATGTTATTTTAGTTTCTTAGAAACTATTATTAAAAAAAATTAAGAAAGTTTTTCTTTTACTCTTAGCATTAGAATCGTTTTCTTTTTATTGCTTCACATTAATAATTTTTTAACTAATGCAATATTGTTTTTTAAAAGTCATACATCAAATTTGAAGCTATATCTTATCTGTGAAGGGGAGAGGAAGAGGGAACAATAATTTTACACTAAAAAAACCCCAGTGTTATGCCAGGCTAGAAAGGGGGGGGGGAACTTGTCTTAAATGGAAAATATGTGGAACAAATTTTGAAAAAGGGAAAGCTAATTAAATAATTTTAGAAATCACTCACGTTGTGCACGTATAAACAAACACACATAATTGCTGTCATCATGAGGGAAAGAGAAAGCCCGTGCCATGCAGCTAGTAGGCTATAATTTAAAAAGATATTGTGTGAAGTGTCCAAAATATGATAATTGTCAAGAAAGTAGGAAAAAATTCTGCCATCTGCAAAAAAGAATGCAACAACATATTTTGTGTGTATCAAAACTTTCCTTTTTGCTTTGTCTACACCTTGCCTCAGTGCGCGCTCACTTTTAATTTATTCTGTTGATCAGTGTAATCACTATTTTTTTTATTTCATAATAAAACTAGATTTCGAAGGGAGAGGTGGTGGCAAGATTTTAACATAAAATAAATACAACAGAAAGTAATATTAATGTATTACACTTCCAGATATAAATTATTTACATTATTTTAAGCGTTCATTACACAAAATTTGTAACAATGTGTTACTTTTACAACAGAGTTTAGGAAGGTGTTTTCAAAAATCGACCGACTAGAGAATTACGGGGAGTTACAAATAAATAAAAATCCCTTTTAACAGCTATTAGATCTACAGACTTAAAATTTAACAAATATGGTTTTTTTTGTTCAGCTGAGATATGCAAAAAGCTTTTTCTTTGTTTAATTTGCAATTCAGGTAAAATTAACTCATTAAAAACTTCTTTATTCTTCAATCTGTATTGTTTAATTTTTCAATTCACCCGTGCGAAGAACGGGTATACCAGCTAGTTAAGTATTAATTCTCTGAATGAAACATTGTATTAATTGTTTTATTATTTAACAAAAGAGTAGAACCGCATTGATCAGGACTTATTGGGCTCTAAATCATCTAGACTTAGCAAAATAAGTTATAAATTGACCTAGGCTGTATATCTAAACTCTGTAAAGTAAAAAGATCTTGTACTTTGAAATAAGTCAAAGGAAATTATTAAATAATTGCAGAAAAAGAAAATTGAAATATGTATAAATAAAATAAATAAAAAAATTATGGAATGGGTCAATTTTGAATATTTTTTAATGTGTCCATCCAGTTCTTAATGGTTTTGATTAATGAAAATTTACTGCACTCTATAAAATGTCTGAAAATGTTGCATTATTTACTTGCTTAATCTTTTCTCGATTTTCCTGTCAATATAAGTTCACATAAATCCCTTAATACTTCTCGCCGAGTCATATCTAAACCTGACTTGTTGACCACTTCTGAAGTGGAAATCCTTGATGGATTTTCTGATCAGGGTGTGATTCAGGTTAGAAGAGTAATATTTAAAAAGGAATCTTCAACTGTACCAACTAAACATGTAATTTTAACATTTAATGGCTCTACACTACCCAAAACTATAAAAGCTGGTTATTTAAACTGTAAAATATGCCCTTATATTCAGAATTTTTGCGCTATTTCAAGTGTCAAAGGTTTGGACACCCACAAACTTTCTGCCATGGACAATTAACATGCTCTGGATGCCCCTCTGTTGGACATGCCTCCTAAGGTTGCAATCTGGAGCAGAAATGTGTGAATTGTTTGCAGCCTCATTCTTCTGATTCAGAGTTATGTTCATAATGGAAAACTGAAAAACAAATACAAGAAATTAAAACTAACAAATATATATATATATAATTATATATTATATATATTATATGTAAGAAGCTATATAGAAAATAAATTCCACCACAGATATCACAAACATATGCCCATGCTGCTAGATCATCAATAGTATTTGCTACTAATATAAAAAAAATAAAATGTCCTCCTTTAAATTTACTTCAGCCTCTTTCGTCTTTCCCAAAACCAAATACAGTTGTACCTCTATACAACGAGGTCGCTAAATCCCGAAAAAAAGTTCGTTATATAGAGGTTCATCTTTCAATTTTTTTTATAAACTGCATAAAACAAATTTTAAATTCAGTAACTCTATATATTAAAAAAGTAATTATCCACATCTTTTTGTAAATTAATATATATTTATTTTATATATCTTACCTATCAAAAAAGAAAGGAAGAAAAACTGCAAAAGTTTCTTGACGCCTTTACCCACTTCCTGAAAAATTAAAATTTTCTTTCATGCTCAAGCACTTACGTTTTGACATTTTTGAGCTATAAGAAATGAAGTTACCAGTATGACTGATCAACACTACAAATGAACAGAGACTAGTTCAAGACTCCTCTGAGTGTGAAAGGGGAAACATCTAATCATGGTTAAAGGTTGCACTTGGATGAAAGGCCCAGAATTCTATAACTCTCGGCAAGTTAGGCACCTAATAAAACCAGTTCAAGATTTATGACTACCATAAAATGTGTTAAAAGAGAGAATAACTTGAAATGTCCAGAAATATTTTAAAATTAGGGAGAGAAAAAATTGAATCACAAGAGAAAAATTTTGTTACTTAGAAAATGCACTTCGCTATTAGGAGGTTATTTTGCGAAGAAAATCGTGAAATGTTCTTGGTTCCAGGAAAAAGTTTGCTATTCAGAAAAATTCACAATATAGAGGTTTTTAATATGAATGTTGGTCTGAATATCTCAATCTACTTCTGCTGTTTCCACATCATCTTCAACTCAGGCACACTTCTTGCCATCCACCTCTTCAATAGCAGCTATTCCTATGTCTAATGCTGTTCTTTCATCAACCAATTATATGTTTATCTTTATTATATCATTTTCATCAATCACGTCCTCAATCCATCAATATGTTCCTCAGCTCCTGTATCCTTATTGGATGAAACAAACATTTTGCCATTAACCAGTTCCAATTCTGATATTCACCCCTTCTCTGCGTCTGCTACAAGTCAGGATTTAAAACCAAATTCTAAACATATGAGAGAAAAAAATTAGTAATCTAAAATACACTACTGGCCATTAAAATTTCTACACCAGGAAGAAATGCAGATAACAAAATGATATTTTTTTGGCAAATATAATACTCAGGAAATAAGTGATTACATTTTCAAGAAATTTGGTTGCATATATCCGGAGAAATCAGTATCCAAAACAACCACCTCTGGAAGTAATAACCACTTATATGCATGGGCATTGAGTCAAACAGAGATTGGATGGCATATACAGGTACAGATGATCATGGAGCTTCAATATAGCGCCACATCTCATCAACCATAGTGACTGGCGTATGGTGACACGCCATTCGCTCAGCAACCAAGGACCAGACATTTTCTATTGGTGAGAGATCTGGTGAACGTGCAGACCAGGGTAACAGCTGAACATTATCTGTTTCAAGGAAGGTCCTTACAATACTGGCAACATGTGGTTTTGCATTATCTTATTGAAACGTAGGGTTTCGCAGGGCTCGAATGAAGGGAGGATCCACGGGTCATAACACACCAAAAATGTAACGTGCACTGTTCAAAGTACCATCAATGCAAACAAGAGGTGATCGAGAACTGTATCCAATAGCAACCCATACCATCACGCCAGAAGATGGGACAATATTATGATGTCGAATGCATAGTGGCAAAGTGCGTTCACCACAATGCCGCCAAACACGGATGCGACCATCTTGATCCTGTTAACAGAACCTGGATTCATCTAGAAACTGATGTCTCGCTATTCTTGTACCCAGGTTCGTCATTGATCACACCATTGAAGACGTTTTTGTGATGCAGCGTCAACGGCAGCCGCAGTCATGGTCTTTGAGCTGCGAATCCATGCTGCTGGAAATGTCGTTGAACTATTCGTGCAGACACTTGTCTTGCAAACGACCCCAGTTCTTGATTCAAACATTGATGGGTCCAGGATTGGAGACTTTGTTGAACATCAGTATACATCCCTTATGAAGTTATGACCTGTTTAAATTAATTTAATTTTAACCCCATTTTTGCAGAAATTTCTATTTTTAATTTCTCCATCAGAGATTGCCAGTCAATAGTAATAAAAAATCTTTATATAGATAGTGTGCACTTAAAACTTGGACTAATTTAAGAAATAAATTGTCATTTGAGTAGAATTAAAAGAAGCATATATGTATCAAATTTTTAATGTGTACCTTGTTCAAACACATCAAAATGATGTACAAAATAAAACTACAGACCATTTCACTCTGAAAATTTTCTGTAGAAATTACTTGAAAGTTCCCGTTAAGCACTCTAACCCAAATGTATGTTTCAAAAACAACTTAATGAATGTAACACATACTGAAATTTTTATTCCATTAGAATTCAATAAACAGTTTCTACCTACAATTGACAATGTTTTAAAAAATCACAAATTTATAAATATTTCATTATAAATGACTTTCTTTTTTTATCATACTCTTAATCGATTTCCAATTTAAAAAGCCCCTTAATGTCCTTGAGGTTCTACTGGAAACTCAACCACTATGTCTTAATTGACCTTATGCTGAAGATTTTCACTTGACAAAATTCAGTGTGAACCATGTGAACGATTGATTAGAAATGCAAAGAATAACAGAAATTTCTTGTGTAGACTTGAAAATTCGTTTCTCTTAGCCTCAGATAATATTGCTACATCCAAAATTCTAAACCAATTGACTTTCATTTTAGAAGATACTTGTTGCTAATGATTAAACATATTAAATTCACTGATCTGTTAAGTTGATTGAAATCGATTATATGAAGGCTCCTTTGTTTAGTTCAAACTAATTTCGGGAATTGAGAAAACCTTCCAGGCTCTAAATGGCTGGTGAAGATCCCCAAAATTCAATATTAATAATGTAATCATTTTAAAACTTAACAGCATTATAAAATTTTATTGGCAATATTTATCTCTGGTGTTCATTTTCTACTATTAATACTGATTAATTAAATGTTACATATAATTTATTTAAGGCTTTAGTTTGGTGACATGTTGCATCCCATTTTTCATCATTTGCAATGTTCTAGAAATATTTATTTTTAATGTACTTCATAATTTTAGTAAATGAAACTATAACAACACACACACACTGCTTTTTTCAAATTCTTGTTTCATATTAACAATTTTTTTTCCTTGTATTTGTTTAAAATTGTGAAGTGGGAAGTTTTTAAAATTCCATTTTGAAGAACTATAAGAACCAAATAGTAATACTACTTAAATGGATAAATATAATGGAACAAGATTTTTACAGTCATAGAGTTGTGAGTTAAATGTGTTATTAGAATGCCTGTGCTGTGGTGCAAGTGTTGTTTTTATTCTTATTCAGGAAAAAAGTCTTAACTTGTATACATCTAATCAAATAAACTTTTCATTTTATTTTCGAATATATTTCTGTTAAAATATTTTTTCTAAGAACTCTTAATTAACTCAAGTTTTTCTGTTTCTCTTGCAGCCAATCAATAATTCTTCCTCAGTTGAAAACGTATTGCCTAATGATGAATACTCTGGAAGAGAAAGCGATTCTGAGAATTCATCATCCACTTCTTCCACTGATTTTACTAAAAACATTCCAGGTAATTCGATTGAGATTGCAAGCAGTAATGAAGGCACTGCAGTTTTACGTCAAAGAAATCTTGATTCTAATGAATGCACTGTAGAATCTATGCAACCAAATACAAGCCCTGTGCAATCTGTTAGAGCTAAATCAGCTCAGAATAATTATTCATTGATTGTGATATGGGTGATTTCACTTATTTTAGTCCTTTTGATTATTAGACGATGGTTTTCTTTTGATTATACTGTATAACTGTTTTTATATTTGATATTTTTATACAAATTATGTAAAAAAAAAATTGCTATTGTGTGAAACTTATTTTAACTGAAGGGAGAAAAATACTCTTACCACTGTTTCTTTATTGCAAGTATTACTAAAAATACCTGTGTAAAAAAATAATTAGGAAAAACTGTCAAATGTGGAAGCTCTTCCAACAATTTTTGCTTAAAAAAAAATTGAAAGGGAAACGCTGTTTAAATGTATTAAAATATGTAATTTTCATACTACAAACATTTTAACGAATTTTTTTGTAAAGTGACTGAACTTTACTAAGTTGTGTGCAATCTTGCTGTTTATTTTTTTAAAAAAAATTATTGCTGATTTTAAATAAGCAGAGGTCCCCTAAATATTTAGTAAAATGCTATGGAAGGCGATTAAAAGTAATACAATAAAAAAAAAATGTCAAAAGTTTTAATATGGCTAGAATAATGATTATAATTTATCTGACATAAGAGTTCTTATTTATGATGTGGGGGGGGGGGAGATTCAAATGATCTTGATTAAAATTTTTTAGTGATTGTTTCTTCCTCTTTATGCACATGCACTTTGGGATTTGTTTAGTGAAATAGTAGAATGAAAAGATTTATATAAATGTTTCCATCAACTGCATAATCTCAAATTATATTTTAACTATGTGAAATAGAAATTAAGTTTATCGGATAGGTGTGTACTATTACCATTCCAGAATTGTTACTTTTTGAAATTTTTGTATTTATGCAGTACTTTGCTGTTACCACCATTATTATTATTTGAAGAATAATTTATAATCTCTATACATTTTAAGGGAATAATGCCACTTCATAAAAGATACATCACTGTTTCATGATTTAATATATTTTAGCATAATCTTAAAGTTGTTTTAAACTTTCAACTTTGAATGACAAGTTTTGAAGTTAAATATTACAGAAGGAAAAGAGGCTGTAAAAAAAGTAAAATCTAAACAGATCTAAATTTTATTTAGTTGGTATTGATATAAAATGAAGAATAAAGAACTTTTCTCTTATATTATTTTGAAAACTATTTGTGAAAATAAATTTTACGATAGTATATTATATTGCAAAACACATGTGTAGAAAAATGTTTAAAACATAAATGATATTGATAATGCACAACGTATTAATTGGGCTGTGAATTTAAAATAAGCTTTTTGAATTTTGAAAAATGTTAATAATATTTCTTTAGATTTTACACTATGTCAAACAATGAGTTGTACTGAAGTCTGATGGATATGATACCGAGCTTTTTCAGCTTGCAAATAGTTGAACTATCTATAAGCTTGATTCTAAATGCATGAAGAACTCATTGTTAAGTATTTATATGTATATGCAATTTTTTTTTTTGTTCAATTGAAATACTGATCTTTTTGCTTTCAATAAACTTTTGTGCAAGCTTTTCCATTTTTTGTAAAAACTTTAGGTATAGCAATTGTCTTATGCCTTGAGCTTTTATAAAATGTTTTCTATATTTCCAAAGTGGATTAGATTATCTCAATTCGAAATCGTTCATCTTTCTGGGCATCATACATTATGCCTGTCAGATTTCGATTTTTTTAAAAAAAAGTATTAAAGTAATATTGATATTAGAACACAGCGAATAGTTTTAAAATTTCCTTTTCTATTAAGCATGCAAATTGAATTACAATTGAGTTTTTGGTTTGTGATTAAACCTTTCAAAGATTTTTAACTATGATTTTTTTCCTATTATAAAGGTTTTTTAAAACAATCTTTATTTTTTAAATTCAGTATATTTTTAAGACACCAATTATATAATTAGCATTTAGTAGAAAAACAGGTAAATGGCACTGTTGAAAGTTTTTGGATGCATTTAATTTTTTCATTTGTTCAAATATTTCATGGCAAAGGGTCTTGTCATAAATAATCATTTACCTGTTTCTTGATTTTTTGAAGCCTACTACATTTAAGAATTTTAACATTGTCACTTTTTTAAGAATGAATCATTTATTTTCTTATTCTTTAACAAGCACATTATTTTAAAACGTGGATAATTGATCTTTTGATGTGTCTAGTAGTTGAATTAGCTAGAAATCGCAGTATAATATTGTCTTTATTTCAATACAATCGAATCAAGGTTTTATTTAAGAAAATAAGATTGTGCAGCTGAATCGAAAATCGAAGATTTCAAACTGTGTTCCTTTAAGATATTTATGAATCAGTTGTTTTATGTGGTATAATTATGAATATTTTTGATATTAAGGACCATGATCACATATGTTATTGTGCGTTTCTTCCTCCAGGGCCCATGGTATATATGTGATTGTGCTTTCCCTCCTGTAAGGCCCATGATCACACTAGAGTGATCTGAGTTAGGAACCATTTTATATTAATTTTTTCAAGGTACTAGATGGCGGTTAAAGTCCATTCTCTTTTTGAGTAATGTTTCACAAAACTTTGAATTTCAATATGCGACTTTGACTCTGAGTTTTTTAAAATTAGATCCGGGATATTTATGAATGCAAACTGCGCATGTTTAGATTTTTCCAGACAATCGGGCATTTAAAGTTTCGTTATCCATTGAGCTCTGGATTTCTGTTTATATTTTGACTAAGTTGGAAAATGATGGAAAACTTATTAGTTTATCGGACATCGGACATTCATAATAATAGTTTCAGTATTTTATTTTTGGTTCGCATTTACAACAATAATTTTAATACTCAAAAGCATTCAAAAAACAGATCTTCATAGAACAAACACGATGATTCATTTTTCACGATAAAGAATCATTTGTTCTTACTGACGATTCTTTTTCGTTGCTATATCGACCAGAGTTTCCATAACCATAATAACAGAAAATATAATACTAATGTGATATCAAGAAAGCTATATGCAATATAATGATTAATTAAGAATAAAAAAGCGATATATAAGTTATTTAAGATTCCTATCAATTCAAGCCACAACAACTTTATGTGAGAGTAAATTTATCGCTTGGGATTTGCCAGGTAGTATTTTGTAAGTTTTGCGTCTATTCTGATTTAAGCATCTTGGCAAAAAGAGTTAATTTTTTTAATTAAAATAAAAAAAAAAACATTTTCTTTAATATTCGCAATTGTTTTTTTTTTAAATATGCGATCATTTTTGTTCTTTATATCCAGATATCAATGATAATAAATTATAAAATTTATAAGTTTTAGCGTATTTGATTGCATTAAAGATTTTAAATGAATTTTTGAATGAAATTAGGCTTAGCAGCTAAATTTGCCTGGTCTCGAGCGTGCGAGAACTCTTGGAACGTGTGGGCCAGGGGAAACGTTTCTTGCTTCTTTCGCCGGTACTGAAGGGGTTAATAAACTGTTAAGTTAAGCTTTTTTTTATAATTTTATTATTTTGAACTATTTTGATGAGATCTGATGATTTGAACTACTTTATAATCCATTATTAATATAGTTAAGAAGAAATTAAAATTTGTTGTGTGTAGAAAGTTTCTTTTTATTGTAAATGTTTTAAATGGTAGGCTTTTCTCTTTTGTAAAGTCTTGTAACACAGAAGAATGTCTTAAAATTATTTAGAAGTGGCGAATGATACTTATTTATAACTTCTGAAATAGACTAATTCAGTTATTTATTGAACTGTATGCTACTTATTTTAATGAAAATTCCAAAATGTGTAAAGACATTGCTGTGAATGAAAATTTTATGAAACAAAATGTTACCTATTGTCAGTGAAACCAGAAACATAAGTAGTTTTATGTATAGAATCATTGTTTGCTGGTGATCTACTATTATGCTAAATGTAGATGAATATACATTGTTTTCTCAAAATCCATTGACTTTGAAATCTGTAAAGCAATTGTTCTTGTGATCTATAATAAAACTTGTTTTAAAAATGCATATGTCTAAATAGTTAAGTACTTTTCCAAAATGAAGGGAATCAAGCCATTAATTAGGATTTATTATTGACATAAGCTTTGATTATTATTAACAACAAGTTTTGTACAAGTTAATTAAATTTTTAACCATGAAATCAAATATTTGTGACCATGCAGTTAGAGTTTTAATCATGAAAGTGAACTTAATATTTAATAATTAAATTAAGGGGCACATTTTAGCACTTGAATTATAAAACGAAGCTACAGCATTTTGTTGAGTGGAGTTTGTAAAAGCTGAAGTAAAATGTATCGAGTGAAAAATTAGTGTTATATTCTTATTCAGTTATGTTACACACAAAAACATTTATTTAATAAATCGATTAGAGTTAATCAGTTTTAATTAATATTTCCCCAAAAGTTAAAAATTAGGTTGAAATAAGATAAATGGTCTTATTCTGATTATAATTTTTGCAGGAAATGAGTGCAAAACTAGTTTCATTTGTAATGTGAAAGTTTCTCTTGTGGTTGCTACAAAGGGTTTCATGTATTACTTTTAAGTTAATATGATATAAAATGTTTTTTACATCCATAAAAATATTTATTTGTTGCTTAAAAACTGGCTTTTCTGTTTTATAAAAGATGTAACTTAGATACAAATTTTGAGTTGCCCTAAAATGTTTTGTTACATTTCACTTATTTCAAAATTGCTATAAGCCAACTTAAATCTGTATATTTTTTTAGAATAAAACTACTTTAAAGGTCATTTTCTTTATTAATATCAAAATCTTAAGAAAAAACGAATACTTGGGGGAAAAAGGGCAAGTTCTTTGTTTAAAATTCAGGACATACAGAGAAAAATTCGCTAAAGAAAAAAGGGTCAAAAGTAATATATAGTCATTATTAACTCGTTATATAATTACAAATAACTTTAGCAGAGCAGCGTACATTCTCACACACTAAAATCTAAACCTTTAGAAGTTTTTGGGTCAACTTCAACACTTAAGCAGTTGACTCCAGAGTCTCTAGCACAATAACCAATTTTATGGTGCAAACACTGTCCATATTTATGGTTCTCTTTTAGTCGATAGCTTAATTACTCCTTCATTATTCTCATGACACAATCACGACACAGTTTCTAGTGGACTGGCATTTATTTTTTACTCACAACACTTTTTACATTCATATCAGAATTACTGGGCATCCGCAGTTGGGCTGGCGCAAACACAGTTCACATATTCTTATTTGAAGACAACAATTCACTCTTAATTACACAGATGGCGTTTCGCATGCCGTGAACTGACAGAAGTTAAACGCGTTTATATTGATTTTACTTCTAATGACATTTTAAAAAAATGTTTTATTTTTCTCATTAATGATGTAAGTAAAGTAATAAAAAAAAATTTTTTTTTGTTAAAGATGCACAAGACACATATTCGCAATAATTTAAATTACTGTTCAAATTAAACATTCTCACTAATGTATTCATCATTGAGCGCTTGTTGTGAAACGAATGAAGTACGAGTTAAAGGGTATTTTAAAAATTGCTGTGAAAATGATAAATTTCTTAAAAACGAGAATTAAATTCGAAATTATTTGCCTTATTATGGGGAATATTAAAAAAAAACCCTGTTTTTGCATTCAGAAGTCAGATGGCTACGGAAAGGAAAAATCTTGGAGCTGATTTTTGAGTCAAAAAATGGAGTCACGAAAGAACAAAGTCATAACTATGCTTCTTAATTATGAGACGAAAAATGGTTGCAATGTTTATCCTATTTAGCAGATATGTGTGCCGTTTTAAATGAAGTAAACATATACTTTCAAAGACTTATTATACATATAAAAATTAAAGAAATAATGAATACAGATTGTGTGTGAAAAATCAACTTGTGTTCATCATATGTCAAAGAGATTAACATGCAATATTTTGCAAACTAAAGTTTTGTAATGAATGAATTGAAATGGAAACGTGAATTGAATTCAGACGTCAGTGTTAAAACTCATAAAATGGATAACCTTTTTTCAATGAAAAAAACTTAAGAGAAAACTAAGCATGAATGGATAAAAAAAAATCTTTCAAGTACTATGATGAATCAGAAAACTTGCCAGTAAAGAGTAGATCCAATTATTTACTAACAGATTAGAAGTTAAAATCTTAATTTAAGCAACTAAATTTTTGTTTGCAAATTCATACAGAATACACAGAACTTTCTCACTCAGTTACAAACATTTCAATGCCATTCAAAACGTATTTAAGTGAAAAATATTTCTCAACGTATGACACAATATATATATATATATATATATAGAAACAAACACAGAATATGAAAAACGACTGCAGAAAACTTCTACTGAGGACTTAAACAGTTTATGTAAAAAAATACAAGCACACACACCTCAGTCTAAATATAATGCTGGGGAAGGTGACACCAAGAAAACGACTTAATGCTGTTAATGAGTAAATTATATTGATTTTATATTAAAATTTTTAACAAGAAATGCAGTACTTTTCTTTGTCTTGAAATGAAATACTTATAACATGTTGATCCATTTCAAGTTGTATTATTTTAAGATATACTCTTCTGTGTGTGGGATGGGGTTCTCTGAAAACACCTCTAAGGTTTCCCTGAGTCGCTAAAGTTTGAAGACCACTAGTCTAACCGAAAAGAGTGTTACTATCATTTTTACGGATAACATGCCCAATGCAACTGAATCAACTTACTTTAATGTAATGGGCAACATCTTGCTCTTTGAACATTCGATATTCCGTATCTTCGATGTAGGTTTTCCTTCGGGGATATTTTTGAAAAGGTTACTAAAATTTCCACAATAATGACTGAACACAAGATTTTAAAATGTGTAACTCACAATCAGATCAAAGCTTATTCTGACAGACATTCCTTGGTAACCTCTTCTCATGTATTTTCGATCATTTTGATGCAAGCAACGATGTGGAAGTGATATTTCCAAAACTTGGTGAAAGTAAGCTTTGTCCCTTTTCAGTCATCAAAGCAACACTCGAAAAATGTTTTAGTGTAGAGCTTCTTAAAGATAAAAAATAACTTTCTGATTCATTAGCTAGAGTAGCAGAGAAGTGTTGGGAAGTAAAAAGTGGATCTTGATGAGTTAAAATTTTTTAAGGTCATCTTGTGGCAGATGCATTGTTCATAAAATGCAATACGTGAAGTGTTAGATTAATCTCATGCAAATATTTTTTTTTCGCAGAAAGAAAAACACTTTATTGATCTAATCAATAAAATGGGGTCAAGTGTCCCTTAAGATGGGGGAAAAAATAAAACAAAAACAATTTTATAATACTTTATGAATTAAATGTTCAAAGTATTTGTCTTCAACACGAGTACAAGCTCTACATCTTTTTAGATGTGATCACTTGATGATTCGTTGTAACTAGCTAACTATACTTCTCTCATTGTTTCAGCAATCCTTTGGCGTCATTCGGTTACATTTTCGATTGGTTTTAAAGAAGTTAGGAGGCAAGTACTTTGAACATTTAGTTCATTAAAATATTTCAAATGTGTTTTCCGTTTTGTTTTTAAATGTACTGCTTAGTTTGAATTGCACACTTAAGATTGAGTTTTTTTTTTTTAATGAAGTCATTTTGTTAAGAAAAGAAAAAATGGAAATAATTGTTATAGATAATTTTAACTAAACTGGTCATCTCTTTTGAAATAACTTGTTTAATGTAGTTTGTAGTATTTTTTTTTCTTTTTATGGAGAGTCGAAGTTAGATTACATCATTTTCCCAAATGTGGACTCTGTTACGCTAATTTTTACTGAACCCGCAAAAGTTTTATGCTCGATTTGTGAATTGGATTGAGAGATACTACGGCTATGTAAGAACTCGTTAGTGAAAAACTTAGAGTAAAATTATGAAATTTATGGTCACAGTACCTAATGATGTGATGGAAGGTGTCAATATAGAAGTGTTGAAAATAAAGTTGTTTTGAAAATAAAAAAACGAGTGTGCTTTAGACCACACGACTGAAGTAAAACTTCTGCTCCATCTACATGTAGGTATATATATGTATGATATATACATGTATATTCATATACATATATTAATTTTCTACAAATGTTTATGTTGTTCTTTGTGAAATTACTTCCACTCAGGTATCTCTGGACAGCACATTTATTTATATACAAATGCGAAAATAACGATCACTGTTACTGCACACAGCAAGTCTGACCCAAAAGCACACAGCAACCGGTCAGCCCATGAACCCCGTAGAAGGAATGCGTGGGAGTGAAGCGGGAAAACCGAGTGTAGGCGGGTCACACAGTTATCCTTCCGCCAGAAAAAATAGTTCACTCGCTTTACCTAACATACCCCTCCTGCGAGTGATACATTTTTTTTTTCAAACAATAATAATATTATAGACACAATACACATAAAATATAATAATAAACAAAGTGACATAGAATCAAGAGAGTAATGAAATTTTTTGCATTGAATATTCTAACTTTTCTACATTCATGGCTTTTGTAAGAAAATCTGCAATTAAAAATTTTGTTTGGATATATTCTAATTTAATTACAGTATCTTTTCAATTAAATCCTTTATAAAATGAAAATGTAAGTTCATATACCTTGATTTATTTGAAGAACGGGTACCCTTAATCCCACTGAATTGCTGCTTGACTATCAGAATTTAGAGTTACAGCATTATTTATAAAATGTTCACATTTTAATTCAGTTAACAAATTTACAGTCCAAATTATATCTTTACAAATTTCAGAAATAGAAACTAACTCTGCTTCACATGTTGATAAACTAATACTTTTTTGTTTACATTTTCATAAAATTAATGAATTACCAAGTAAAACTACACCTCCAGAAAATGATTTTCCATTTTCTGCATTTCCCCAACTAGCATCTGAACCAGCATTTAAAATACCAAATTCTTTTTCATAAAACAATTTTTTATCTTTTGGGCCCATCAAATATCTTAACACTCTTTTAGCCGGATTATGATTAAATTGGGATAAATAAGACGTTACAAAGGAAATATCAGGCCGAGTTCTATTAGCTAAATATAAAAGTTCAATTTTAATTCCTGATACATAGTAATATCAATAAATTCATTTGTAGAGGGAAAATTTTTGTCTTCTCCCTTCATAATTGGAGTTTTGACACTTTAACAATTTTCTAAATTGTTTGACTAATAATGAATTAATGTAGTTCACTGGGATAAATAAATACCATTTTCACATTTTTCAATTCCCATGCCTAAAAACTTATTAGTTTTGTTTTCGTCTACATACATACATAAGAACACTTTGATTGTCAGATTTAATAAAAACACGATTATCAGAAGCTAATTGTTTCAAACCAAAATTTTCTAATTCACCCTTTATTTTCATATACCAGTTTCTACCAGACTGGCAAATCATAAATACTCTTTTTCAATTTACAAACTTTGTCATCTCCAATTAATTTTTCATAACCAGGAGAAGGTAACACATACACAGTCTCCTCTAAATCACCATATAAGTATGCAGTTTTTACATCAAAGAAATTAACATTTAATTTTAATTTAGCTGCAAGTGCAATTAACAATCGAAAAGATTCAATATTTACAACTGGTGAATACAACTCTGAATAGTCCATGTTTTTAATTTGATTAAAACTAGCTGCTACAAGCCTTGCTTTGTATTTTATATTTTTCCCAGCATCATCTTGTTTTAAACTATATACCCATTTGGTTTTTATTAATTTTGATTTCGCAGGTTTTTGTACGATTTCCCAAACTTTATGTTTATCTAATGAATCTAATTCATTCTCAATTGCCAATTTTGCCAATTAGCACTATTTTTTGTCTCAAAATAAGAGTTTGGTACATTATTTGTTAAAGTAACTGACATCTGCTTAGATTTTAGTCTTTCCGATCTTCTAACAGGGATTTGATTGTGTACATCATTCAATTCAAGTACCGGGAGTTGCATTCTGCTTGTCTGAGGCGATGACGTGGTCAGAAGGGTAATTGAGTTATTCTCAATTGCCACAGGCCCATTATTTATATCAAAATTAGACATTACTCCATTTTCTGTATTTTGATTCATTTCGCTTCTTGCGGGAGAGACTTCAAAAAACGAGTCAATATCCCACGTTTCATTTTCAATCTCATCTAAATAATTACTACCTTTTAAAGATTCATTGAATTTAACTGATCTCTCCTCAATTACTTTTTGATTTTTAATATCATAAATTCGATATCCCCTCCTTTCTCTAGCATATCCTAGCATAATTCCACGTCTTCCTGGAACTTCAAATTTATTTCTCAATACTTTCGGAACTTGAACACAGCCAAATTTTTTGAGATAATTTAATTTCGGTTTATTACCTGTCCAAAAATTTCTAATGGGATTTTTTCTTTCCCTTTTCGTGGTGTAATATTAGATACTTGAGTACTACAATTAATAGCTTCAACCCAAAATTTTAAAGGAAGCTTACTTTCATATAATAAAAGATCTAGTTCTTTCTAGAAGAACGCGGTTGGCTCTTTCTGCCTTGCCATTTGATTCACTATTGCAGGGCTTCTCAAACTTTCACTACTGGCGACACAATTTTCAATCATAATTTTCGGCCCCCCCCCCCCAAAAAAAATAATAATGTATTGAATGCAATAATAATGCACTTTGAGTATTAAATTTTGTATACGTTACTTTTAAGTAATATGTATTTTAAGCAAATTACTCTTAAGTAATAGTTATAATGTTATATTATTTTTCCTTTCTCTAATTTTTAAATTGGAACAGATTGCAAAATGATATTTAATTAAAGATTTATTTCCTCCATCATCCATTTCTAAAAGTACAAATGTCATTAGAACCAGTAATATAAAAAATAGATTTTTAAGTCATTTCCTACTTAGGCCAACAAAGAAAAATTTATTTTAGTTACTTTTTATTAAATAGTTACAATTAATACAAATATGTAATACATATGGCAGAATCACAATGTTAAGCGACAAAATAGAAAGCGATTTTCCTTGCAATTTTTCATTTAACTTTCTATATATAGTATTGGACTATTCTTTTTTATTACTATTTATTCATCAATTAAATTTAATTAGTGTAAGAAAATAGTATAGTAAAGAAGAAATCACACACATTCTAAGGAAATTAGGCCATCTCGGATGGAATTCGAACCACCGCCCTTTAGATTAGAAGCCCAGCGCGCTATCCATTGCGTTACAGGGGACAACACGAAAAATTTTCCTTTCTATAAATGCTGTTGGATTATAATTTTTGTTTGTTACTATTTATTCATTTTTTAATTTAATTAATGAATTAAAATTTGAAAGAACTGTATTAACATGAAGTGTCATCCACTACAAGTTTTAAAAAATGTATTTGAATTTGAATGAATGAATAGAAAGTATTTTATAAACAATTGAAAATTTGAACAATATATATATATATATATATATATATA
>BMAV01021052.1:110879-135992 GCA_019973955.1 Trichonephila inaurata madagascariensis | reverse complement strand
CAGTGCATTCATCGTTGCTATTTTATTGCGAAGCAAGATGGTTATCACGCGGGAAATTTTTGCAACGTGTTTATAAATTAAGAAATGAAATTACCATTTTTCTAGAAGAGGAAAACCTACCGGAAGCTGAGAAATTTCGAGATGGTTTATTTCTGATGAAGTTGAGCTACTTAGTCGATATATTTGAGAAATTAAATATATTGAATCTTCAACTTCAAGGATCAAATGATTGATTGAGTTTGAATTTTAATGGCGCAAGGGCCAACTTCGGCCAAGCTGCGCCAAACACTCTTTAAAAAAGAAAAAGTATTTTTTTTAAATGTATAAAAGTACATGCACACATGCATACATATATAATATTAAAAATCTAATTAAAAGCACAGATCAAGTCCAATGGTATAATAAAATCCTTAAGAAAATTATATTTCATGTAAAATGTCAATTGAGCGTAAAAATGCAAAAAGATTTGGATGGGGAGTTTCCCCAACCAAATCAGTCAAAGTTAAAAGATTGGTTTTAAAAAAAAAAAAAGGTGTTTCTTTTAGATGAATATTTTGGACATTCTATTAAAATGTGTAAAATGGACGGGTCACATTGACAAAAGTCGCATACTGGGGGACTCTCTCCCAGCAGCAAATGTCTATGCGTTAAACGAGTGTGTCCAATACGAAGACGAGTCAAGAGGACATCTTGTCTTCGTACTGGTACCACTGTCCATTGAGCAGTGGAAGAATGAATGTTATGTAGTTTGTTGATCCCAAGTCTCTTGCGATGTATGATGGATATATTGCTGTATAGAGGTTTTTAAATCCTGGTAAGAGACAGGCTGTTGCATGTGATCAGATATGGATCGTGCAGCGTTATCAGCCTGTTCATTACCAAGGATACCCACGTGTCCAGGTACCCAAGAAAAAATTATATCAAAACCCTTTCTTTCCAATTTTCGCAGAAGTAAAAGTATTTCTATCACAGTGGGGTGTCTACGTTCTGTTAAAGAGTGTACGGATTCTAGAGCACTCATGCTGTCAGTGTACACACAAAAAATGACGGTAGCTGGAAACCAATATATGTTGAAGTGCCACAAGAATGGCAGTCAATTCAGCACTAAAGACAGACATAGAATTGTGTAGGGTGAAACTTATAATGGTATAAAAAACAACACCACACCCAACACGTTCTTCGGTTTTCGACCCGTCCGTGTAGACTGGTATGTACTTAGAATACTTACTTTGGTAGAAATAAAAGATCTGCTGATAAATAATATGAGCAGTACCTGCTTTGTCATAACCTGAAAAAGGGTTACTATAATTAAAAATTTGGATGTCCCTGGGTGGAAATGCAGGTACATTATTTTCTTGGATATTTATGTTATTTAAGTGGGCGTCATTTAGAAAAGCTTTTGCTCTTTCCGAAAAAGGCTTGATATTAAATGAACGGGCTTCATAGAGTCGAGTGAGACCAATGACAAGATAAAAGGGTTTTAATGGATCAGAAGGAACAGACATGGCACACACACACACACGAATAAAGTAATTGGCACTTAACTGCCTCCGCCTTAATTCTAAAGGTGGTTGATGGAATACCACATACAGGCTTGTGAGAAGTGAAGTTCTGAAAGCACCAGAGATGATTCTCAGAGCAGAATGATGTATTGTGTCCAATCGTCTTAAAACAGATGTACGAATAGAACCATACACTACACAACCATAGTCCAAATGTGAAAGGATTAGTGCTTGATATATTCGGAGTAACGAGACTCTATCGGCTCCCCATACGGTGTTTGACAGCACTTTTAAGATGTTGAGGGACATAAATATTAAATTAAGAGAAAACATACTTACCTACTTTCAAGGATTTTTAATTTTTCTTTGATGATTTGAGAAAAAATCCAGTAAAACTAAAGAAACTGTTCCAAATGTGCGTGACCTTAATAAAGAACATAAATCACAGACACTTTTCACTAACAATACAAGAACGTTATTTGCCAGCAAAACTGTCATATTTTGCTCCCGTTATTGTAATTTTGCTGTTCTTTGATGATCTACAAATAGCATGTTGAACCTTTTCTTGCTTGTGTCTTTTTGACAAAGCGAAGTGTTACATTTATGGCTTCATATATTTCTTGATAGAGTTCTTTAGGCAGCATTTGAAAATTTCAATTCAACTCAAGCGTTTCATGTACATCGCTTTACTCATATTTACTTTCGCTATCACGATTAATATGCATTATTTCATCAGGTTCTTCAAATGCTTGATCAGTATCAACTTCCTTCAATAGAGATCACAGATGTCCATTTTTTTTTTTATATTCTGCTCATTTACATTTATAAACCATAATAAGTCGTACAACACAGCAATCAAAGTCACAAAGTTAATCATAAGGGAAAGTATAGCATATTCATAGAAAATATTTTTGAACAAAATTGGTCGTGCAGGGAATTCGATCAAAACAAGTACCTTAATTGTAAAAAAACGTTTGCCACTCTCAAACATGTGACAAATTCATTTTAGTTCCCATTTAGACTGCCTAATAGGAGGATACTGTCAAGGCTACTGTTAACGAATAAACAGTTTTACCAGAATTAATGATTTCGTGAGCCTGGAGTGATTCAGCGCCTCATGCGACCACTCCCATGTAAAAAGTGTATTCGATACAAGAAAATCGATGTCAGTTCTAAAAAAATAATTGTGTCAAACGTTTTTCATTATGTGTTTCAGAATACTCGTGAGAAAATACATCTTGACCAAATAATCCTTTAAAGTGCTCAATATGCTTATCCATATATCATAAAACTCATTCACATGGGGAAAAAAAAAGAAACAGAAAAATATTATTTACAACTTTCCTAAAAGAAAAGGAGATGGAGTTAAACATACCAGTAAGTTTGAAGGTCAAAGAGATGATAATCAAAAGTAGTGTTTTTAAGGGTTAAAAGAAATGTAATAAAAAAATCTCTCATCGTGAGATTACAGCAAAGCAAACAAAATGTCTTTTTTTATTTGGTTTTACGATCAAAAATAGCTAATGAGCGTTTGAAGTGGAATCTTTTGAAAGTTTTAAAACCAGATGATATATATATAAATTATATCAGTGTAAATGTGTATTTTTTATTTTGTCAGAAAGCATTTTGTTTTACTTCATTCCAAAAAATTATTTTTTTTAAACCTTTTATTTTCAATATGCTTGCGCCCCCCTTGCCGGGTTATCGCACCCCCAGGGGGGCGCGCCCTACAGTTTGAGAAACACTGCACTATTAAATGGAATAGTTTTTTCATGAAATATTCCTGAATTAGCCAGCTAAGTATCTAGTAGTTCATTTACAAATTCTAACCCATTATCAGTTTTTATCTTTTTATCAGTTAAATTTTCATATTTGGCTTTAAATTGAGAAAATATATCACACTTCATATTTATTTTTTAAGAAATAAGTAAAGTACATGCCAGAAAAATCATCTACAATTACCATAAAATATTTGGCACCACCATACGATTCGATATTAATTGGACCACACAGGTCGGCATGGAGCAACGCAAGAATTTGTGAGCTTTGACTTATATCAATACTATGATGAGTTTTTCTGATTACCTTACTTATATTACAAGTTTCACATGTGAAATTATTTACATTATCAATATCAATATAATATTTCATTTTAAGCATATATTTACAATTTATATAAATGACATAACCTGTTATGCCAAATTTCATAATTATTAGTAGATTGGTCAGAAATATAACAGAATTATACATAGGTTCTAATTTAATTTCTAATCTACCATTATTTTTAAATGCTTTAGTTATTAACTTATCATTTTTATCATATATCAATACACAATTATTTTCTGATTTAATCTTACAACCTTTATCCATTAAACATGTTACAGACAATAAATTACATCTTAATTGAGGAACATAACTGACATTAGTAATTGTTATATTAGTAGAATTACAGTGTTTTGTACTCACAGAGTTTTAGCTGAAACGTTTCCAGTTCCTTGGCTCACCATCTTAGTGTTCTTATCGGCTAAATACATGTCCATAACTTCTGGAATAATATTTTTAAACCACACATATTCTTTAGATATATGACAGGATGCTCTACTATCCAGGAATCCAGGTATTGTGACAAAGTTTTTCTTCTCGATGGGAAGCTGTAAATACGTGTTCATTTCTAGACGAATTGTTTCTTTGGGTTATACTCCTTTGGCTTGTACTTGGAGAGTTCTTGTTTCTATAGTAACAATCCTTTGCCTGGTGATTTGTTCTACAAATATAGCAAAGTCTCGTTTGTTTTCCATTTTTTTCCCCCTGAAATAAAATGTTTCAGCATTAATCCCATCCATACGAGTTTTAATTGGTAAGTTGAAAGTTGTTTCTTCTTACCCTTAGAATTTGAATCACTTCCACCATAGTTTTTTCCCTCTGAGTTTTTAAAATATCGCGCACTTTGGAGAATTTTCCATTCAATCCTCTAACGGTATGGTAGACCAATTCCCTCGGCAACACGTCCAATCCTAGGGAGTGACACTTAGTCGATATCCCCCGCGCTCTTGCAATATAATCCCCTACAGTTTTGCTGTTTTTCATGACAATGTTCTTAAGTTCATTGTCCGCGTCAATTTTTCGTTCTTAGCCTCGACCGATGAAAGTCGCTCTAATTTTATTCCACAGCACTTTCGCGTTGTCTTCCGCCGCGAACTGCAACGCCTGTTCATCAGCGAGCGATAGCTTTATATGCGTTACAGCATCCAAATTTTTTGACTGCCACTCTATGTCACCCTTGCGGCTAAGGTCTCCATGTTTTCGTTTATGATTAGACAGTCTGATCTCTTTAAGCCAAGGGCAGCTTCCATCTTAAGCTCCCATATAAAATAGTTCGTTCCATTTAAATTGGGAATTGTTATTTTATCCATTATAGGTAGAAAGGTTTAAGCGTTCACAAAGTCAATTAACACATCACACAGACCAACCACGCTCTGGTACCACTTGTTCTTTGTGAAATTACTTCCACTCAGGTATCTCTGGGCAGCACATTTATTTATATACAAATACGAAAATAACGATCATGGTTACTACACACAGCAAGTCTGACCCAAAAGCACCCCTCAGGGGGCTCACCTTCCTTAGGTGAGTACGGGTGTCACAATCCCGAGGTGCCCTAGTTATCTTTTCCTTTTCCCAAGGGGTTTACTGTCTTTGGTAAACACGAATGTCACAAACCCGGGGTACCCTAGTGATCCTTCTCTATTTTCGGCCCTCCTTCTTGCCATTTAAATTTCCCTTTTCTTCCTTTCACGTCGAGACTACAGACCAATATTCTTTAAGATGTACATGATTAAATCTTTGTACTATTTATTATTAACATATTTTGGTTCTCACAATTTCTTTTGCGTTAATTTAGTTTCTTTTTCATATATTTCTTTAAATACTTTGATTATGTTGCTTTATTTGTTTTTGACTAACACCGTTGGTTTTTCAACCCGCATGTTTGCCGTGTGCGGCGTCCCGTAAGGAGGAAAATGGTGTTCTGGGGATCCTTTGCGTTCCCTTTGCCCACGCTTCTCCAGTATGGAGGAGATTGGTGGCCTAGGGATACCTCTGCGTTCCCTTTGGCCCACGCTTCACTGTAGACGGGTGGCAGGAGTGAGCCCGCTCCTGTCAATCGGCTGGTGGTACCTCTCTTTGGTGTCCCCGAAGAGACACTGCTATAGGGTTAGTGCTGCAGATAAGGGGTGGAGGGTTTACCCGTTGGATCCTCGAGCCTGGACTGTATCACTATATTCTGGGTGTACTCCAGGTAAGCGCCGTGCCTGGTGTTTTGCCAGATGACCGGCACACTGCCTCCCTTGTTGGACTCCGTGGTGAGTGTAGGCACGCCAGGACGAAGTTATGTACGCGTACTTATGGATCGAATGCAGCTGTGCCCGGGTAAAGGCCTTAATTTACCCAAAATTAACATAGATGAAACTGCTACACATGCACGATTTTTACTTTTATCCTTACCTAACAATGCCATGTCCCTGAAATCGCCATTTGCCATTCAAAAAGCTCTGATTGCAATAGGAGGTGAACCGAAATCTGTAAAACGTTTACGTTCCGGGGAACTACTCATTGAAACCAACTCTGCTATTCAAACAAAATCTTCTCTGCTCGCGAAATCTTTTCTAGATTGTCCTCTTACAGTAGCTCCGCAAAAATCCCTTAATTCTAGCCGAGGTGTCATTTCTGAACCTGACCTGTTGTGCACTTCTGAGGCTGAAATCCTTGAGGGATTTTCAGATCAGGGTATAACTCAGGTCAGGAGAATCACAATAAAAAAGACTCTACAATTATTCCCACAAAACATTTAATTTTAACATTTAATAGTCCAAAACTACCAAACACAATAAAAGCCGGTTATTTAAATTATAAAATCCGTCCCTACATACCGAACCCTCTGCGCTGTTTCAAATGCCAGAGGTTCGGTCACTCTCAAACTTCCTGTCGTGGGCAATTGAAGTGCTCTAGATGTGCATCTGTTGGTCATTCTTCCACAGATTGCAGTCTGGAGCAGAAATGCGTCAATTGTTCACAATCTCATTTCTCCGACTCAAAACTGTGTCCTAAATGGAAAACTGAAAAGGAAATTCAAATCATTTAAACTAATAGAAATATATCATACCTTGAAGCCCGAAAATTAATTACCCCGCAGTTATCTCAAACTTACGCCCAAGTTTCCAAACCCTCAATTGCTACCAGTACAACACAAACAGATGAAAATATTACTAAAATCAAATGCCCACCTTTACAATTACTTCCACCTCTATCATCCATACCTCAGCCAAATGCATCTCCTTCAATTCCTTCAGTTTCCACTTCGTCTACCACTCAAGTAAACCTCTTGCCTTCCGCATCTTCAATAAAACGAACCACAAAATCTCGGTTACCTGAACCCATTTCTGCATCTGCCCCAAACAATAGCCTGAATACCTCTGCCTCATCTTTATCAACTAAACCGAACCCAGTTCCTACAACTTCTAATAAATTTGCCGCACTTTCAACTAAAGTTCAACCATCAGTTCCTTTATCAGAGTCTAAAACTACTACACCCTATAGCGAAATTTCTAATGCATCTAAAATCCCACAGAATGTTAAACAGAATTCCAAAAATAGAAGAAAGCGCCCAAAAGTACAGAAGCCAGAAATTGAAATAAAAATGACTCCACATAAACCCAGAAAGTCGGCACCTATGGAGTATACTACTGATGACGAAGACAAGCTTACGTATGACGTGGAGGAGGAACTTGAGCCAGATCCTACGGATAAATTCGCACATAAAAAAATGTTTTATAAATAATCCTGACAATTATTTACGCACCTTAACTCCAACCCGATTCGGAAAAAGTAGAAGCTAATTTTTTGATAACTTATATTGTCTTACTTTTTTTTAAACTAACATGTTCCATTCGTCTTTTTCTATGTTTTTATTTTAAGATATAGTCTGACTTGTGTGGTGGGGGAATCCCCACCAAATTTTTTCTTTAATTACCTGAAAACGATTTTATGTAATTTGAAATTTTAACTTTTTAAAACTATATTGTCATTATTTTTAAATATTTTATAAAACATTTTGAATTTTTTTTAACAAATGTTTGGCGCAGCATAGCCAAAATTGGCTCTTACGCCATAAAACCCTACACTCACTCACTGACCCAAAAGCACACAGCAACCGGTCAGCCCGTGAACCCCGTAGAAGGAATGCGTGGGAGTGAAGCGGGAAAACCGCTCGTGGGCGGGTCACGCAGTTATCCTTCCACCAGAAAAAATAGTTCACTCGCTTCATTCCAACAGTTTAAATTTATTACAGGTTTTCATCGAGAGAGAGAGAGAGAGATAAATTAATATTGTTGTAAGGATTTTTTATTTTTATTCATTATTTTCATTACCAGATATATCAGTAATTACTGTGGTTGATTGTAAGACCAAGACAATAGGCTTATGATATGAGAAATAAGATACATATGTTTTCGAATGAAAATTAGAAAGATAACTAGAGAAAACTGCATCGATTATTGTTCCATGTCTTGTGGTAGGCTCATTTCGGTTATTATTCATTTGTTGTTCTAATTTATCTTGTAGAAAGTTTACTGAGTTGTCCATCTTCGGACGAGAAATTAACATTGAAATCTCCTACTAAAATTAGTAACAACATATTATAGTTTTCTCCTAATTCTTCAGAGCGTACTCGACCATAAATCATGTCTTTTATATAAAAACTTTATAATATTAACTGTGTTATTGGGCGAAATGTAAACAACTACCATTATGATGTTTGTTCCATCGTCCAAAACACACTGAACAGTACATATATCACCAATTGATGATTGACCAATATCGATTTCACGAATATATCGTCATAAAATGTCCATTTTCGAAGTTACTATATTCGAGGCATCATTTAATTTCTGATAAATTGCCCTCCAGCTGATCTAACATTTTTACTTTTAAATTTCGCAATACAGTTAAAATTCGCGATGTCAACATTTTCATCGTCATTTGACCAGGTTTCTGATAGAAACAAAATATTGCTTGAATCAGTTACGGGATCGCTCAAGTCCGACACGTGTTTCTGAGATTTTGGCAATTGAAAGTAACCATAGACAACTTTTTTCTGTCATTCATGAAATCAAGAATCGTTTTTCCTATTGTTGACAATGTGTTCAACGATAATCGGTGAAATTCATCTTGTAAAGATTTGATCGATGTATCACTTTTTCAACCATGATAAAATCTAACGTAACTCTCTCTCTTTTTGTATCTTCACTAACTTATGTCTCCCTCTCAACTTCCGTTCGCCTCGTCCTATCACACTTTTCGTAACGCTCTCGTCAAGCATTCACTAGCTAACTCCTCAAGTTAAGCATGCGGAAAGAAGTTTTAACTTCAAAAAAATTCCCTATGATTGTTAAGGATAGAAAAAAACAAGAGTTATACCATTTTGGAATCTTAACTAAATGGGCCATCATTTGAGAAACTTGCCTAGGGTTGTGTGTGTAATATTTTTCTTTTTATGGAGAGTTAGGCGACATTTTCTCAAATCCCTACTCAAACAAACTGCGTTAATTTAACCAAACCAGCCTTTTTTTTTCCCTTTGAAAATTGATTGTGATTAATAAGACGGCTATGTAAGATCACGTTATAGAAAAAAATCTCTGTATGATTAGGAAATTTGTGGTCCCATTAGCTAATAATGTGATGGAGAATGTCTCGGTTTTTCATATTCATTTTCAAAAATGTGCTGGTCATCATTTAACCAGATGATATAGAGCTACCTTTTTTAAAAAATTTTTTTTTTCAGAACTGAGATATGACCCCCTCCTTTCACCTCGTGCCCACTTGAAGTTGAGTTTCAGGACACCCTGTATAGATGTATTCTGTTTTAGTTTTTACGCCTGTATGTTTATTATCATACACACTTTTGATTTTTTAATAAAAAAAATTTATGAATACACTCACACACATATTGTGACGTCTCTCGCGTTCTTCTTCTAACATAACTCCTAAGTTCTTTGACGGCCACGATTAATGGCAAAACTTTTCCAACCCAATACCAAGAAGAGAAACGGATCGAATATGCAAATGAGATATACTTTAAAAGGATAGAAAGTTTGGTGAGATATAACGGCAAGCCTAGAGATAACTTAGTGCGGAATTGTTTGGGAATAAAGGTTAGACGTCCTACAGCTTTGGAAGAAGGATACGCTCATTGCCTTAAATTATAATAAGGATTAAGAAAGCATGAGTCTTCTCATCTAAAATTAACATAATAGGAATTTCTTCAACCTAGGAAGGAAGGTGACTCTATAAAAGGTAATATTTTGTATAGGAAGTTAGATTAGACAGTTAAATTAATATAATTAAGATAAATGTTCTAGTTGCGCGATCTGACTTGAATATAAGGTTTAATTGTTGGCTTATTCTCACTTTAAGAAAGTTGTTATTTAAAATTACGTAATTTAAGTTATTCTTAATAAAAGTTGTGTTAAGAATTACATAATGTCTCATCATTTAGATAATCCCACACCTCTAGCTTACGCGAATCACCCCAGACATAGTCATCACAGGATGGCTATGTCTCAATATTAGATATTAAAAATAGAATTTTACAAATGAAAGCGATGTTTGTATATTCCCTGTTATTTTAAAAACGAATGAATAATGTAAATTAATCAATACATAGAAATTCCTCCGAGATTAGCTGTAAGCCGTCTACACTTTATTTAACCAGACAATATATTTTTAAAAGTACAATATCACTTGTGAAAAATAGTTACAATCCACACTTGCTAAGTATACCTCCTTTTTCATAGATGCCAATTTAAGCAGGAAAATATGGTTAAAAAAAATTAAAGTTCTTATTGAGAGAAAATCTCTATTCTACCGGTTGACTCAAAATAAAAATGACCAATTTTAAAAGCACATAACTATTTATGATAAATTTCTATCGTTTTACTACTGGCTTTATTTGACAAATGAAACATTTAAATTACCAATCTAACCATTTTTATTAGTGGGAATAAATTACAGTACTAAATTAGATCCTCAAACCTGGAACGAAATTTTGCAGCTTTTTAAGGATGGTTGTTTAAATTCTGTAAATAATAAAGCATTTAAAAATCAAATAAGACATTTTTCTATTGTATTGCTATCTAAACTTTAAAAAGAAATAAATTTGGCTCGCAATCAAAAGCTCTAGGGAAAAGAATGTGAACAAAAGGAAGTCCTTAATGAAAGAGACAAAAAGAAGTTGAAAAGAATTATCTCTGTAGAAAATTCTTTGCCTTAAAAACTTATGGCAAAGAAACTATAGATATAGCAATCGACAATTTATCGTCAGATAAAGAAAATTGGCTATAAAAAAAGTAAATTCTCCAGTATGTCATCAAATGTTTGTTAAGACCGTTGAAAAACGAAGAAAACGCCCTTGGCTTCTGTATTTAATGTTACGCAAAGGTAGATACAAATATGGATAACTTCTGATGAAGCACTGTTTCATCTGTCATTCATAACTGGCAAAACAAAGATTCAATATATTTCAAGCAGAAAACGTCGCAAAGACGAAGCTGTTTTGAAAAATGCAAGTTGGCTGTCAGGTGTTATGGTATGGATTGAAATGTCCTCTCAATGCTTAACAAAACCATTTTTTGTGGAACTAAACTTTAAAATTGATGCTAAATACTATCAGAATAAAGTTTTGAAACACTTGATGAAAAAAAGTAAACGTCTTTACCATCATGGACACTTTATTTTTCACTAAGATTCTGCACTAAGTCCTACTGTAAAATCATCTATAAAATAGCTGAAGATTAAGAAATAAATATTCTGCCTCCTGATAGATGACTATCACTACCCCCTCTGTCTGTGTTCCTTGCGATTATTTTTTATGGGAATACTTAAAAAAAACAATTAAATAGACGTAAAGTGAGAGCATTCCAAGGGCTTCAAAAAGCAATTTAAGAGGGAGTTGGAAAAATCCCCCAAAAATGATTGAAAAAACTCTTTTAGCTTAGCCAAAACGCTTATGAAAAATGTATTGTGCTAGAGGAAACCACATGGAAAATTCCATGTAAGTAACTTTGTTCAATAAATATTTGTGATCCTCTGAAATTGGTCAAGCTATTTATGAATCAACCGGTATATACAACAGCTCTATTTATCGGGGTATATTGTTTGATGAATATCATAAAAATAACGCTTTTAGAAAATAATTTTTGATTAGAATTCTAAATTATAACGTAAATAAATATTTTATAAGAACGTATATAATTATTAGTACTGTATACCTTTTAGGTGTCTTCAGCTGGACCAACCCACCATTTCAAATATATTTATGAAAAACGACACGTTGCACTATTGTGACGAATTGGTCTAAAGGCTAAAATTAAAATGTCATGGCTGGTTGGAACTTGTTTTTTAGATAAGTGTACAGTTTAAGTATACTCTAATTTCAAAGAAGGGAAATGTTAATGGGAATATTCATGTTTCTCTCTCTTTATATCGTGAGGATGAGAGCAACACACACACGCGAACATGTTGCTTGTAAGTATTTTAAAAAGGTAAAATTATTTTGAGAAAAAAGTTCAGACTTATGTCTGTTGTGACTAAGGTAATTGTGATACATTAGAGGTTTGATTATTTTTTGATGCAATCATAAATGAGAGAGAGAGATAGGTAAAATGAAATCACATATCGTATCTTAATATGGGGTTAACTTCCAAAAATTATGTAAACAATTTTCACTTAATTCTTGATAGTTCAGGCAAAAATTAAGTGAGTGTTAATGATTTCTAATTTACTTTGTTAAAGGGGGATAGAGATATTTAGATTTTTCAAGCACGCTCATATTTTTATTTTGACCAAACGCTGTTTAAATGTTCTGTGACTTATAGAAAGGAAGCCAAAAAAAAAAAAAAAAACACCCGTTGATTATAATTGCGGTGATTATGGATACTTTTTTTTTTACTTTGAATCTATTCTCATGCTTACAATCAAATTTATCGATTTCTTTTTTTCCCTTCGTATGTATTCATTGAATATATGCTACTATTTTGATGTTTATTTCCGGTGAGTTATATAGTGAAAAACATGCAATGCAATTATTAAATGACGAATTATTTAAGAAATTGTAAATTCTTATTTAAATCAAATACATGTATATTTATATTGTTTGATGAATAGTATAAAAATATAAAATATATCTTAAAAAATAATTTTTGATTAGAATTCTAAATTATAACCAAAATAAATATTTTAAAAACGTATATAATTGAGATTGGTTTTGTGTGTCATGGCTGTATTGATCTAAAACGTGTTTTTGGTGTCTGCACAAATTTTACAGTGTTTTATTTTAGAAATATTCGAAAGTTACTGACAATTTATATTATTCTGAGCGTTTAGGCAGAAATATTTTATATTCGTCTTTTATTTCATGCTCATCGTGTGTGTGTGTCCATTTGAAACTAGCATGAAGATGTATTTTGAAGTTGATCTTTTAATTTTGATTTCCGACACTAGGTGGCTCCACCCCAATTTTACTGTTGATCATTTCTTCAAGCTTTAATGCTTTCCTTCCATATCTGGAAAGTACTTTTACGGACTACTGTGTCTAGAATTTAATAAGTTAATTGAAAAATCCGATCCAGGAATAAAAAAAAAAAATTGCACATAAAAAAAATCAACAGAATTTCTTCTACTTATAAAAAATTGGCAATTTGAAAAACCATAAGAAAAAATTTATTCTGGAATCCTACATAATCTTAAATGTTGAACACAGATAATAAAAAAATTTAATTTAAAAAAGAATTGCTCCTTTTACTTTGAATTAGTTGTTCAAATTTGATGTAAGTTATAAAGAATAGACTAGAAATTTTTAACATCGCGGTTTTTTGATAATTTTTTAAAATGTCTATTACAATAGAGTAAATAATTTACTACTTTTTAATAACTAAAATTATTTAATTCCCTAATTCTTGGAAATTTATTGCATTATTTTGAAAATATTTCTGAGTTCATTAGCATTAGATTCTGTCATAAATGTCGAGAATTTTCTGTCTTTAAAAATATCCACGAATATAACCAAACATAATTTAGAATGATTTTAAAATGAAATATGTTTTGCATAGAAAAACCAGACGATTGAAAACGGTATGGAGAAACAGTCATACACTAACCAAGGTTTGCATATTAATGTGATGGCAATAATACTCTTAAATGACAGAATAAAATGGATAAATTAAAATATTTAACATTTTTTTATGATTATTTCTGATAATTCGTATTAGCAGTACTTGCAATTTTTATAAGTTACACTCAAAAAGTCACCATTAATTAGATATAAAAGAAATATATTCTCTGTGTTTATTTTATATATCAAACATAAAATTTCGATCACTGTTTTTTTTTTTTTTAAGTGATATAACTACTCTTTTACCCTATACATATCTTAGAGCAGGCATGTCACGCGGACAGCGCGGGGACATTTTATAAAATTTTAAATGGCAATCTTTAAGGGTTTTTTTCTCGGAAATTTATTTCTGGTAAACTTTTTTTTGGAAATTTACAACATATTAACCTTTTATCTATTCTTGTGTTAAAAAAATCCTATTTAGTCATAGAATTTAATATTTTATTAAATTTTTTTTCATTTAATTTTATTGTAATAAATTAATTTTTATTAAATTCTTAAATGTATCTAAAAATATTATTTGTTATGGATCGCACTTCGATTCATTATGGGTGCGACTTTTCTCTTTGAAATGTCCAATCAGCGAGAGACGAATAGCGTGAGGTCAGAAGCAGTTGAAGTTTTATTTTTAAAAATTTAAAAACCCCAGTATGACCGAGACAAAGTGTAGTGTTTACTCAATCGTTTGTGAATGACAGTGGATTTTGGTTTTTATTCATATTGAACTAAAAAGTTATTTAATAAAAACATAATCAAACTTCAAGAACAGAGTAAGAAAAGATGATCACCGTAATTTTCAAAAAAAATAGGAATTGCTGAAAACAAGAATAAAATATTGTGCCTCACATGTATAAAAACTGTAATTCAGTTGTTAAGGAATTTAATTTTAAAAAGCGCTATGAAACACACAAATCTAAAAACAAACTATGACAAATATGTTGCGAAACTTAGTGAAGATGAGTTGTCGGCATTGAAAAATCAACTCTTAAAAAATGAAAACGATGTATTCACCCAATTTTTTGAGGAAGAGTGAACATTCACTTTGCATTGTTCAGCTACTCGACGGCGTTTGGTGATGGATCATGGTCAAGTGATGAAGACGACACCTGAGCCCCTTTCCTTCACATCACACCAACGGAAGGAGCCTCAACGTATTTTATGTGCATCCTCTTCAGTGGGATAGTGCTCAAAAATAAATGACCTTGTCCACAAGGCCAGGGATGGCGAACCTTTTTTGAGACGTGGGTCAGATTTTCTTCATATTTTTTGAATACTAGCGCGTGGGTCACTAATGCCCATTTGCACCAGAGTTAGGTTTAAAAATTTTTACTTAGTATTTTTAAAACTAATCATCTTTCAATTCAATTGGCTTATAATGGGTTAAAAAGGACGCTATGGAAGTCTCTTTCTACAAACATAACTGATTAAAGTGCATTTTATCCGAAGAAATGGAATATAAATAGTTCACACAAATTAGAAAATTTAAATAAACCCGCGTAAGCAAACAAGTAGTTGCCTAGCAATCGTGGGTCAGTTAAAAAGATTGCGTGGGTCAGACNGACCCACGGGTCATAGGTTCGCCATCACTGCACTAGGCCAGTGACCTGCAACCCCGGTTCGTGGATCAAATGGTGCCGCATGAAGAACATTAAACTCTTGCCATTTATTTAAAGTGGTGCATTTCTCTCGGATTTGCGTAACTTTCCACGGAAATCACTTTATATTCCACGTTAAATCACTTTTATTCATTTTGGGTGTAACTACATTTTATTCTGAAGGCATATTTAATGTAACTAAATTAAAATTGTTAAATCAAAACAATCTAAAATATAAACAATCAACGTGTCCCACCCTCAGCGGACCGCGGTAACATTGACCGGTCGGCAGCAATAAAAAGGTTGCGGAGCATTGCACTAGGCTACCGCAGCCACCTAAATTTGTTGAAGACAGTACAGCTGAAGTAAAAACTAGTGATCACTTTTAATAGCAAGTAGATCAAAGCCATTTGCTGAACAAGAATTTATTAGTGAATGCTTAATTAAAGTGGAGGAATTGTCGGAGAATTGAAGGGAAAGAAATTTGTTGGGTGGGGCATTTAGAGCAATTACAGGTTCGTGTAATTAAAAGTTTATAATACTAATAAAATAATTAATTATTCACTTTTTATTAGTTCTCATTTTAAATTTATTTTAATTTCGTAAAATTTGATATCGATAAACCATTTTACACTGATTTTCATTTTTCACAAAAACTTGTTGAGAATTTGGGGTGCGGCTTAAAATCGAAGGCGGCTTAGATTTGGGGGGGAAAAAAACCGGTATTATGTTCAGCACAAATGAAATTTTTTTAAAAGTACAAGTTTAAGTTGAAATTCTGTAACCAGCAGAGGTGATGAAATAGTTGAGATTTATAGTCGAGTCGAGTCGTATATTATACATACTTTTGATGTACTTAAAGAAGTTTTGAGGTATGTTTCTTGGAAAAGTTGTTTTGTCTTGCAACTGGATAGCCACGAGCCTACCATGAGAAAAACTAAAGAAGTTGCAAGATTAAAAGAAACAAGCAAACAGCATCTTAATAATAATTTTAAACATTTTCATTGTATTATTCCATAGCAAGTACTGTTCTTGGGCATGTACTTGGATATACTGGACATGTTTTAAAATAGTCAGTAAACTATACTCGATATTGTAAACTATATTCGAGCTTGTAGACTTTAGTATCATCGATTTGCTTCATTTCTGGAAGATATAAAATGTGAATTTATCGGCCATACATGTTATACAAAAATTCAATGGATTTCAAATCATAAAGAGTTAAAACGATCTTAAAATTGCTGGATGAAATCGTTATTTTCTTGAAAACAAAAAAATTATGAATATGCTGAACAAAAAGATGAGAAAAAATGAAAGAAGAAAAAGATGCCGAATTAAAAGATGAACATGTAATATCAACTAAAAGACCCTGGCTTTCTCAGTTGATATTATAAGTCATAACGCTTTCAAACAAAAATTACTACAAAGTATTACAAATAGAAAGAGAAAACTTGTCTCACTTTGAAAGCTTTCAAATTCTGTTGATTAAAATACTTAAATTAAAATTTACAGACTATTCTCACCAAATGAAATTGTTAGAAATGAAATTCGATCGAATATTTTCTGATTTTAAAACTTTTGAATTACAATTTCGTTTTTTAACTTCACCATTGTCTATCGATATTTAAGTTGCTATTGAAAACTTACAAATGACATTAATTGAAATCTATTGTGATTCTTTGCTGAAGCAGAAATGTTTGGAAGTTGAAACTCTAGATTTTTAAACATATTCATATATATCTGTTGATCGGTTTCTTAAAATGTTATCATTGGTTACGCGTATAATGACTGGCTATTCATTTATGCAAGGAACTTTTTTCTTTAATGAAAAATAACAAAAATTCAGAGAGGTCAAGATTAAATGGTCAACATATTTATCATCATCTTTTAAAAATTATATCAGCTCAATATGTTCAACCCAATTTTAATAACTTGCTTTGAGAAAAAAACGATGTCAAATATCTTCTAAAAGTAATATTAAATTCTATTTCGTATAATATATTATTTTTTTTTATAAAACAATAAAAAACATGTATAGTTTTAAAAAATACTGAAATATTAAGCTATTTTGTATGTATAACATATAATACATTGAGTTTTATAAATACAGAATATAATCATTCTAAAAATCCCGTTTTATTAATATTTTGAACATTGAAAACTTAGGCCTTCAACTTAAAAAAATAGCTCAAGTGACCCGTGATATCAAACAAGTTTGAGCTGCCTGTCTTAGGGCATCAGATACTTAAAAAATCTTTGCTTACCCGAATGATTTATCTTATTTTTTTCTTCTATAGATAAAATGTTCAAATTTTGTAAATACAGTTGAACCTTTTTTTTGTGCGGTAGATAGGGACCGAATAAAAAAAAATCGCACAAAAAAAATATTCAAAATTTTCATAAATTCTTACATATAACAAACTAATTCGTGGAAATACTACAAAAAAACTTTTTTAATGCGGTGGATAGGGACCGCATAAAAAAAGTCTCATTTATAAAATATGCCAATTATTTACGAAATTTATGTAAGAGTACTTCCATAACAAAATAAATAATTAAATATTACACATGGAAACATTTTAAAAACATATAGTTTCTCATTGTATATACGGATAAGTCTTTAAAATGTACATACATAATTCATCGCTACTTATCGTAATCCAAAGTCCTGTAATGAATAAGTTCACAATCGCTTTCATCACTTGAAGGTGCAACTTCAATTGATTTATTTTTTGGCAACATAAAGTAAGAGATAACCATCTATACATGATTGAAGCCCTTTTTGGAATTTTATACTTCTTTCAGAATTGGTATTTATTTTAAGAAAATGCTTTGCCAATTTGTTGGAAAGCTGGATCCCTGCATATTTTTATCCGCTCTCGAAGAATCTGGCTTCTTGTGTGTGTGTCCTTCTTCATAATTTATAAAATTATTGATAATGTTACTGTCATTGAAAGTTTCGTCTTCAATCAAGCGTGGGCTGCTGGAGTGTTAAGAGAAAGCAACTGAATGTGCATTGTCGGGAGACAACAAATGAACAGAGCGTTTTGAAGTGTATACATTTCAGTGGTGTAACGTACACCCCCCCATCACGGGGGGGGGGGGCGGGCCCAGGGGGGCCAAAGGCCGGCCTTACGATAAATACGTATTTACCCAATTTATAAATTATTAAAGGCAAAACCTGACTTTCAGGGGGGAGAGGGGTCCTAACATTCTCTGTTACGCCACTAGTAAATAGATAGAAAACNNTTACAGTGGCGCCAAAGTCATTGAAATTCATACAACGCATAAAAAAAATCACACATAAAAAATCGCACAAAAATAAAATCGCATAAAAAAAACAGGTTCGAGTGTAAAATAATTTCACTAAATTGTTTGTTAGATATGTGCCTGCAACATTTTCCTTGTGGATTGATTAACAAAAATAACCCAAGTATGAAAAATACGAATGGAAATTCATTAGACTTTCAAAAAAATATACGTTGGAAAAGTACCAAATAATCTGTGATAGTTAGTTTTAAAGGTGAACATTATGGGACATGAATAACTACATAATTTTATCTGAGCTACGGGGATATGATAGCGAGTGGAGAAGTTGTATAATTATGTGTTTGAGAACAATTGAAATCTTTCTCCCGTTTATCAAAACGGAAAATATTAATATTTTTATTAAAAGTTATATTATCGGACAATGTAATTAATTTTTGTAAGTTTTCGATGCACACATAAAATCGTAACATTTGATGGATTACTACAGCACTGGAAAGGAGTATTTTACGGTAAAATTCCTTTTGTATTAAAGACAGAATTAAATGTATTTAAAATGTTTACTTAACATTTCTTTGAATTGGAAAAAGACTCTGACGTATTAATTCATAAATGGCTGTAATTTTTAAATTTTATATATGATATTTAAAGCTCAATAATCATCGATTGTAAATTTAGGAAAAATCTATTCTGACCTAGGAAAAACCTGCCTGATTTTTTTTTAAATAAAAAAATGTAAATTATGAGGTATGGAAAATAATGTACTTTATATATATATATATAAGTACCTTATTTCAATATTCAAGTTTTATCATGTTGTAAAGTCTCTATGCTCTATGGATTTACTTTGATCCATTTCTACTTGTGTCCTGACAGAGATCCACACAAGAAATCCCATTAATAATTTATTAGTCTTTTTATTCATTCGACATATCTACTGCTCTCAACTGAAAAGAAAAACTTGTATTCAAAATAAGATTTTATTTGTGATGAGAAATACATATTAATAAAAAAAAAATAGAGATGAAAATTGTGCAACAAAAATTCAACCTACGTCTAGACGACTCGGTTGATCGATGTCAGCATCAGAGACTCTAGAGCAAAATGACACGATCTTCTGCACGGGACCTCAATTTGATTTTCATCCCTTGAATCTAAGCTGTCTTTTCTCTCCTATAATCAGTCATTATTCTTATGGATTATTTAATGATTGCATTTGAAAACTTGTGCATTCTCTTAGTTGGACTTTAGATAAAATGAACGTAAGGTCACTGTAGGAAATAGAATCAATGAAAGAAAATTAAGTCATACAAAATGGTATTAAAAAAAGTAAAATTGAATCTTATAATTGCACCTGTTTTGTTTATTTTTACTTTATAATCGAGTTTTTCAAATTTATGATGTCCCTTATATTATGATGTCCCTTAATGGTTCTCCAGCAAATATTTAGAATAAGTTTTAAAGAAAACTTCAAAACACTAGACAAGCTATAGTACATTTTTTTTTCATAACCATGAAAATGCTAAGACTTTCTCTGATTTTTTAAAAAAAATCTAACGGCTTTATTTTGTTATTTCTATATATAAAAAGCAACAATTCTGTAGAATGAACATTTTCCTCTACTTTTGCTCAATGGATTAAAGACTAGAATATTCCCAGCAAAATTTTATTTGAAAACATATTTTGTGAAGAGAAGAACAGCATTTCACAACTGTCTTTTACAAGAATACAATTTAAGTGCATGCAGAAATTGACTTTGTTAAGAAAAGAATGTGGCATAAGTATACAATAAGAATAACAATCCTTTTTTGCATGTTATATAAAACATTTTAACTCCGCTTAGTAAATTTTCGCTGAATAAGTCAAGATATTCATGCTCATTTTACATTGAAAACATGTCCAGCAATTTATTTGTAAGAAAATATCTCGCCTTTAAAATTTTTTATTTGCTAACTTTAAATACATGTAATATGCTAACACGTACTGATGTATTATGCGGTCGTATGGTGCATGATTCTTTTTTTTCTGCGTGTTTTTCCTTTATTATATTCCTAATATAAAACCTAACGTTCCTTTAAGATTTTATATAATCAAAGAAAGGAAACACGGGTAAATTATTATAAAAAGTAGATAATTATACTGTACTTTATATATGCAGTTTTTCATTTATTTTTTGTATTCCAGTCTTGAAGATCTTTTTTGGGCCTAATTTAATTAGATCATTTTTATTTGATTTATTGTGTTTCTTGCTAGTTCAAATGAACTGTTCTACAATACTTTATCCATTCATTTCCTAAAGCAAAAATTTTGTTAAAAATTTCATGCGTTGAGAAGATATGTTTCAAGAGTCTTTCGTAATAAGTATGATACAATGGCCACGCCCACTTTTATTTTTAAGGGTACATGCATATTTGATGCAAACCAGTTGTTCTAAAAATACAGACCAGCACTTGCAATATAAAGACTCCCTTGCATTCATTATTGATTTATTGTGTACTGATGCGAATTGAACTATGACATTTCTTAAGTTAAGGGGGAAAAAAAGTATAATGGATATGTTTATATGGGAGTTTCTTTTCTCACTTCGAACTGATATCAATTTCAAATTGTTATGCAAATTCGTATTTTATGCTGGAGGTGAATTGTTACTCATGCCGGATTGTTGTTTGAATGCTGAAATAGTATATTCCATAAAAATTTATATAAGGAGTTTGGATTCAGTTTCACTTAATGCAAGCAGTTATGTATATTTTTATTGGTATCGTAGTAGTCGCAGTCGTTTTGAAAATTACCAGGGATGAAAGATAGAATTTATTTTTCTGATTTTACTTAGATATGTATACAAAATTCATTTTATGATCAATCAAGATCATACGATCCATAAGAAGAAAGACTATCGCTGAAATATTGAAAGACTATCTGAAAAGTCGAATATTATTTTTATATAATGGATAAAGAAAATGAACGCACTGTATTTTTATTCTTTAAACCAGGGGTGGGTGGACTATCCCAGGGTACGGACTACTTCTAATTTTTTCAAGGTGTTGTGGTCCACCCAGTGTTAGAGGCGCACACAAGAGCGATGGAGGGGTCCACGTGTCCGGACCCTCCCTCATAGCCCTTGATTTTTTCCCTGATTTATTATAATCCCATGTATATAGTACGTAAAATGTAATTAAGTATTTGTTAAAAATAAGTTTTTATTAATTAATATTAATTATTTATTTGGTAATTTATTTTTTTCTGGTTTTTTGTTCCCCACAATCGACAAAATAATAAAAAAAAAAATAAGTATGGTTGCGTATCGGGAGATTATACAAGAATGGTAGACCTTCAACCCCCTCCCCCTTTTGAAAAATTCTTGTGTGCACCACTGCCCAATGTCTTAGGTGTGGTGAGTTAAGGAAAAAAGGTTATTATTATCGGGGCCGGCTCTAGTAGTTTTGCCGCCCCGGACAAAAATGAAAAATGCCGCCCCTCTCCTCAACGTATAAAAATATTATTAAAAAATATATAAATTGTTCATAAATACACACCTATAAAACTTAAATAGTTCTTGCAAAGAAAAAGCAACATAACAGTATACGTGTAAATATTCATTAAAAATTAAAACAAATAACAAAACAAGCAAACAAAATTAAGAGTGTTTTAAAATTTTTTTTTTTTTTTTACTTTTAACTCTGAAAGCTTTCTGATTAATTCTTTTAAATCAATTTGCTCAGCTACTTTAAGTTCGATAGCCAATATAGATAAACCATTTAATCTATCTTGAAGAATTGTAGACCGTAAGAAATTTTGAATTGAGAAACTCCTCTCTCCGTTTGCTACACTTTATTGGCAAAGAAAGTAAAATTCTTAATGCGATGGCAAAATTTGGCGCAAGATCTATAAAACTGGAATAAATTTTAAAACTTCTATTGGGCTTTTTTTTTTTTTGCCTACTAATGCTGAAACTAACATTATCTCATCTGCTAGATCAAGCGCATTTATAGCTACTGATTCTCCATCTGTCAACATCATTTTTAAATTCTTACAGTCTTTAATTATTTAATGTTTAGGGGCATCTTTTAAATCATATATATTATATAAAAGTTGAAAAAAATTACTATGGGTACTCATTAAATTAAATCTGTGCATTCCAAGGCATTAATTGCTTGGTCAATTGTTAAAAATTGTAAAACTGTACCTTGAATTTTAGTTTAGGATCTTCCACAGGATCATCTCGTGCTTCGTAATCAAAATTAACATTTTTGCGACGAACTCTGTGACGTGGCTGCATGACCTCAAAATTAGCAGGGATATCAGTCTCGTCGGCCAGTTCTTTTGCATCACAGAGCATTTCAGTAAAAGCCCCATCTGATCGAAGATCATTAAAAAAATTCTTTACAATTTCTTAAGAGTTCCATAGCGGATGGTAGATCGTAATCTTTTGTATTTAGTAAACTTCCAGCTTGTTTTTTAATGTGGGCTTGTTTTTCGAGTCGCTTTCTTTTGTATTCGTACCAGATAGTTTTTTACGTCCTCCCTCAAACATTCTAATATCTTAAAAAAAATATACTTAAATTAAGTAAGGGAAGTATGAAGATAATTGAGATAGAGTGTTTTGCTTTCATACAAAAAATTAGAATTCATCAAAATTTGTCGCATTTTAATTTAAAATCAATATGTTAGAGATTTTCTAAAATCTTATCGTAAATTTAAAACAAAGAATAAAACGCCCTTATTTTGCTTTCGTTTGAACACTGTATTTATTTATGTTTAATATGTTTAAAATTGATAGCTATATAGAGAGTAGGATATCCTAACAAAGTATATTTTTCAGTATTAAAATTAAGAAATCATTTTAACTTATATTTTCAACAAGCCCACATACACGCACATCTGTACATAGCACGCACAAAATATAGAATGAATTTACATAACTTTTAATCTAAGAAAAATGTTCTTATACAAATCCCACAGAAAAAATACTTTCCATTAATCTTATTAATATAATCTAGAAATTAATAATCTTTATAGTCACTAAAATTAACTCTAATAAAAAATAATCAAGAAATAGACTACAATATTTAAAATAAAAATAAAAAATACATTATATTTCTCAATTAAATAAAATTCTTTTAGCTTCCTCAAAAAATGTCATTTCGAAATATTTTTCATAATATTTAAATATAATCATATGTAATCTCATTTGGAAATATATTTATATATTAAAATAATATTACAAATATTACTATCTCTCTTTACATCAAAGAAGAAGAAAACATCGAAATAGCTCACTTATTACTGACCTAATTCACAAACTTTAAATAGTAATTTCTCTTGATGTATGAAAAAAGAGAAAAAAAAAAAAATCTGTTATATTGATTCAACATGATGATTCCGAAAAACGGAATCAAAATAAACAATAAACAAGACAAATGAACCACAACTTTTTTTGTAATTCTGGGAACAGTAATGAAAGTTGTGCAATGTCTCGTTCCGAAAATGGAAGCTCTGTTATGAAAAAAAAATTTCTCGTCAACAATATTATTTCGATTTAATCTAAAAATAAAATTTTTTAATCCATTTCTCTTAACTATATAACTTTGGATACGTATATACAAAATAATTTCATTGAAATCATAATTACCTAGTTTTCTTTTAACTCAGTAGTTCTTTCAGTTATAATAATTACTCATTTATGTGAATTTATTTATAACACATTTAATACATATATTTACAGAGATGTACCTTACAGAAATCACTACTGTATTTGTATATTATTTTAAGTCTTAAAAAATACAAAATAATTCGAAATTAAAGACATAATTACCTGTTGCTATTTCAAACGATCTAAATCTAAAAGATTCAGTGGAGCCAATTTTTTTGAACTAGAGTCTGCTGATGTTAGCGATCAGAAGAGCTTGCTTTAACTTCAAGTAACTGCTCAAGAGTAAAATAAAACATCTGTAGGCTCCCTATCTTCAACAAACTTTTATTACCTCTGTCTCCTTTTTAGTTAGCTGACGCCGGATATTTTATGGGTGTCCGGAATGTCCGTAATGACCCCAGTCCGAGAAAGGAAAATTTACAGGATTTAGTATAAACATATGAAATTTCATGATTTAACATATACTGCGGCCTTGAACCCTTCAAGGTTCAACATAAAAGTAAACTGACAGTTAACGAACACAGTAGAAAATAAGAAACATTAAATGAAATACCAGAATCCCAATACTAAATACAAATATATAACTGGAAATAACAAAAGAGAGTTAAATCAAATACACATTCAACAATAAATTCTGTCGGTAAGCCAGTCAAATATTTAAATGTGCATGTAAATACGAGTTTTTTTTTAGAGATGTTTATAAATTTAAAAGATGAACAATAACTATTTTTAGCAGACATAATTTTTAACTGTATATAACAGCAGAATTTTGAAGAACTGCAATTTGCCGAACGCTGCTCTAAGCGAAATATTCTGTTTTGTGCACATTTGTCACCCTTAACGTAGTAATTAGTGTTTCTGATTTCCCGGTTT
>BMAV01021052.1:90636-102997 GCA_019973955.1 Trichonephila inaurata madagascariensis | reverse complement strand
GCTTAATTATTGGCTGTGACGTTATTTGCACGCTACCAGTCCACTACATCACAACGGTATATCCAAGAACAATCTATGTGCCGTGTAGAACCCGCTCTTTAAGTTTGGTCGTTAACAACATGCAAAAGCCTCCTTAGAAGCGTGTAATTTTTTTTAATATGGTCCAAATTTTTTTTTTATTCCTCAAATTTTTATAATGGGCTTTATTATTAAAATTTATAACTAGCCTAACTTTGAAGCCACTAAGTGCAGTTCACTAAGAAAACTTAATAAGGGCCATAAAGCCTTTAAAATATAAATTAGAAGGTATTTCTGATGCATTTTTTTGTGTTTATAACAAAATGCTGAAATAGACAACTGTATAAGAGAGGAAGCCTCTGGATTATTATAAACTCTCTTAAGCAATTTAAGTTCCTATGCTCCATTAGTATTTGGTATAAAATCTTAAATTGTACAAATTCAATAAGAAAACTGTTGCAGACAAAAGGCTACGATCTACCCCATCTGCTACAGAACTCTTAAGAAATTGTAAAGGGTTTTTTAAAGAATCTTCGACTACATGTGACTTTTGATGAAATGTTCTATGTGATGCAAGAGAACTAGTCGTTGAGATTGATATCCCTGCTTATTTTGAGGTGACGCAGCCGCGTCTCAGAGTTTGACGAAGAAATATTAATTTTGATTATGGAGTACGAATGGATTTGGTGGAAGATCAAAAACTCAAATTCAGAATAAATTGTTTTTTTTTTAGTTTTTTTTTCCAATTGACCCCAAGCAATTAATGCCTTGAAATGTTCACAGCAATAGTTTTCAATTTCTATATAATATGTGTGAAATACCCCTAAAGTTTATCAATTAAAAACTACTCATTTAGAAATAATGTTGACCGATGGAGAATCAGAGGATATAAACGCGCTTGATCTAGCAGATGAGATAGTATCGGTTTCAGCTTTATTAGGTATAAAAATAGCCCAATTAAGATGTTTTCAACCTTTATTTCACAACTTTAAACTTTGCATCAGATCTATTACTTCTACTTTAGTAATTTTGCTTTCTTTGTCAATATTCTCAAAATTAAAATTAATAAAAAAATTTCTTACGATCCACAACTCTTCAGGATAGATTAAAAGGTTAAGCTACCTTGTGTGTGTGTGACTATCGAAAAGGAATTGGCTGAACAAATTGATTTAAAAAAATTAAACGGAAAGTTTTCAGTATTAAAAGTCAGGAAAAAACACTTGTAATTTTTTGCTTATCTGTGTTACTTGTTTTTAATTTGTTTTATTTTTGTGTTGTGTGTTTATTGTTCCGTTTCCTTTTTGTGTTTGCAAGAAATATCTATTCAATTTTTATAGGTATGTATCGATGTGTGAGTGAACAATTTATCTTTAATAATTTTGTACTTTGGGGACAGAGGCGACATTTTTAATTTTTGTCCGGGGCGACAAAGGTGCTAGAGCCAGCCCTGCTATAGCCGCCTTAACCAATATATTTGCTGTGACGGAGCTGTGTCATATTCGATAGTGAGGGAGGAACTTGATCGTTAAACAGATTATCTCAAAATTCGTAAATGGTGATCATTTGTCCTCCAAATGATGAAGCATTCATTATTGAACTCTGCAGGTTTGAGGCGTTCCACGTCGTTTAAGTTGGAACCATTGAAGATCCCGCAGACAATATACGTAAGGAATCACCAATTTCCTTTCGTGAGATGTCTAACGATTATTCCTGAGCAAATATGAATCTGTATTGCTGCGTCTAGTGGTGCTACTGTGGGATCCTTGAAGATTTGTCGCATGATGCCTGCGTCGATTTAAGCTCATTTCGGGCCCTGGGTGTTGAAAATCTACAGGCCCCCTTGGCACTGGCGGATCGAAATTTATTACCAGAAAACCTAATTAAATCCAACTTATCTGGGCCCCTTACAGGCCCTTCCGGACTCCTGGGCGCCCGCCACAAGCGCCCAAAGGATAAACCGGCACTGCATGATGCTTTGATCGTCTCACCTCGTCGTCGTCCTAGACAAGGCATTTGGATACTTCTTTCATAGTGTTGCAGTTGAGGTGTCAGTAGTGTATATAAATACCCCAAATAAAGATGAAGAATAGATAGTCAGTAAAGATTGGGACTATTCTGTCTGTTTATAAGACAGAACTTCCTCGAACCTTTGATTTAAATCCTGTTTTTTTGGTTTTTTTTGTTTGTTTTTAAATTAGGTCAAGTGAACTCAGCCTTAAACCGCGGATCGGAAAATATAGTCGACTTCAAAGCTTCAGAGGTAAATTGTGAAATTAGTCTTTAAACTTTTAAATAAGGGTCGTTTAAATGTGATTTGATATGGGCACTATTGCTGTGCAACCTGCACTGGAGCTATCCTAGTTTTTTCTTACTTAAAAAAAAAAGATTTTTTTTTTTAAAAAAAATACTGTGACAGTTAATTTTTTTAAGTCACACCCGAAAGAAACCCCCCCCTTTTTCTCCCCACAATTGATAAAAAGACAGATTTAATTCTATAGAAGACTATTTGATGGGATATAGAAGGATGCTCCAAGTTAAATTTGCAAATACAAATAAAAGAATTTTATCGAATGTTATTTTCATGATAGTTCAGAGTTTTGAAAGCCATTAATCTAATCTCATTGAATTAATAGGCATGTCATTAAAGTCTTTTTAGAAGAGTCTTTCCATAAAATATCATTGTAATAATTTTATAGAATCTTAATTAATCTGAGACATATATACACGATCAAAATAATCAGTTTTTAGAATTATTAATATTTTAGCATTTTTCACACATTTTCGGATAGCCGACATTCTGCTGTACTGTTGCTGTAAGGGTAATATTTATTACTTTCTTTCACTCCGTTTACTCAGTGTCATTATCCTAGAAGCTGACTTTTAGGCATATTCATGTAACTATTCATTCATAATTCTGTGTGGATACCACTATTTTTGTTAATATAGGAGTGTAGAAAGATATGTCATGTTAAAAATGCCCCATGGTGTTTTTATTTATCTCCGACATTATCGAGTTAGTTTAAAATATGAAACTTCGTTGTTTGAGATTTTTTGCGTTTGATAATTTAGAAATATAATACCCAGGTCATACAGCAACAATGATTATATTAATAAAGAATTTTTCCATTGTAAAAACAATTGACCTTTTTATTAGAGATAAAATTACTTTTCGCTACTTTAAAATATTGGCGAATGGTCTTAATAGGATTGTGTTAGGCGTACTATTGAAAAAGATCGTGCTAAAAAAAATCTGGATTCTTGCCTAAATATAATTACTTAAAACATTCTAAATAGTCTATGTTTTCTTAACAAAAGGCTTTTTATATTTTATTGTAAATGCAATACAGTGTATACGTTATTTTTGTCTTATATTTTCGATACATATAATTATATATATATATATATATATATATATAAACAGTTTCATATAAAATCTATAGAGAGCTGTTTTTCATCCTTCCTCAGTGGCTTGACAGGCTAGGGTGGGCCTTGGTCTTCTCAAGAAGCCTTTTCCAGGCCAGCCTTCTTTTTGCTAGTGTTCTCCAATTTTTAGTTCTCAAAACTAGGAGATCTTTTTCTAGGTCATCAATCTATCTAAGATTTGACCTGCCTTTTCTCCCAGTGCCAATTGGTTTGGTATTGAAGACTTTTTTAATGGTGCCGTCTTCGTCCATTCTGATAACGTGGCCTGCCCATTTAATTCGTTGTACTTTGATGACGTTAACGATGTCAGATCCTTTATATGAGGGATTGAGTTCTAAATTTGATCTTCGCCACGTGCCATTTTCCTGAATTCCTCCAAAAAAATAATTCTTAAAATCTTCTTTTCGTAGATACTTATCTCGTTTGTTCGGTTCGAGACATGGACCAAGTTTCACAAGCATAAGTTAATATTGATCTCAAAAGACTTTTATATAGTAGAACCTTGAGGGGGGGGGTTCTTTTGATTACATTCAATTTCATATTTATATTTTAGCATTCCATTAAGACATCTATCTATTAGCCATAATAATTCTCTTTTGGATTTCAGTAGTACAACTGTTCCTATTGTTAATTTTTAAAGCTGTTTTACTTCGATTTATAATTTCATCACATGCATGTATTCTGATAATTTACTCCAATTCATTCAGTTATTTTTGCTCAAAATTAAACATAAGAACTAACTATAGGTGAAGTACAATGGGCAGAAATTTTTCCTTTTAAAATAAACATATTTCATTCTTTAAGTTTTATGGTAGCCTAATCTGAAAAAATGTAGTGCTCTGATTAGGAACAGTATTTTATTTGAAAGCACTTTCCTTTGGGTTTTTAATCATTTCTTTCTTAATGATTTTTCAAATCTGATTTCTCAATCCGAGTTGAGCATTTAACACCAATCACAACCATCTGTCATCTTAATTCTTATAACAGCAAATATGACGCCAGATTGTCTGTCTGCAAAACAGATAAAGTGGGATGTTAGTCCAAGAGAATCGAAATTTAATTCTTGTTTAGCCTTGTCTCAAGGGCAACTAAGACAAATTCTTTGAAACAAGAGCAGTTAGGTCATGCCTAATCCTTGTCATCTGACATTTATTGATCTAGGTATAAGTAAACAATTAAAGCCGAAATTATACCAATACATTATTCATCTAGAAAACTATATTTTCTAAGATCTAGCAGGTTCTTTATTCTGAATTTAAAGAAAGGAAATTCATAATTTACAGAACAGTTTTCACAATTAAATGCTTACTTTAAACTACTTTTGTGAAAAAAATTTTTTGTCAAATATTTTATGTATCAAAACAAATTTTAACAAAAATTATTTATTCCTTGATCTCAAATTGTTATCAATTTTTATCTGGCTGAGTGAGCAGATATTTATATAACTCATACATGATCGCAATAATTTAATGATTAAATATAGTAAAAAGTTTCACCTCATACATTGAATATTAAATGAAAAATAGATAATTTTTTCTAATAGTTATAATCTGCTTTTTCTTTTGAATTTATTTTAAATAATGAGAGAAATTAAGCCATAGAAAAGCTCCATAATTAAATGTATATAAGCTCATAAAGAGAGAATTTGTAAGTAAAAAAAAAGGAGAATTTATAGAGCTATGAGGTGTTGTATATATGTTTGTTTTGAGTATAGTTGTAAGTACAATTATATCCTAATATAAAGATGATTTTATTCGAAACTATAATAAAAGTTGAATGTGTGTAACTTTTGTCGTCTTTAAAAACCTTTTACGTTGTTTCGATATGATCAGGTAAGTTTCTCAAGCCAAATAAATGTCATGTACTATCTTTCAGCTGTGATTTACCTATAGATGTTACAATAATTACTTCAGGTTTCTTTGAAACAAGAAATGGTGAAAATTTGATTGTTCGAATTGGTTATTGCTTGATATGTGTGATTAGTTTATTAAAAATGGTATTACATAAAAACATATTCCTGCAAGTTACTAAGGAAGGCTAATTGAATTCTTTAATATTTACATCATTTCGTCAACGCCATTAATATTGTAATATTAATTTTTTAATAGAAAATGCACAAAATGAGAACCAAGTTGTATTAGCTGCACTTGGCATATGATTTACAAGGAAAATAACATTATGCTAATAGAATGGTTTAAATCAGTAATTCCCAAAGTAGTTTATATGGACTCCCAGGGGTCTATAATGACCTACAAGGGGTCCACGGGAGCGAAAAAATAATTTGGGGGTCTATGAGGTGTAAATGGGGGTCTACGATAGCCTAAACCAGATCGTGACTTTAATTTTAAAAGAAAATTTAATCAAGTGTATACCAGATTTATCTATTTAACAGCTTTATTTACTAAATTTACTGGTGTTAATTTGCAGTTACAAGGTGACAGTATAAATTTTATTAAAAAAGACCATCATTTTAGTGTTTCTTGCCGGAACCAATCTAAAGGATTATAAAACTGGACGTCTCGAATTGTAACAGTTTCTCATTTTGTCACAGACAGTCTGCCAGAAAAATGACGTTTTAACCTATGTTCAACATTTAAATGTCCTTTATTCAGGTATTGAAACTAAGTTTGAGAATGCTTTGCCTGTGGTAATATTACAGTAGGCAATAAATTCATGATGTCACATTAAAAGGAAAATATCTGATTACAAAAGGAACTGATTTGAATAACCCTAACGAAGATTTTAAAGTAAAGTTTAGAAACGAATGTCACACAGCAATTTTGGCTTTAAAAAGATATATCAGTTATTTGTCCCGAATTATGGAACATCTCAAGAAAGTTTTTAATTGCTTTTCCCAGAGAGGAGGAGTTTCAGTGCGCTTGCAATCTCCAAACTAAAAACGAAAAGAAAGAATTGGATATTACTAACCGAGGAGATTTAGGGTTAAGCTTGTACAGATTAAAGCCAAATGTTGAAAATTTGTTATTGAAGTAACAGATTCATCCCACCAATTAAAAAAATTGTTTGTTGCTCAGTTATTTTATGTAACAATTATTTCATGTATTAATTATATTTTAATCTAATTAATTCACATGTGTTTCTTAAGTTTTAACACTCTACTAAACTACAGTTAGAAACATAAAACTTTTTAAGTAATTTGTGCTATACCAGCTGTCAAAAAACATTTAAGTTGATAAACTTACAAAAATTTAATATTAGGTAAGTAGGGGTCTACACAAAATCGAAAAACATGCAAGGGGTCTATGAGACAAAAAAATTTGGGAACCCCTGGTTTAAATAATGCGCACAAAATTTGTACATTTCAAGAAAATAATACATTATAATTGAATTATAATAATTATTTGTTTAATAATAAATAATTAATTAATTATAAATAAATACATACATTATAAAAATTATGAATAAGAAATTATAAGGGATTAATTTTTGAAACATTTCAGTGAACAGAAATCCATTTCAAAATGAATATACATTTATGTATTTGTAAAAAAATGGTTTCTTAAATCAAACACGATTCATATAATAATAATAGTAATAAATGATGCAACATTAGAATATAAATATAAATAATCAGTATGCGCAATATGTTAACTTTAAATAACAGAATATTTGTTTTTGTAAAAATACAAGATGAGGATAAAATTATCTTCATTAAAATTACACAGGCGGAAAAATTAAGATTCTTTTGATTTTGTATAAATGGGTAATTTATAAAAATCCATCGCAAGAGCTTCAGTAGATGGCTTCCTTAAATGACAGTAGTGTGTCTTTTCAGCGAAATTACTTCATCTTTTGAAAAGCTCCAAGTTGTTACTCAGAGAGCACCTTTCATAAAGTTTTAGCTCAATAAGAATCTAAGTCAAAATTTAAATCCAAAAGGTAAAATATGATTAGACTTCCAGGTCAAATCAAATTCCGTTACTGCTTTTTTTTCCAAGAAGAGGTTTTATAATCCTTGTTGTAAACATGTTATAGAAATGAAATACGTAAGAAGTCGAATCTATAACTTTGAAATATAATTAAAATAGAATTTTGGGATATTTTATCTCTGGACGATATTCAAATGCATCTATTTTGCTTAAACTTGCTTAATCCATTCCAAGTTTACTCCAGATTTCCAGTACATTTCCGCTGCATTCGAATTCCTAAGACAATTATTAATTTAACGTTTTACTTTTAAATTATAAAGGTCCGAATTTCAAGGGCGTTTTTTTTTTGGTCGCAGATCAACATCTCCATCTCTCCAATTCGACTCTTGAATGAAAAATTTCTTATATGTTGTATAAAATACTGTCAAAAGATATTTATTGTTTACCATATATATATGGTTTTGTGCTCTGATATAAACATTAATATAACTTTGTTGTTCTCCACGAATTTACATTACTGCTATAAAATTAAATTTGCATATCTGACCTATAACAAGGGCAGCTATTAAGTTTTGGTTTTATTGTAAAATTTTCATCATAGAATCAAAATATAACTTTTATTAAGAAGAATTTCAATAAAACAGAATAGTTTGAATTTAAGAAAAGCATAGTTTTAATTTTGTATATTGTTAATTTTAGGTATAATTATTCATTAAAAATATCATTCAGTAAATAAAATTAATAAATGCGTTTTTATTTATAACCTGAGTGGCTGCTACTTGCTGTTGTTCTGGTATTGATTGCTACGATCTTGCATTACGATATTTTTATTCGGTTCTTGTCAAAAAACCGAAACAAAATCAAAGCTCTTACAGCTTCATGTCCAAACTCTCTGAAGTCTAGGAAAGGTCGACTGCTTAACTATTGTAATTCACTGAAATATTTCATTTAATCCTGTTATATCTTATTATCAAATTAATTACTTTCTTGATAGATAGATATCTGTTGTTGTTACTGATCGACAGTAACATCAGATCCAGGCCCACAAAATTCATTGTGGCAATGGCCTAGATTTTTACTCCTGTCATTAGCCTTAGATTTGAGCACCATGCAGGTGACAGTATGAATTTGCTGGGTTCCACCCCGATTTTGAGGGAGAACACGCTGGGGGTAGTCAGAGGCCTCCCACCTCTCTTCCCCTTCCTCCAACCTCAGGAGAGGACTTGCGGCTCAATGGCTATTACTGACGACTGTATCTGACGATATCAATCGGATGTTTTTCATTTTTACCTCATAGTGGTGAAGAACAGTTGAAATAGTTTATAAAACTCATTGTTTGCCGTATTAGAGCACGTGGTTAATGATGATAAGAGCAATATGTATTTTTGCTAGTTTTTGTGAACCTATCCAATTCATTTTTGCACAAAGTTACAAAAAGAAGCTCCTATGTAATTATGCATACATCGAAGAATCATTCCGTTTTGATATGGTTAGAATCAACGTTACCTTCAAGAGTTACAACTGGCAATGGACCTCTTATTTCTGGATCTCGGTTTTGAAATGAAAGATGTCTGAGCTGTATATTACCCTTCCAACTTTTGCACCACTCCATGAGAGAACTTCAGGTCCAGTTTCGTTGAACTGTAACATCCTCCATTATTCCGAAGGTTTGGTGGAAGCAGAACTGAAATCTGTGATTCCATTAGAACTGCACCTACAATCATGGTCACTGTCTCCCCACCTTTATTTGTCATAAAAATATTAAGCAAAATTTTTCTTAACTTAAATGCATTTTTTATAAGAATTTTTCTGATCAATCAATGTATTTTTTTTAATTCAAAATTACAGAGTTAGAGATATTTTATTGGCGTCATATGAGAGTTAGGAGAGTGAAGTGTCATCTCAGTTACCGTCCTCTTCACTTGGCCTTGACCAAGTCCATCACTAAGGCCCTCGTATTGCAATGCTATTAAGCTATTATTCAATCTTTAAGAGATATTTCAAGTCCTTTTGTATTTAGAAATTCATGATGTACATTTTCATTACTCTTTTAGGGAGTTTAAATGAAAAAATTAAAAGATATATATATAATCGAAACCATATTTGTCCACCATATTAAACTCTTCCTATTAACTGATAGCTCAAAATCACCTCCCACATCACTTTGTAATGGAAGAGTAGGTGTTAACAGATAGCAATTAATCGAATGTCTACACCTAAATTACTGACATTTTAAAGGGCTTAACATACACCTCAATGATATGAGTTGTTTCAATTCTCATAAACGAAAGCAGAGTAATGATGACATTTGAGACATAACAGTATTAGATTGCGGTAGATGATTTTAAGATAAAACAAGCAAATTACTTTAAAACTCTGGTATCATTTGCCGTTTGCGAGTTTATGGAGACAGGAGAGGAGTCAAAAGTCATGTCAAATATTTCGGAGTAACTCAATGAAATCAATTAGGTGAAACCTGATTCTAGAAATCGGTCGGAATAGATTTAGGAATGAAATACGCGAGTCATGTATTCATTAATTGCAGAGTGGGATATTCTAGTCTCTAAATTCCTTTTATATAACACTGAACATGAAGGGGCACAAATTTTAGCTGAGAGATTCAGTAATAGCATTAAAAAAATTAATAATGATGAATAACTTGTCAAAGTGGAAATTAATTAATATTTTTTCTTAAGATACTCAATGAAAATGTTCTTTTTAATATTAGCTGATGATAAATTCGTTCAAAAAAAGTTTATTTTAATTAATATGTCATTATAGGCTGCACAGCAGACAGATCTTGTAATTTTGAATCAGAGCCAAATGATTCGGACGAAACTTCCACGTCAAACCATGAAATATGTGAGGATCTTACTTCTACTTACCGTTAATCAATTGGAAGACCTTTAGTGTTTAATACGGTAAGGTAAATCTTTGTTGTTTAATACGGTTTTGTTCCGACAATTCTATTTCTTTTAACCAATCCAAGTTTATTTTCTGAAGTTGCTTCTAGTTTGGTACATTATGGTGTTCGGAGATGCAGTCGAAAGGAATGACTAATGTAGTGAACAGGAAAGGATAAATGTACTTCTTCTTATCCTATATAATACGAATTTGGCTTGAAATACATTGAATTTTAATTTAGGCTAGTTTTATGAACTTTTATAAGTGAATTTGTGGTTGCTACTCGTATTTACTACCTACTTTTTCTAAATAAATTTTTATTCTGCTTACATCGAGTCGATACTTAATATTGCATTGAGAGTTTTTAGATTAATTATTTAAATAAAAAAAGAACTAATTGGTCTTTATTATGTTTTGTGCACAAGTGTCAGGTTTCCCTAACCCTAGAATATTAAATTAATTAAACATTAAACCAAATCTAATAAAATTTCTACTGCGCTACCATTACTTCCCTAAAAAAAGAAAAATTCTATTGAAACCAGTAGCGCACACAGAAATTTTTCAAGGGAGGTGTCCAGGGTCACAAGTCCACCATTCTTGTATCATGCTTCTTTTGATTTTGTCGATTTTCGGAAACAAAAACAGTAAAAAACTAATTATTGAATAAATAATTAGCCTTAATTAATAAAATTAATCATTAATAACAAATACTTAATTAGATTTTACATACAATATACAGAGGATCATAATTAATCGAAAAAAAATAAGCTTTGGGGGGGTCCGGACCCGGGGACCCTCCCCTTGTGTGTTCCACTACTTGAAATTCTTTTATTGATTAGCATTAAAAAAAATTAAAATGCTATTTTGAAACAAGAATTTTTATGAAATAAGCCAAAATCACATTGCACTATTTAAAAACAAATTTGGACATAAAAAAAGGACATTTTTTCTCGAGAAAGATAAAGAAAATGATTAATTTACTGCAAAAAAAAGGAAGATTATGATATGTAAGATTGTTTTGAAAGTTGTGTGAATTTAGTAGTGATTTATTTTTAAAAATTGAGAACAATATGATTAAGACTACAATATTAACCTCTTAGCATGAGAACTGATACATGTAGCTCAACTTAATGATCTTTCGGTTTGAAAAAGCATGATGTTATGGATGTCTGGCACTCTTCGGAAGTTTTTTACGTGAGGTTTATTTTATATGAATATTTGTTATCGATTTTAAACCTACGTACAAATGCCTAAGTTAGACATACCCTCTGGCAAAGCGCTAAAATCACTCAGAATATATGATATTTTAATATTATTTAAGGTACCTTTTTGGAATTTTAATACACATATTTCTATTTATACAAATATTATTCTTATTTATACATGACATAACAATATTTTGTTTAGCAGTAATACAGATATAATTTTTAATGTTAATTTTTTTATTTATTCTTTGAATCATGATTATCCTTTTATAATTTTCTTTACAATTGCATTTCTAATAAATTAAGTATCAATGTCTTGTTTTAAAATTTCAATTTTATATCAGTTTATCTTTTTCATTGTCTTTGTATCTACTTTTCAAATAAGTGCAATGTTATTGACTCATTTTTAAATTTTTATTTCACATTGGTTTTTATTTTTCATTTTTGCATTAATTCACTACATGACGCCACTGGTTATTTTTATTCTTTTTTCAATTCCTACTATTAGTTCGCACTCTCCCTATATATATATATATATATATATATATATATATATATATATATATAATATCATTAGAATATTATTTTCTGAACATGAACTATTGCACCTAGAGTCTTGTTCATTCTCTTAAGAATCTAACGAAAATTCCAGCAGATAATTTGCTGGGACTTCTTCACCTGAAGAATCATCATCTATTAGTGCATCACTAATTTCAGATGTTTGGTTCTGTAATAAATCCAAAGCCTCATGAAGACTGAACTTCTTTTTCCAGACACTCTAAGAAAAGGAAAAGAAGCAAATATTAGCACCTTGAAAACCTCCTATTATTATTAAATCTCAGTTACACATAAAAAAATTAAAATATTGCTAATTTTGTAACAAATTATAGATATTTCATTTAATTGTGTGGTAAAAAAAAA